>VZSC01011800.1:26706-57948 GCA_013398225.1 Steatornis caripensis
AATATATACATAAATTATATATATATGCAGAATATATAGAACAAAGTCTGACAGAGAGCGTGTGCCTGTACTCTGCTGTAGCTCCTGGTGTAAGAATATGGGCATGGAAGCAAAGGAGTAATAACTGAAGCAAAGTGAACACTGGATTCCTTCAGGCTCTAAACAATTCAGCAATAGTCAGTTAAAGAAATGCAGACCTCTGAGTGCAGTAAAACCAATTCTACCAGTACACAAAGTGAACACAGGAAAGTAGCATTTGTAAATGTGCCATGTAAGGTAAATTTTAATTTAGTGTGGAGTTGCAAACCACTGAAGAAAGAAGAAGGGGTAAAGCACATTTGAGAATGTATAACAAGATCCCTAAGGTGTGTGTAGGTGAGGAGGAAGAAATCACCATCAGGGCTGGCATTGCTGGCCACAGGCCAAGAGAGGCAGGGACAGGCATTTTTCTATAATGATTAGATCGGTGGAATTTGTTTTGCCATGTGCAGAGTCAGCCCTGTAGACTATCATTTGCTGCAAGAACCTAGTTCTTTAAGGACCTTTGGCTTGATCAATTGATCACTGAGGACTGATATGGATGTGATCATGAATACGTCTGAGAGAATGTTTTCTTCCTGAACTCCATGCTTCCCTCTCATTTAATCAGCTACGCTCAATACAAACTACACTTTGCTGTGATTTGTACCTGATTAGTTATTCCTTTGGATAATCCTCTCATGTAATTTTGAAGTAAATAAGTAAAATTCTTAAAGCTTTTTGGGCAGTGAATTCTCTAAAGCATCATTAGGGACCTTCTGGCTGATGTCATTATTCTGCATTTTTCTTAAATGTCCCCAGCTGCAAGAGTTACAAACTGTGGCTTGTTCTGAAAACTGAACTTACTTTCCAGAAGATTTTCCAGAGAGGGTATTCCAGATGCTGAGCCAAATAGGTGCTTTTTTACAGCATGAGACATCACTGTCTGTGAAGGTAAACAGAATCTGCATCTTTCAATCCTTCAATAAACCATATGATGGTTAAAAAACAAGACCAGCACTAAGTTCCAAGCTCATGTATAGTGGATAAGCTTAATGCTCCTACATTTATTTGTTATAGTGTGGATTAAACAGTCCCTAGATAGAGCGTTGAAAGCGGTATATCACACATGTCCAGTCTGAAGCACAGTAACAGAGACTATCTCCTGATCTTATAGCCCAGATACATAGAAAAGGCTTTTTAAAGACATGGAAGAGAAAGGAACAGGGTGTTGAGATGATCATTGTTCATAGAGCTTGGGGAAAAAAGAAAAAAAGAATAGAGAGGTGCAGAGCAGTGAAATCCTTGAAGGAATGGACGCTTGGTTATACCATGGAAAAACACTCTACTGTCAATCTACATGTTTTCCATAGGTGCTGGTAGGTTATGAGAGACACCAGAGTTTGAAAGCCATTAAAAATTTTTAAAGTCTGCTGCTGATAGTAGTAGACCTAAAATACCATCTGACTGGTTATAACAAATTATCCACAGTGAGAACCGTTCTCTTTCCTTAAATCCATAAAATGGAGTCTGTGAGAAAAAAAAATCCTTGAGGAGTACCAGGCCTCATAACCAGCAAAAGCCTGTGCAGGGAACCATGACAGTGACTGAGACAATTCCAGGGCAAGGATGCTGTCTGGTGTCATCAGTGTGGAAACCATATTCTTTTGCTCTAGTGTGCAGACTGTCTGCAGCTAGGATATGAAACTCCTTGTGCTCGGCTGAAACTATGCAGAGGAATGAAGGCTAAAGTACAATGAATACTTTCAAGAAGCATATAAAGATAACTGATATGCAACTGTTATAAATAGGATATTTGTAGGGTAATTTGGAGGTGCAGATTCTTGGTAGGGTACTCACTATTCATGTCAGTAACACCAGGCTGAGATTGCCTAGGTACAAGATCAGAACCACATGGCTTGGATATGGATGTTGCAGAACTGGGACCAATGAGGAAAAAGTAATTCAGAGTGGATTGTTTCTTCGGAAGGAGTTTGAGATGTGCCCTGATTTGAGCTAGGACAGAACCAATTTTCTTTTCAGCAATTTTACTTTTCATTTAAGCCTCTTCTGAGAAACTGCACTCTCTGAAATTAACGGCATGTTGTTCAGACAGTGTCTACTTCTAGGAGTGATAACACTCAATGTTTACAGTTATTGCTGGAGTAACAATATCAATTATATGCAGAAAGGTTCTTGCTTATAGTTATTCCTATAGAAACCAAGATCACCACTTGGTTCTGCTGAACTTCTTATGTGTTGTAAGTGAAGAGGAGTAAAAGGGTTGTACTTGCTCAGAGGAGTGGACTGGACAGATGACCCAAAACTGACCAAAGTATTCCATCCCATATGAAACATACTCATTATAAAGCCAAGAGATCACAAGGGTCAAGTTTTCTTCTTCTATGCCCAGTATCCAAGGAGGACTCTCTCTGTTTCTTCTGCCTTCAATCCCAATCCATGCATTTTTGAATCCAGTTCTCATCTGCCACAGAGTCCAGTCTGGAACTTTCCCAGTATCTGCCCTGCAGTGTCTGTGGTGACATGAGCATCATTGGGGGAGCTCAATATTGGGTTTGTATAAATTTCATTATTTTTTCTTCTTATTATTATTATAACTTTTTTGGTTTATTGTTATTGTTTCATTAAAGCTGCCTTAATTTCTTCCAACCCATAAGTCTCTTTCCATTTTCTCTCTTCCTTTCCCTTCCAGGAGGGGAAAGGGTTAATAGCATTTGTAGTCAGTTTTATAGCCCGCTTAGCCTTAAACTTTGACAAGAGAAAAGGAGATAGAATGGCTACAAAAAGGTGGATTCAGAAGTAGAATAAAATGGGGAATAGTGTAACAAATCAGGTAAAGAGAAAAGATGAGGTCTTCCAACAGCAGAAGTGCAGATGCCTATGGATGGTAATGAAGCTGACTGCAGATCCAAGCCCACCAAGAAACTGGAGGGAAACCTGTTGCTCAACCCAATAGAGTGTCCCACAGGAGAAAGGAGGTCAGATGATTGACTATGTGCTGGCATGTGTCTTTCACTAACATGAACACCAACTTTCCTTGTAGTTTTTCATCAGGATGCTTACCTTTCAGAGTATGCAGGAGGAATCATACCTACATACTGTGACACACCACTGCCATGGATGTGTAGGAAGAGAACATCAAATAAATAATTGCATGGAATGAGGAGTTGTTTTGACCTTGACTGAGCAGCATGTTTGACTTGAACTAGATGTTCTTCTGTTGACACTGTATTTCTGATTCCAAGGTTTTTGGTTCTTGCATTGTGGTCATAGGCCTTCCCAAAGAGCGGTTCTTTAGTCCAAGGTTGTTAAGATTTTTTTTTTTTACATTGAGAAAGGAAATACTGTATGTATCTGCTGCTCCCAGGACCAAACATGGTGCTGACTGCTTTTTCAAGCAAGAATTTCTGTGTTTTCCGAGGCTTGTATTAGTAGTATTATGAATATATGATGGACTAATCATACAAGTCAACAACAGGTCTATGAATAGTGGGAACCATTCACAGATGGTTATGACATAGGTATAAACATAGGAATCTGTCATGATTTATACCCAGCCGGCAACAACCGCATGGCTGCTCGCTCATTCCTCCCTCCCTGGTGGGATGAGGACATAATGTAATGACAAGCTGGTGGGTCAAGACAAGAACAAGGAGGTTTCACTCACCAGTTATGGTCACAGACAAAAAACAGACTCAGCTTGGGGAAAAAATTCAATTTAATCAGTCATCAATCAAAACAGAGTAGGATAATGAGTTGCAAAAGCCAGATCTTACGAACAAACACCTTCCCCTGCCCCTCCCTCCTTTCCAGGCTTGAGTCACCTTGCTCCCGATGTCTCTACGTCCCCCACCCCCCACCCCGCCCTCATCAGCACAGGGGAATGGGGAATGGGTGTTGTGGTCAGTTCCCCACACGTTGTTTATGTTGCTCCTTCCTCCTCAGGCGGGAAGGGCTCCTCACATGCTTCCCATGCTCCAGCGTGGGGTCCCTCCCACAGCAGACAGTCCTTCACAAACCCAATGCTCTGCAGTCCCTCAGGAATGCACCAACCCAGCACGAGCTCCCCACAGAGCCACAGAATATTCTCCCGTAGCAGGCACCTCCCGTGGCATGGGGTCCTCCACAGGCTGCAGGTCTATCTCTGCTCCTCTGCGGTCCTTCACAGGTTGCAGGTCCATTTCTACTCCACCGTGGTCCTTCGCAGGCTGCTCCATTGCCATCCTCCATGGGCTGCAGGGGCACAGCCTTCCCTCTCAGTGTGGGGATGCAGGATTCTGTTCTGGCCACCTCCTCCTCCACCTTCCTCACTGACTGCCAGTATCTGTATAGGTGTTTTGCTCACATCTCTCTCCTCCCTCTGCTGCAGGTCTCAATGGTAATTTCTTTGTCCTGTCCACTTAAATACACTATTGCAGAGGCACATCTACTGTTGCTAAATGGCCCAGGCTGAGGCCGAATTGGAGCTGGGGGAGTTTTGAGCAGCTTCTTACAGGGGCCACACTCCTGTGTAGCCCCTTCACTTGCTACTAAAGCCCCACCACACAGACCCAACACAGAATCCTAGCAAATGCCAAAAGCATCTTCAAGTAGAAACTGCACCGTCAATATGTTCAGTGATCTCAAAGCTATAAAAAAAAATGCAAGGGAAATGAATAAAATAAGAATGGAATGAAACAGAAATAATGTCTGAGGGTGGAAAAAAAAAAGTAAAATTAATCTAACTGTGAAAATAATTCAGTCACAGCAAATGCCCTACAATGCCACACAGCTGAGACAAATAGGGAACACAGGACTCACTACAGCCTACATATTCCTTTATTAGGAGCATAAGAAGCACAGAACTAAAGCATTTCACCTAGCTAGCACTAGTATTAAAATGTTACTGACTTTGAGTGCTAGAGACACAGCCTCTCAAAGTATGTGAAAATCCACATGCTTTTCCATTTCTACTGAAATGGAGAATTGTATTCCTAGATGTTAGGCAGCCACTGGTTAAAATAAAGAGCTATGCCGAGGACGCGAATATGCCCATGCTTAGGGAGTTCACAACCCCAGAAAATGGTAACTGTAAATATAGAATCATCTTTTTGGGGGAGATTTGGATTTGAAATCTTGATTTCTTCCTGCTGGATGAATGTTTTAACCACCAGTGCCCCTAGTTATTGCTTTCTCTATAGTGTGTTAAACTCTTCTTCCTCCAAGAAACAAACAAAACCAAACAAAGTCACAAACAAAGCATTGAAGAACACAACCCAATACTATGTCCAGCACTTCTGAACAATGGGAAATGTAAGTAATGTAAATGTATGAACATGCATGTTCATGCTCTCAGAAAGCCTCCCTCTTCTTCAGGGAATTAAATCCTTGATCTTCATCAAGTTTCAGGGTGAGACACGTGTTGAACTCTGATGTCATCTGGCACAGTTCCTGGCGCTCAGCCCTGGACAAAGGGTTGGGAATGTAGAGACTTTCAGAATTAGCTGAGGGAGAGTGAGGGCTTCACATTTGTTCAGAGTTTCTGTGTGGATGACTTACCCTTTTCAATGGGATCTACCCTCTGAAACAATTTATAATTATTCTTGATTTTCTGGTGCTTCCAATGGTGCTCCGTAGGTGGCAGTGCAGAATACATTTCTCTTGTACTTCATGGATTGAGAGATCTGTGTGTTTGGAAAGATTTCAGTGTTTTGTTTATTGCAGTCACTGTATGTCTGTATTTTTCCAGATGACTCAGGCAGTCTTCCTTTACAATTGTTCATTATTATTAATAGACATGTCAGCATTTTACCATTACAGTCTTACACATTGTTGGAAGTCCAGTTTGTTCAATTGACTTTTTCCTATTCTTGGTCTTACCTTACTCCGGTTCACTTGGGAACAAAGCAACAAATCACTTGGAGTTCCTATAAATCATCTCTCTTTTGTGTGCACATTTTTTTGATGTTTCACAAAACACTTTCACAAAAAAATGTTTCTAGAACAATACATTACAATACATAAAATGAACAACATATTCTGTTCCATAAAAGGAACAAACCAGCTTACTTAGGGAAACACATATCTGTTTATTTAAAGCTGATGCTTTGAAACTAAGCGAAGACAGATGGGGCTTTAGATGTGATGGAAAATCAGATTTCCTCTCTGCTTATGCAGGTGTCTTGGTGTGACTTCTTAGCTCATTCGACTTAATGTTTTTACATTCTCCCATGGAAACTGATTTAAATTTCAGGACACCATGATCATTTTGCATTGGAAAGCAGGTATTTATTCATGTCTGTCATTCACTGAGAAGTCTGTTTAGCTAGAAGTACACACAATGTTTCAAACATTGGCACATTACTCAGTTCTGTGGTTTAGAAATCTTAAATCATGGTTCATTAGCAGGCAACTTCAGCTTTCACAAGCAGGAATGCGTATCTTGATTCACAATGTCATTAGCTTCTAGAGCAAGTTACGTTTAGAAACTATGTCTAAAAGTCCCCTCCTACATTCTCTTGAATAACCTCCTATCCTTTCCCACTCTTTGAAAGCTAATACTATTCTGGTACCTGCAGACCTAACCGTGAAGTCTTTGTTCCTTGTTACAACACTCCAATATCAATGACTCTATCATTTATAGAGTTGTCATTCTCTCATTGAAGATGAAAATTAGAACATAGAATTTAGATGACCAGTTACACAGCATGAATAGGAGTGCTGAATCTGGTTGTCAAAACTTACAACTTTAAGACTGTGATACAATTTTTTGAAACAGCAAAACAAGAATGATTTATAGTAAACCATTCCTTTCTCTAGAACCCCAAAGGGCAACCCATAACTGTATTTGTCAGGTTAACAGATAACACCTCTCTGCAGCAAATGTAAAAAATACATCACCTACCTAAAGTTGATATGGTCCTAAAATTTCTGGGAAAGAGGCACATCTGCCTTGAGATTATCAGGAGTGGAAAGCAGTCTGGGGCACCTGGAATCATAGTACTGCAGCCTGGTCTGAGTTCCAGTACTCAGCTGCCCACAGCAGCTCAGTGGCTCCCAAGCTAGCTTGCTCAGACCTTTTCTTGACGACACATACATACACTATTCGTATTGCTGAACAGTGATTATTTCAAGTGGCAACTTCTTTATGATACTTTTTGCTTGGTTTTGAAGACCTATTGTTATCATGGAGTTTATACAAAATGTTTTTACGTTTAAAGCTAATTGAAGGCCAATGACAAGACATTGAGACACTCCTATGAACAACTGCAATCAAAGGAGAGCCAGAAAGATAGGTGTTTCTTTGTACAATTGAATTGTACTAAGAGCTTTCACATGACTGTCCAGCTTGTTGGACTAGATACGTCAGGCATGCAAATCACACTGTAGATGCTATATTTACTTTCAAAGTATCTCTGTCACACAGCTATACATAGCCATTCTCGTTCAGGGCAAGCAGCCTCAACAAATGCAATACTCTCTGAAATTGCGAAGGGACTTTAATTAAACCTGTAATACGAAAATTTACAGAAATACAAAAGAATGCTTTGTCTGTACCTGGAGTCTTCATAGCCATAGTAAGTGATCCTATTTTCTCTGTCTTTTGGAAGAGAAAACACTTCTATCATGTGTTTTACCTGAAATTAGGATTAAAATATTTTTATCTTTTTTTACTATAATAGCAACATAATTAAAAGTTCAGTGTTATATTTTAGTCTATGTTTTTCCTCAAGACAATGTTTGTACCAAGATTCAATTATGTTTTTGCCAACATAGAGTAATTTTGAATAAAAGCAATCCATNAAATTAGGATTAAAATCTTTTTATCTTTTTTTACTATAATAGCAACATAATTAAAAGTTCAGTGTTATATTTTAGTCTATGTTTTTCCTCAAGACAATGTTTGTACCAAGATTCAATTATGTTTTTGCCAACATAGAGTAATTTTGAATAAAAGCAATCCATGCAATGATGAGGAAAATGGACAAAACCCCAATATTACCCTGTTTATTAAATAATAGTATCAGGCCTTTGATTGGAAAACAAGCTTCCCACTGCTTCAAATATTTGGTATGCTGATTGCTGGATTCTTTATATATGAAAACATTGCTTTTTTAGATATGAACAGTTTGAAAAATAATGAATACATGTGATGATTACTGTTACTCTCATATGATCTTTTCTTTCCTGCAGAGATGGGTATTCTTGCTGTACTCGCTCTACCATTGCTTCTCTTAGGGATCAGTGGAATTATTTATATTTACCAGTCAGTAAAGTGGCTGTTGTCCAAGTCAGCTGTACAGAACAAAGTGGTGGTCATCACAGATGCCATCTCTGGACTGGGCAAGGGTGAGTTGTCTCATTTCTTCTCGGTGTCAGAGAACAGAAACAGACAGAAAACCACCCTCTAGGTGTCCTGGTTTGAGCTAGGACAGAACCATGATAAAATGTGCATACATTACCTTGCGTATGTTCATAACTGCCTAGATGAAGCATAAGTTAAGAAATATATTTCTAACCAAATCCTATGATTTTTGAATGTACATTTTTAATCTCAACCACAAGAACTCCTAGTAAATTTTAGGAACTGTAGACCTTTGTATTTATTTAATTCAATAGAACAAGAGGTTTTATAAACACATTAAGAGTGCTTTTTTTAGCATGTTGCTACTATGAGATCTTATTACAAAGGCTATGACTGCAGAGCAGCAGCAGATCAGTATAAACAGGTGTCACCTTACTCTTTACATATTCCTTTTCAGCCCTTAAAGACTTCAACATTTCCTGCTCCCTGTAAACAGCAGTGCTCACCAATCTGTCCCTGTTCATATCTCTGCCCCTTCTGTCACCCATTTCAATCCCCTTCCCTTCACATCCTCCAGTATCTCCAACTGGGCTGCCTGGCTATGTGTAATGGTGGGTTCAGTGGATGGCAGGAAATGGTGTGTGATTATTTATCTGTTTATATAAGGTCACTGCTACTTAGCATATACTTCTTCTTGGCTCATGTTTCCTGCCTACGTACTGCTGCCAGGATAAAGGTATTGGGTCATATATTGCTTATGTACAGTCCTGCTCTAGACATCACTTGAAGGGCAGTAGATGCAAATACCTGATAATGTAAACATAGCTTGAGGCTACATTTTGGCATTTTTCAATGAAGACTTGCTGTATGTTGGGAGCTTTGCACTCCCAAGCAGAAAATAGATGGGGAAAGGAAATGCTCTTGCAGAATTATTCCTTAGCAGAACAGAGCAGAGGCCTGCAACAGAAACGCACACTGCACTGGCAAGGAGTGCTCTTTATCAGAGCCTGTTAGCACAAGGTATGAAACAATTCTGACCTTCACACGCCACCTGGTCCTTCTCTTTCTCTGACACTTTTCAGTTTCACCTGAAGATAATATTAGCCTGTGTTTTCTCTGATTGATTGTATTTCAGTGTTTTTGTTTAGAGAGGCTTGATTTAGAGTTCCCCAGCTGAGATTGGGTGTCTCGTAGAATTATAGAATGCCTAGAGGTTTCTAGAAAAAAGTCAAGCTTGAAGTAGGAACATCACCAATGCTAGATCTGGTTGGGTGTGACTTCAAGCCAGATCTTGGAAACTCCCAAGTATAAAGAACATTTATTGAACATCTGTCCAGGTATCTTGCTCCAGCACTGCATGACCCCTGAGAAAAGATTTTGCTAAGTTAAATTTCCTTGTTATCTTTCTTTTTTTTTTTTTTTGGTGACTAGCTGCTGCCTGTCTTTTGAGGCTACAAATGCAACCGCCTCCCTCTTCCATGCATCCTTTTTCACATAGATGAAAAAGGAGATAACTCAAAGCAATTTTCTTTTATTATCCTAAACATATCTACTGCCAGTAGGATGATACCGAGAAGTTATTTGCAGGCTCAAATGATTCCAAATCATGCAGAATTTACTGTGCTGTCTGCTCATGCATATGCAACGGCCATTTGTCCAGAGCTTTAAAATACCAGCTGTCTGTCCAGCTGCTGCATATTTGAGATCTTAGGCAACAACCGAATTCCTTTTCCCACATGTCAGAATTTCCAGACTAAAGACATTAATCAAAGTTATAAAAGAGAGACAAAAACTATGATGATTTCAGATGAATGCAATGGTTTATGTTTGTTATTTAAACCTGATTCCTGCTTCTTCTCTTTCTATAACTCAGAAAAGTCAGGGATAGTTCTAGAGGACAACATAATTGTTTTCTGCTTTTTATTACTTTTCTCACAGTAGTCAGATTATAGTCACAAGGTTACCCCAACTGTTATGTTTATAGGAAAAATACTGGTGTAGTTGTCCTAGTACTTGCAAATCTTTTGGATTTTAAATCAAAAAACTTTCTGTGCTAGAAAAAAGAAAATGAAAGATATTCATAAAATTACTTTTGTAAGTAAGGAAAAAGATTACATAAATAAAAGTCTCCAGCTGCACAGGTTTACAAAAATAGGGGAGTGGATCCAGAAGTGCTTCCATACAGATATTAACAGTCTGACATGGGCATTTAAGAAATCTAAGATGGTCATATTAGCATGACTGAATTTACCTGTGGGTATTGAAATTCAAAGAAAACGCTTTTTGGAGGACAGACAGTCATAGAAGTTAAGACAAATCAAACAGGCTGGAAAAGCATAAGAGTAATTGTAGGACCATATTCCTGTTCTTCTCATGCTGACTATGTAACTCCTACAGATTTGATTTAGGGACCAAATGTAAGTACTCCAAGGCTGAGAGATTTTTGGAAGAATTAATCAGAGAAAAAAAGCATGAGAGGAAAAATAACTATTAATTTCCAATCCTACTAGCATACATAGTCAACTGTCAACTGAAAGTCTGGCTACATCCAAACTAGATTTCTTGTTTGGGGCACAGTGGACACATCATCAGTCACATCCTCCAGCCTGTCTTCAAGAAGTTATCTGTTCCAAGAAAGAAAACGCAGGCTACTGTGTACTTTTCCTGGTCAAGAGGACAACCTTAACACATTCTTGGACTGAGAGCCACAGTTCCAGTCCAGCTGAGCTAGAGTATTCACCCTGTACCAGCCTATAACAACCAGAGGGAAACAACTGACAATGAATTCCTAAAAGATGCCCATGACATATCTGTGCTCCACTTTTTTAAATACCTTTCTTTGGACAAACTGACAGGACAGTGAAGAATATATTCTCCCTCAACACCAAGCAGAGAAGAAAAGAGGCCAGACACATGCTGTCAAGATGCTCCAGCATGATATTTCATAATTTGGATTGAGTTGATCACATAGTCCCATGAAGACGTAAGCTAATGAGTTGGCTGCAGTCTTGTAGCCAGTGCCGAGGCGGGATGATGGACAGCACTGACTGCCTGTTCTTCTTGTTATGTGAGTCCCCACTTTCAGAAAAGTTCAAGCATAGTTCACTTGCATAAGAAAGGGAGAAGAATCCTCCCCAGAGACCTAGCTTAAACTGGGGTGAACGCCTAGCCCTGAATATATGGAGAAAAAGGAGTGCCAGCCCAGCATACCCAGAAACTTCTCAGTGGCCTTCTCAGGAAGGCTTCAAGGAATGTATCTGAACAAGAGGTAGCTCAAGTTGGTCCCTGATGTCTCTTCTGACTACTGGGAAGTTCTAATACTCAGGAGATAAAGTTCTTGGGATGGATTACTTATGGAGGAAAGGGTTTGTAGAAGAAAGGCCTCTCTCATTGGTGGTCCATCTGTGGGCCAATAAGTGGTAAGTTTCTCTGTACTGGTCTTTCCCAAAGCTGTAGATAAGTTTCATGCTGCCAAGAATTTCATGAAGATAGCATACAGAGCTAGTGTTGCTACTTACTGGAGTTGGTTGGTGTCCTCTTTATACTGCAGTAGACATGAGGGTTTGTAAAAGATGCAGTCTGCAGTTTACAACTTAAGCATGTCTTTTTGTATATGTTTTTCCTTATAGCAACTGTGTCTGTAGGTGCAGAGAGTTAAGGAAGAAAGATAATCAGAAAAAAATTTCTAACTCAAACCTATTATCCATTAACTGCCATATTGTTCTTTTCTTAATTAAATTTTTATTAAATTCCATGACTAAACAGTACCATTGTGCTGTACCGTTAACTGTGCATTACAACATTACGTTAAGTTTTAATTTTAATTTATTACTCACATTTTAAATTTTAATTTATTACTCACAAATGTATTATTGCTATTTACTGCTCTCTTTTTTCTCATCTATATTTATTCTTTCAAAATGAATTTTATAGCATACATTCAACATCATCAGCAAAACCAGAATCCCATTCCAAGCAAAATAAATGGAATCAAATTGTTATTATTGTTATAATTTCTTTTGAATGTATTTCTCTCCTAGAATGTTCTCGGGTGTTTCACACCGGAGGAGCAAGGCTTGTGTTGTGTGGCAGGACATGGGAAATGTTAGAAGCCTTGTATGATGCTTTAATTAGTGTGGCAGACCCCAGTATGGTAAGTATTTCCTCACTCTACTTTGAAAATTCACAAATTGAGGTTAACACCTTGTTCGGGTACACAAAGCGCTTTTAAATCCAGTAAAACAAGGTACATGAAACAAGATTCCCTGTTAATAGTGATTTTTGCACCCAGGTGACATACCCAACACAGTCCAGAGAAAGAGAGAGAGACACCTATAAAGGTCTTCAGAGCATGATGCCTGTCAGTCAGAAGTCCTGGTCTCTCGAGCTAATTCATGGCAATTACTGTAAAGCAACTGAGCGGTCCTGCATTTTGAACAAGTCGCCAACTAGAGATGCTAGGCAGAAGAATTTCCCTGTTGATTTTTATGAAAAGGATCCAAAGTGCTTCATTTAATCATAGGAACTATCATCCATTTTTCACATAATTAGAGTGCTCAAGGAGTAGGAGATGGATCTAAAGATTAAATTATTTTTTAGTTTCTCCACTATTTTGGGAGAAGTCCCAGGTAGAAGAGCATGGGAGGATATGAGTAAGAGCGCCCTTTCCTCATTACCACTGGGTCACCATGCAAGTAGAAGAGCAAGGTTGCCCCTGCTGCTAATACTTTGGCAGTCATGGCAAAGCTTTCCTTCTGTGACCAACAGGTAGCTGTCTCATTTCAGGGCACAGGTGTTCCTGAAGGAACACAAATTCTAGCGCCATGGCTCAGCAGACCAACAAATATTTGCATCCGACACTTTTTTGCAGTGGGCCTCATTCATCTGCATAAATAACCATAAAAACAGTGTGTCCTGGAGGTATTTAAAAGATGTGTAGATGTGGTGCTTAGGGGACTGGTTTAGTGGTGGACTTGGCAGTGCTAGGTTAACAGTTGGACTTGATGATCTTAAAGGTCTTTTCCAAACAAAATGATTCTATGATTCATGTTAGTCCGCACAGACTTAACAAGGAAAAAATATAAGGGATCTGCATTACATCATCATAGTAATGTAGTAAGAGAAGAAACTCAGAGTTCATTCCTCTGTCCCATAGCTGATAAAATCTACATCTTTGCAGAAATCACACACGTAAATTCTATTTGAATAATCTATAGCTGAACACACCATTCCTACCTTCCAACTTCCCCCCATGTATATGTAAATTATCTATCAAAGCACTATATCCCAGACTCTGTGGTCAGTAAAGTTCTCCAGAGGGCTGCTTACAGAAAGACTATAACTTGGAGTGGTAGGAGTCAACTTCTGTGTCCATTGTGTGTCTCCACAAGAGAGACAAAACTCAATAGTGTAGAGTTGGTCCAGCTTACCCTTCTCATAGTGTTCTGCTTCATCTGAATTTCAGAGTCTATGAATACCCATTGCTGAACTACTTTCTTTCTAGAGTAAGATTAAAAGAACAAATCAAAGGTTTTGTGAGAATGGTAAAAGCACTTTCTTCAGATATTAAGGTAAATTAATTTGCAAGTAAGTAGAAATGTATTTTTATATAGAAGGTATCCTTGAAATAAATCTCTGTTTTGTTAGACATATGCACCAAAGCTCATACTTCTGGATATCTCAGACATAAACTGCATTCAAGATGTAGCTAAGGAAATCCTGAATTGCTATGGCTCTGTGGATATACTGATCAACAATGCAAGTATGAAGGTGAAGGGAGCAGTGCAGAGCATTTCATTGGAACTTGATAAAAAGATAATGGATGCCAACTATTTTGGGCCTATAACATTAACCAAAGGTATTTTCTTTTTTCCTGTTATGCTGTTGCCGCTTAAAGCTTGAGATCCAAGTCATTGGCATCACACTGTTTCATTTGTACTTATTTTTGCCTTCTTCACTTTAACCAAAACTATTCTCTGAAAATCAATGTACTGAAATTGGGCTGAAGAAGATCAAAATCAGAGTGCTTGGATTTGGAAATAGGTTGGTCAAGGAATATATAAGCAGGTGTTTGAGACATTTTTAAAAATGTTTGCTTATTGTGTTTCGCATATGGTGACTCCTTTATTTACATGCTTGCTGCCTTTGTTACAAAGACAATTGTTTTCAAAATCCTTGCAAGGATATAGACAGGCTGACAATTAAATGTGATAATACTGCACCCAAACCTGAATGTAGAATTCAAGCAAAGTCTGGAAGATACTCAGTTTCCAGGTACTGTTTTTTATGATACTTTTGATTGCAGTATTGAGACAACCTTCATTAAAGTTGTCCTATTTACACTTCAGCTGTCACTTCTTTTCACTAAATACATTGGGCTCTTTCACTTATGTGCTTCTTTCTTTAATTTATTTTTTTCAGCCTTTCTTCCCAACATGATCTCAAGAAGAACTGGTCACATTGTTCTAATTAATAGCATCCAAGGAAAAATAGGAATTCCCTTTCGTGCAGCTTGTAAGTCATACATAGCAAAAATGTGCATTCTAAAGCATAAATTGTGAGTATTCCATTGCGCTGATAATAGGCTATTAAAAGTGCTAATTTGCATCCTAATTCAGTAAACTATTCATATAGTATTTGGCTGAAAAATTTTCAAAGAAGTGAAACTCAAGAAGAAATAGTTAAAATACTGTCTTTGAAGTTTAACTACTGCCTAAGGTATCATGGAATCATAGAATGGTAGGGGTTGGAAGGGACCTCTAGAGATCATCTAGTCCAACCCCCCTGCTAAAGCAGGTTAGCCTAGAGCAGGTTGCACAGGAATGCATCCAGGCGGGTTTTGAATATCTCCAGAGAAGGAGACTCCACAACCTCTCTGGGCAGCCTGTTCCAGTGCTCTGTCACCCTCACAGTAAAGAAGTTCCTCCTCATGTTCAGGTGGAACTTCCTGTGTTCCAGTTTGTGCCCATTGCCCCTTGTCCTGTCGCTGGGCACCACTGAGAAGAGTCTGACCCCATCCTCTTGATGTCCACCCTTTAGATATTTGTGAGCATTGATCAGATCTCCTCTCAGCCTTCTCTTCTCCAGGCTGAACAGACCCATCTCTCTCAGCCTTTCCTCATAAGAGAGATGCTCCGCTCCCCTACTTGAGGTACTTGAGGACAAGAGGATATCCAATGTGACAGCAAGTTTTTTATACAGACTTAGGAGACATTCAGAATACAGCAAACTTGGAGGTCTAACAACTGTACCGGGCATGAAAGCATAATAAAGAATGAAGTAGTGTACAAATATAACATGCTGGTAGATACTAGCCACTGCTTTGTAAAGGGAGAGTCATGCACTTGATTTGTGTACAGGAGTTTCAAAGGAGATGTAGTAATTGTATTCTGTTTGGCTTTCCAGAAAATATTCAAGAAAGTCTTTCATCCAAAGCTCATAATGAAACTAAGCTGTCCTAAATTATGGTGAAAGGACTTAATAAAATAAAATAAATTAATAAAATGCAAAGTTAGTGGTCAGAAAATATAGGATAGATGTAAATAGACATTTTTAACTGTAGCAGGAGGTCAGAGTGGATGATGGGCTCTGAATTAGAATGCCTGTGAGACTTCAGGATTGTGACTTACAGTTCCATGAAAGCAAAATACAGCAACAGAAACTCTAAGGAAAACAGTAGAGGAAGAAAAAAGGAAAAAAGATGTCTTTATGCCTTTGGGTAAATCTGTGCAGTGCCCACATCTTGAACATTGTATGCAATTCTGGAGCCCCACATCTAAGGAAGTATAAGAAGTATAAAAAAGGCTCAGAAAACAAACACATTGATGGGATATCCAGGATGGTTTCCATCTAGGTAACAGTTGATTGTTTCAAGACACATTACACGTGTATAAAATACTGAGTTACAGAAGAGCTAACAGAGATTGTTTTTACAGTGTCTGTACTGATATCTATGTCCCATGAAATGAAGCTGCCAGAAGAAGGAATTTCAAAACAGATGAATGGAGAAGCTTCTTTCCATTCCCAGAGCCCATCTGCCATTTTTTTAGATTATATTAAGCACAGGTTGATTTTTCACTGCAAACCAAGTCAAATACAAGGTGCATGAGTGCTTTGCAACTTTGCTGCACTTAACCCATAGTTACTGGTCTTAACACATGCTTTCTGGTCAAGGTTCACATACTATTATCCTTCTTTAATATCATTCTTAATAAAAAGGCACCAAAAGCAGTTAAAAAAAATCTTAACGTTCAGTTTCTTGAAAATTAACTTTAATGTTAAAAGCATCTTGGCTCGCTGCTGCAGGGCCAAGGCCTAACTAGTTTACAAAATGTAGTACATGTATTTCACTGCATTTTATTGATGTGTCACAAAGTGCAGCAACAGATGGTGTGGAGACTCATCTCAGGGACAGCTGTCCATCCACCAAAGATGTTTTTAAACTGTAGGGTTAATAGAAGTATTATTCCTTAACTCAGGACTTAACACTTGGGAAATCCAGGCACGTGCTCTTTGAAACGTGTAGGAAGACTGAGCGTATACGTCATGTATAATTGGCCTGTACAAATAATTTTCTTTAGTTTGTTTTAAAAAAGTCATATGATTTCACTGGGTGAAATAATTCATTGTTTTTTTGCCTTTTGGCTAGTCATTCAATGTTCAATTTTCCAAGCATTCATGTTTCACAGAGCTCTATGATACCTCTGTATCCGGGCATTCATATATCGAAATATGCATATGTGGGGTTTCTTTTCCTTTCTTTTAGATGCTGCTTCTAAGCATGCTGCTGTAGGCTTTTTTGATTGTCTTAGAGCTGAAGTGGAAGAATTTGATATTTCTGTCAGCACTGTGAATCCAACCTTCATCTGTTCATACCATAGTCAAACAGGACCCGGCAACTGGGAGACATCTGTTTGGAAATGTAAGGTTTGATGCATCAAGAGAGGTGGTAGATGAGGACCTTATAGCAATATGGAGGCTTTTCCCATGGAGAAGAAAGGAACATAAGGAAAAGAAAGGAAATGACAGAAAGGAACAACAGGTTAGGGGAGCAAAGAAAAGAGGGATTGGAGAGACCAGATGACCCTGTAGAAAAGTGAAGGAACATGGAAAGAGACAACATTATGTGAGAAAATAAATACACCAGTGCATGGGAAACGGAGGTAGAGCAGAGCATGAAAGGTCCAAATGGAGAGTTCCACTGCACTCAAGTTGCTCCTTCTCATAGGGACGGTGAGGATTATATTTCAAAATTGTAAAAAGATCTTAGGGACGTGCTGATGAGGGGAAGGGAAGGGGTAAGGGATTGAAAGTGTGTAGGAATTTAACTAATTTGACTGATGCACTAGCTGTGTATCTTTTCACCACCATTCCCTCAGATGTGTGTGTCTGTCTATCTGACTGTCTGTAGCTCTCACTCCTCTCTGTTTGATTTACAGTCTTTTTCAGAAAGATGGCATATGGTGTGCACCCTGTGGAGGTGGCAGAGGAAGTCTTGCGCACAGTGAGCAGTAAGAAGCAGGAGGTACTTATGGCTAACCCTATCCCCAGAGCAGCAGTTTACATTCGCACCTTCTTCCCTGAGCTGTTTTTTGCAATTATTGCCTCAGGGATTAGGGAAAAGCTGAAGATAGAAGAGGAAAATTGATTTTGTTTGGTTCTTTTCTCCGCTTTTGATCTGAAAAAAACTTTATTTTTCTAATGTCAACGATTTCTGCTTTTCACTGTGGGTACAATAAAGCAGGAGACTTTATTAAACATGAATCAGCCAGTGTCTCACTTAGTGATTCACTACCATTGATATACACTCACCTGTGGTAATTCTGCTCTTCTGGATTTAGTGAATACGGCAAGATGTCATTTTTTGTATTACAACAGTGTGGGAAAAACTCTACTAGGAACTCTTATTGCTGTTGTAAGAGAGTGATTCCCAATCTAAATAGGTAGATCAAAGTTTCGGACCTGCAGCAACTTACCAGAATCAGTCCTAAGGACTGATGGGAACTTACAGACACAAAAGGGTGGGGAAGCAGGGAGATATGGGAGGCAGAGGTGTGAAAATCAGTGGAAAATGGTGTTAAAGCCTGATTCAGAGCATTCCTCAGAAGTGTTTTTTGAAAGTACTTGAGGGATATGGAAATGGTGAGCCAAATAAGTGCTTATCTAGTTTAATATCTCATCCATGAGAGGACCTTGGAGTACATCCTTAAAAGATAGATTTTAAGAATGGGACAAAAATATGGAGAAATTCCCTGTATTATACATATTCTCCCAGGTTCTGGTAATCTGCTACACAGTTTGAAACAGAATGTTTCCCTGCATCTTGTTAAACTATCAATTTTGCACACAAATTTTTCAAATTCCTATTTGAAAAATATTCCATCCCTGATTAAAGGAAATAATCACATATAAAAAATTACTTCCTTATGTTTAAACTTGTTGTACTGGATTTGTGTGGCCAGGTTTTGGTAGCAGAGGGGCTACAAGGGTGGCTTTTGTGAGAAGATACTAGAAGCTTCCCCCATGTCTGGTAGAGCCTATTCCAGCCGGCTCCAAGATGGACCCTGCACAGGCCAAGCCCGAGCCCATCAGCAATGGTTGTAGTGCCTCTGTGATAACATATTTAAGAGAGGGGGCAGGAGTGGCAGGGGGGAACCCTGCACAATTGCAGCCAGACAGAGGAGTGAGAATACGTGAGAGAAACAACTCTGCACATACCAAGGTGCCAGAGCAGAGATTCCCCTGCAGCCCACAGAGGTGGAGCAGATACCTACCTGTATGTCACGGTTTAAATCTGGGCTGGCTATTAAATGGACGACAGACGCTCTTTATTAACCCCCTCCCTCCCCAAAGTGGGCGGAAAGAGAAAAGGGAAAGAGACTTATGGACTGGAAAAGTTAAAACAGCTTTAGTCTAACTACAATAATCATGTATAATAATAATAGGAAAAAAAATAATGAAATATATATAAATATATACAAAACCGATATCGACCTCCCTGCCGCCGCTGCCAAATACGTCACCCGGATGCTCTTGGGCACACCCCGGAAAAGTCCTGGACTGTGCTCAGCAGCAGGCAGGAGCTGGATTCAGGAATGCACGGATCGGGATCGAAGGCAGAAGAATCAGACAGAGTCCTCCTTGGACGCCGGCCATAGAAGAAGAGAGCGAGACCCTCGTGATCCCTCAGCTTTATACCGAGTATGACGCGTATGGGATGGAATACTCCCTTTGGTCAGGTTTGGGTCACCTGTCCGACCCGCTCCTCCCCACCGCAGGGTCGCAGGGGTGACCACTTCTCTGCTCTTTCAGTTCCAGTGCATGAGAAAATCAGCAGAAGCAAGCATCGACCTTGGTCTCCATAGGGATAACTATAAGAAAGAGCCTTTCTGCGTACCATTCCTACTGATGTTCCAGCACTAACTATAAACATTGAGCCTTATCACAGCTAGAAGCAGCTACTGTCTGGAAAAACATGCAGTTAATTTCAGAGAGTGCAGCTTCTCAGAAGAGACTTAACTAAAAACTAAAATTACTAAAAGAAAATTAATTCTGTCCTAGCCCGAAACAGAACACTGTAGTCCATGGAGGACCCCACACTAGAGCAGGTGGATGCCCAAAGGAGGCTGAGACCCCATGGAAAGCCCGCACTGTAGCAGGCTCCTGGCAGGAACTATGTCCCCATGGAGAGAGGACCCCACGATGGAGGTTTGCTGGCAGTGCTGTGACCCCACGGGGGACCCATGCTGGAGTGGCTCATGAAGGCCTGTGAGAAGGACTCAGAGAAATTCATGAAGGGCTGTCTCCTGTGGAAGGGACCCTACACTGGAGCAGGGGAAGAGTGTGAGGAGTCTTCACCCTGAAGAGGAAGGAGTGGCAGAAAAAATGTTTGGTGAACTGACAGCAACCCCCATTCCCCATCCCCCTGCATCACTGGGGCGGGAGGAGGTAGTGAAAATTGGGAGTAAAGTTAAGCCTGGGAAGAAGGGAGGGATGGGGAGAAAGTGTTTTTAAGATTTGGTTTTATTTCTCATTATCCTACTCTGATTTGATTGGTAATAAAATAAACTAATTTCCCCAAATCAAGTGTTTTGCCCATGATGGTAATCGAATGATCTCTTGACCCATGAGCCTTTAGTTATATTTCCCCCCCCCCACATCCATCTGAGGAGGGGAGTGATAGAGAGGCTTTTGTGGGCGCCTGGCATCCAGCCAGGTTCAGCCCACAACACTTCATGTAAAATAATATTCTCTGATGTATCCTACTTCCTCTACTGTGAGAGACCAAAAATAATGGTATTCAATTAGTTCACTCCCAGTCATCCATGCCCACCACACTTCCCATGCAGTTACCCATTTTCTGAGTTGGAGGTCGCTGGTATCTATTCACTCTTTCTTTGTAAGAAGTCCAGATTATTATTCTTGTTGTTCTTTATATCTTTCTTTGGTTTACCTTATCTTTTCTTTTTTTTTTTCTTTTAAGATGGACAGACCACAGCTGCATGCAGCATTCAAGATAGATAAACAATCTGGATTAACAGACAGGCATACAGATGCTTCCTGGATTTTTCACTTCTGTTCTTCTTTTGCATGTCTTATGCAAATTCCTGATTTTGAGATATTTTTCTGACTGCTACTGGGCATTGAGTTCCATTGCCCACTCTGCTACGTGTCGTAATTATTCATCATATCCAATGTGAGTGTGGTCATTACTTGTGTCAGTTGTGTAAATTCCTTATATTCCCAAAGTTCTCTCACTCCTAGTCATTCTAGGCTTCTCTTCCCTATCACATTTTCACAGTTCATGCTAAGGACTTACCTCCTTTTTTTTCTCGTCTTGTGAGCTGAACCAGAATGTAAATAAAGCCAATGCAAGGGTGTCTTGATATTTAGTTTTGCATCTAAGAGCTTAAATTCTGTTTCCCAAACACTCCTCTGGCCTTCCTTGTGTCATCAGTAGTCACAGAGATCATGACTACCTGCTTTTTTGCAGACACCATCAAAATGCCTCGTTTGCAGAATACCTACAAAGGAAATACGTACTCAAAAAGCATGCAACCAAACCACACTTGTTGCTACAAGTCCCATTGCTCATATAACTTCCAAAGCCAGATGCACTTATGTACCTCTTTCTATCAGTAAGAATCACCCAACATGAAAGGAGTTCTCAGTGTAAGGAAATACATGGTTATCATCTTGGAGGGACATTAACCTTTTCTTGTATCTCTAATTGAATTGCTCTGGCTTCAAGGGACGTGTATGCATCTACCTCACTCATGGAAGTAGTTCACAACTAGTGAGAAGTAGCCAAATCTGGAACAGGTCAAGAAACCACAGTGAAAAGCAGTGAGAATGCCAAACGTAAAATAACATCTGTGATCTGTCAAGAAATTTTCAAAGAACAGATGTATTTTAATCTAGAAAGTAGAAGAAAGTTACATCTAAACAATTTTCAAATACCTAAAATGTACTACGAGGAGGATAGAACTAAACTGTTGTCCATTTCTGCTGTAGTAGGATAACGTGCTAAAATTACTGCGAAGGAGATTTACAGGGAAATAATTTTCTGCTAAGAATAGTTAAGCACAAAGGATAAATTGCCACAGAAATTTTAGAATGCATGTTTTTGGAAGCTTTAAAGAAGAGATTAATGAAACATCTGTAAAAAAGCAATGTAGCTTTAATTTATCCTACCTAGAGGAAAATAAGGATTAGGTGACATTTTAAATGGGTCGCACTTTTCTATAATTCTGTGGTTTTTTCTCATATTGAGAATAAGTTTTCTCCACTGGTATTTCTCAAGTAATAGTTTTTCCTCTGGGGAAATCTATTATTTAATCTGAAGTTTTCTATTTCATTTGTCCATCTCTGCCTTGCTGTCTAAATACCTGTGGTTGTATGCTGCACGCAAAAAATATTATTATAATAAAAAGAAATCTTATAAAATGAGTTCATTAAGAGATATTTTCTGTGAGCATCACTCGGTCATATTTTAACCTATGTAGATTCCTTATAATACTAACTTTTATAAATTAGGACAAAATTAGGCCTGCAGTTTTAGCTGTAGAAGTAATAGGAGAAAGATATTCAAGTACAGCTCCTTTTTTTTTAAGCTTCTCACATGCCTAAACAGCACATAGTATTCTTCTGATGTGAGCTGCAGGTGCACTGTTTTAAATTTATATTTTTTGTGCTGAAATCAAGTATTTCTTGGTGTTGGCCGAGAAAATTGACATTGCTGGACTCAAGGGCCCTCAAAGTGAGGAAAAATTTAAAAGAATTTTAAGACTGGAAATCCTTAGAAGAGAGGAGAGTCTTGTCTAATTTTAGACACCTGTCCTACATATAGCCTACCCAGAGCTAACCTTCCATATCCCCTTCTTAAGCAGTGGAAAGAAACACGTGCCTATAACCCGTGATTTATCTGACATACAGCTTAGGATAACATGAATTGCCTATTTCTCTCATTAACTTTTGCTGGACTCTAGGTAACCAGCAGAACTGTAGATTTGTATATCCTTGCCACAGGCACCTGAAGTTTACTTAGATGGGACATTCATTAAGCTTTATTGGGTCAAATGAACTGGAATAAAAATGCCATAGTATTTGCTAAGCTTCATGGTTTTTTACCTCCTTTCAAATAATGTGGATCCAGGACTTATGCCAGAATTATTGCCGTCTACAAACTGGGAGTCAAAAGTTAAAATAAGGGCCAGAATGAGAAATCACAGGTTGCAAATAGGGATAAGAAGTCTTGGATTTCAGCAGGTGAATTTGTTCAGCAGACATACAGATATACCTTCTTGAATGGTTAGCATGTGAGAAAAGCAGACCTTCTGAGATTTAAGAATTGATCAGGATGGGGGTCCCTATTGTACAATTATTAAAAGGTCTTGTCCACATACAACAATTTATATGAGTGCAAACCACTGAGAGAAACAATCCTGAGGAAAGATCACATGGTAGAGACACTAACGGTCTGTGTTTATAAACTGCAGGCTAAGAAAAAAAATGAAGCACTTAGATCTTTTAAAGATCTTGTCAGCACGAACCAAGTATGTTCCTGGATAAGATGGAAATTCATCAGTGACACCGAGGAACAACATGAGATCTATTGTAAAGAGACCAGTTATAATAAAGGTAGAGAAGTAGAAAGCCAGATGGAATCAGGAATAATTCCTCATTCAGGAAGGATGTTCAAAACATCTTTGTCACAAAGAAATATGTGAAACAAGTGGAAGGAATCAAGATCTTGTGTCCTGCTCAAGGGACTACAACTACTTCTACTAGAGTGGATAACAAACTCTCTAGCAACTGCTTTTTTCATTGGCAGAACTGAAGGTGGCAGTTTCAGAATACTGGGTGTGATGTAATGAATAGACAAACTTTTCTAAAGATGAAAAGGGAGATCATATTCTTGTCTACAGCCACCTAGTGCGACGGTGCAGAGAAGATGGAGCTAGACTCTTCCCAGATGTGCACAGGGTAAGAAAAAAAAGTAATAGATACAAATTGGAACACATAAAAATCTGATTAAATATTAGGAACTAATTTTTCCACAATTACAATAGTCAAGCATTGGGACAGGTTTCCAATAAGGTAAGTATCACTTCTTGAATATATTCAAAACTCAAATTTTTAAGGCTCTGAGTAATGTCATCTAATTGGTTGGTTTTGAGAGGGATGTTGGACTGAAAATCTCCAGAGGTACCTTCTAACAAATTATTCTATAATTCTGTGTGAGTCTATATGTATAGGTCAGTCTTGCAAATGGTCTCAAGTCAAGATAATTTTGATATTCCCCCAGCCAGAGAATGGGATTCTGATGGTGTCTCCACTGGATGGGAAAATTTGGATGATTACCAAATGCTGAAAATTAATGAAACTGCAGAGAAGTAGGAAGACTGCACAGCCTCTTCTGGGCAGTCTGTTTCACTGTTTGACAGTCCTCACAATGGGAAGGTTTCTCCTTATACCCAAAGCCTCTCTTATCTGAACCTATGCCCAGTGTCTCTCATTCTCCTACCATGCACCAGTGTGCAAAGCCTGGCTCCATGTAATAAATAACCTTCTTGTAGAAACTGGAAGACTGCTAGACATTGTAGATACTGGAGGGCTTCAGGTCCCTCTGAAGTCTCCTCTGCAGGCAGAAAAACCTCAGCCTCTTCTCATATCACATGTTCTCCAGCGCCCTCACTGTCCTGGCGGCTGCTGAACCTAATCCACTTTCTTCCTGTGTTTCCTGTGTTGGGGAGCCCAAAACTGGGCACAGTATTCTATAAGTCATCTAACAAATGCTACGTGACAGAAATAATCTCTCACCTGAATTTACTGGGTATATTGGTGTTAATACAGCCCAAGACACTGTTGGGGTTTTTTCTGCCAGGCATATTTTCAGCATGCTGTGATTTTAGTTCAACAAGATGCCCAAGTCCTTCTTCACAGCGTTAGCTTTTAGCAATCACAGCAGCCCAATTATGCAACCATATCTCTTATTTCAATGATACTTCAGCTCTTTGACTACATGTGGAGACCTAGTTCCTCCCACTTGTTTCCCAGGCTGTTTGCATTTGTGTACATACACTTAAGTGGCTTTTTCTTTACCCTGTTTTGTTATTCTTGAGGACTAACTTTTTCCTGTAACATTACACCTTTTGCTTTCCATCACTGTTGACTTCTACCTCATGACAAAATCTCCCGCCTCCATTATTCCTAGTTTAACGTATTTTTCAACAGGTTGGTCAGTCCGATCACAAAGACGCTTTTGTCTGGCTTTGCCAAGTGGATCTTGTTTCTTCCCAGCAGTTCCTTGTCCTCTGAGAGAGACCTGCAGTTGTGAAATCCAAACCTCTGCCACCAGGACCAGCTGTGTACAATCAAGTGTTAATTCACAGGATCCATGCCCTACTTCAAGCCTTGTCCTTGAAGGTTCAATCACAATTCTGCCTGGGCCCTCATGTCATAAACCTTCACCCCTCACAGTCATATAGTCACTCTTGACATCAAGAGTGACTGATAGTAGCATTGATGTCCACATGGATAATCAGCATGGAATCTCAGTCTGAGGGCTGGACAGGCTTCAGCAGTCTTTCTGACACACCTCAGATCTAAGCTCCCGACAAACAGCAAACACCCCTGGATAGCAAGTCAGGTCACCAGATAGTGGCCTCCAACACTCCAACCGGAAGTATATAAATAGTCTCCCAGAACTGTCACTTGCCATGGTCCCCTGTTCTACTGTATGTTTCAGGCTCTGTTGCCTCTGAATGTTCCCCAGCCTCCTGCCTGCTGCCAGAGACCAAAACTATTCTGCAATTGAAGATCTGCCAATGGACACCTTTATATATATGCACTTCTGCTGCTTTGAAGAGTGATGCTCTGGGGCCTCGACTTGCAGTCCAGCACTCGTATAGCTCTCTCCCTAGCACTAGTTGCATGAGCGCTTGAAACTCCCTGATTGGGAGTCAGCTATTCCCATCCACAACTTGGATCTGAGGAGCCTCGAACTTGCTCACAGAAGAACTAGAAGCAGAATCCAGAAATGTTGCACAAACTGCAAGCACCAGGAGCCAGCAACAGTCCAAGCAGTGTCCGAAGCCCCTGCCTGCATCCTGCCTGCAAATTGTCTGTCCTGAGGTCACAGCAATCCCACAGGACAGTTACATAACAGGTGGAGGCCAGGTACAGGTGCCTGCCACTCCTTAGTGGACTTCCCACCACCCACCACCTCACTTCTGAGGAGACTGACTTATGTTTTGCTTTGTTATCTCACCTCATTGTCTCTCAATTTTCCTCTCTTGCTACTAATGGCCCATGTTTTTCTTCCGAGCTAACTGTTTTTTAATTGTGCTACTCTATTATCAGCTCCACCTCATCACTGGCCATAAACTGGCCTACGATGGATCTTTCTGGCATAAAAATTCCAGGCTATATTTATGTTAAGATTGTTTTGCCTGAAAAAAAAATTATAGTGATTTTTCTAAAATTGAGAGCTGCTTTGTATACTGTGTAAGACCTGTGTCACACAGGGTTCACAAGTGCATTTCCTAGTGGGCTCGTTAGCAGGACAATCCATAAACCAATGAAGAAAACCTGGTGTCCAACAGAGTAGGCACACATGGCTCAGTCATACGGGTAAGCTCCACATTGATCCTCAGAGTGGAGCAGCTGCATATTCCTGATCTATGAGGCCCATAATAATTTCTGTTTTCCCATCCTTCATGTGATTGTAGATTATTCTTCATGTATAATAATCACAAATCATATTGTGATTCTTTCTTACACTGTTGTCAGAATGATACCTAGAGAATTTTATAGGTGAGTTGTGTGCTGTCTACAACCATTATTCTTCAGATTTCTGTTTGCCTTCCTAGCAATTTTAAATGAGTAGTATTTACATTGAAAGCCTCTTGCCTCTATTAGGCTTTCTTTCACAGCAAATCCTACCATTATATATGTGGTGAAACTCTTGAATCATAAGGTATAATATACAGATTTTCCTGGAGAAATTAAAGCTTTAATAACAAACTAGTTATTCAAATGATGCACCACATGTGGGCTGTCCTATATGTTGCCCTGCTCTTTGTGGGTTTTGTTTTTGAGATGGGATTTTTTACAGCTTTTTCAATAAAGAATTAGGGTGGAAATACATGATGCTCTGAAATTCTAACAAAAACTCACATACCTTATATTACCATTAGAGTCTGCTTAAAAATCAGAGCAGTAGAGGACCTGTGTCACTGTCTTTTTCTGAACTGAGACGCCTGAATCTACTTTTCCAATACTAAGACTTCCTTGAAACTTCCATGGAAATGTCATTTATTTATTAAGAAAAATAACTAATGTTACACAAGTATACATTTTTATTAATCCATATCGTTTCATTCTGGTCTAGTGTTATGATTTACAGGATTCCTTGAGACATGGTTCAAATTTACAGAACTGAAATAGTGGCCAGATGACACAAGCCTTTTATTGGGTGTGCAGGATCCTCTGTACTGGTTTGAAAAGAGTTCACATAAACATTGCAAACTTTCTCTGGTGCTGTGTACTCACGAAACTTGCATTTAATCTTTAAACTCCTTTCCAGCATTTTTCTTTTGTGCTTGAATTCCAAAATAGTTTTTGTATATTTGTTAATAGTGATGACAGCTGCAGCCATACAGCAAGCGAAGGAAACCCATGCGAGGCTATAAACAAAAAGGTTTATCAGAAATTAGTGGAATGTTTTCATATCCAATGAAAATACTGCAAACATGATTGTATTGGTGTATATTATGGAAAGAGGAGCATGGTGGTGGATGAAGAAAGATTCTTGGTTAATGATTATCCACATATCTGATTTAGGTAGTTGAACTCTATATATTTGTTATAATATTCACATTTAACATTCATTTTTAATTAAATCCTACCACCTTTTTCTCTGTCTAATCTACTTAGAGCTTAATATCAGAAAGAGGAACTATAAAAAAATGAGGATTATCCAAAAGGATTAAAAGGAAAAGAGAAGGCACAATTAAATAGCTGACTAAAGCAGGCTCAGAGCACTGAAATGCATTCCTGAGAAAATACAGGTCATGACTAAACAGAGAGAAAAGGACATCAACTCTGAAATGTTAAAGCAAAAAAAGAAGACAGAACTAAAAAATGATGTTGAGGTACAATTTGCTAAAAATGTGTGAACCTTCCAGACTAGTGAGTCTGCAATGCATGTTGGAGGTTTAAAAGTAGCAAGTAAAAATACGGCCACAGTGGAATGAATTGGAGATCACAGTGGAGAACCTTCCTCATTAGAGCCTTTATTAACATGGCAGGGTCACAATTATGTAAAGAAACATGTGCTTTGGTGGAGAAATCAGTTTAAGAAACTTATGCTTATCTCTCCTCTCCCTCAGAGGTGTTTGTTCTCATGTCTTTGCTGTAATTCAAGAAACTCATTTAGGTTTTTAAAACATTCCTCTTTAAAAAAAAAGTAAAAAAAACCCCACATGTTATTTTTAGCCAGGTTTGGTTTCCAGGATGATCACACAACCAGATGTGCTGACAGAATTTAAGGGTGGTGCAGTATGGCATGTAGATGTGGAGGGCTCCTAGAAGCACAAGAAGGGGAGAAGCTTAAGCTGTCTTTGCTCCTAAAGTCAGTCAAACTACACTCTGACTAACTGTCAAACATGGGGAGCCACAGAAGAGCTCTTATAACAAAGAGATAGCAAGAATAGGGGAAAAACACCACAAGCAGATAGGTTTACATCCCCATACAAATGGAGCAAGAATGGGACAGCAGATCTACTTATGCCAGTATGGAACCTGTGGATTAAGTCAACCATGGTAGAGAAGAATTGAAGATTCAGCTTACGGAATAAGGTAAAAGTAGTAGGTCGGCAGTAGTCCTGACTCACGTAGCAGGCATTTTTGGCTGGATAACTGAAGTACAGTAGCATTAGTATACAAATTGAAAGAACTGATATTCTGAAGCACAGCTTTTGTTGAAGGTGCTTTTTCTAATCCATCTTTTGAAACCCTTTGAAAGACTCAGAGACCTAAGCGTAAGAAAGTGATTTCAAGAAAGCTTCTATAAAGGCCTCTTAGCAAAGACAGAAAGAAAGACATCTCTGATGAGCAGATTCTCTTGTAGACCAATACTGTGTTCAAAGAGAAAGAACAAAGGACATAAATAAATGGTTTCCTTTGACAATACAGGAAGAATATCACTGTGATTCTTTAAAGTTTTTGCTGGAAATTTTGTTTTTCCGTAAACAATTTGGAAAAAATGAGGAATCTGCCATCCAACTAGAGAGAACTGAGAAAGCAAGTGAGCAAAGTTTTGTCACTGAGAGAGCCAGAGAATAAAGAGCAGTTTGGCTGTAGTGGAAATCCACCTTCAAGAAGGAGAGCATTCAATTTGAATTCTGCTCAGACACAAATGGCAAAAGGGGAAATTAAACATGTCAACTCAACGAGGAAGCAAACTAAAATAACCAGTCCTTCATCTGCATAAGAAAAATGTGGATAGAGGCTCAGCTGAGTTATGGGTTTTCCTTTAACTGCATGGAGTATCCCATATGAAGTGTGCTATGGGAATTCAGTACAGGGCACATCTTTAGAGAAAAATATAGAATAGTGTAATGGTTTGGGTTGGAAAGGAACTTTAATAACATGTGAGCATGTGAGGACGGAGGGGGAACTGTGGCAGGTAGAAGATCCATGTAGTTCTTGCAGAAATAGCTGCTCTACTAGGTCTGGTGATTGGGATGAAAAGCTGCTACCACGGTCCCAATTCTTTGTTTTCTTTGGCTGCTAAGAAGATGATTATAAGTCCCAATGGAAAAGTAGTTAAGCCTTTGCCTGTGCCTCTGCCTGTCCATGCCGCTGTCATGGTCTTGGTGATATTGTTGGCCACAAGTGGGTGCTGAGGTAATTAGAAAGGGAGTGTCAGTTATAATAATTAATAACCCTTTTTTTTGGCATTTGTTCTGTTTCCTCTTGCAAAAGACAAATAGCTTCATCATCCTTTTTCTCTTACCATGAGATGAGATTCTCACATGCAATCAATGGGAGAACAGTTAAGGGAGGCTGAAGATGAAGGTTCATACAACAGGAAAGGAGGGGCAAATGTAGGTTAACAGAAGAGAGATAACATTATATGTGAAAGGAGATAAGACGAAAAAACCCAAATGAGACAGTTCGGAGGAGGCATTGACCCACTTGTATGTATGGCTTGCCTTATTTTTAGATTAATGACAAAAATGATGTATTTACCATTTAGGCTGAGAAAAAGAAAGAAGAAATTGTATCTTGATAGAAAAATGGAGCATACAACTGATTAGAAAAAAAGGCGCCACACAGACCATACTCCTCAATGTCTTCCTGTATGCAGCTACTGATGACTTGAAAAGTTTTGTGTTGGTAGTAGCATTTCTTTCGGAGTTCAGCAGCCCAGGCTGCACTGAACTGTTAGAGGGCAGACATGCAATCCTCAGTTTCTGAATGCATGACACATGGTGTCATTAGTCTAGGTGCTCCAGAGAAGGTTGGCTGTAGTGGCGGCAGTGATGATATTAGTGATGAACATGATGGTGGCAATAGTGTCATCCATGGAGTTGTGTCAGTAATAACAATAGTGACAGTGATTTAGGTGTTTTTCTTCTCCTCCTAGTGGGATAGAAAGGAACAGGCTCCTCATTACCAGTCTGCATTTCTCTGTTACTATTCCTGTAGGAAGGGGGAAATAATGAAGGAACACTCCCCCTCTTTCTGCTAATCACTGTTCTTACTGATTTTAGAGTAAAAATCCTAATCCCATTCATGAAAGAAATGGAGAGACCTCCCAGAAAAGAGGTTAGAGCCCCAAACCCAGGAAACCAAATAATTATTGCAAGAACAAAAACATGAATGAATAGAAGCAGTGAGAGTCAAAGAAGCAAAAAGTATCCAAGTCTGAAAGGAGGGAAGAAGGCACTATTTGAGGATCCTGCACAGTTCCTATGATACCCGTTGAGGGTATCAAAGTAGTGTTGTCTGGATACTTGGTATTGGACCTTCTATGATCTGTTCTTCCTCACAGAAAGGGGATCATCCTTTCCACTTTGAGCAAGTGGATGACATATGGGTGCTGGGCCACCTCATCTGCTGGACAAACAGGATAAGATACAACATTTGTCATGATCTATCTAATTTCCAGCTTGGGAGTACTGAAGAAGCCCATCCTTCAGCACTCTGAAAGCACTAGAGAAACATCTCCATTTATACATATGCAAAAATAGCTTCAAAAACAGCTTGGGAAACAGACTCCTGGAAAGACAGAGAGCAATGTACAGTGACCTTCAAATGAGATTTGAGTTATTAGGAAGGCGAAAAGTAACAGAACAAAATACTAAAGAAACACCTATTTCATAGAATCATAGAATCATAGAATCATAGAA
>VZSC01011800.1:85812-131535 GCA_013398225.1 Steatornis caripensis
TGAATCCATGTTGACTACTCCTGATAGACTTCTTCTCTTCCATGTGCTTTGAGATGACTTCCAGTATGAGCTGTTCCATTACCTTTCCAGGCATGGAGGGGAGACTGACTGGCCTGTAGTTTCCCGGGTCCTCCTTCTTGCTCCTTTTGAAGGTTGGAGTGACATTGGCTTTCCTCCAATCCTCAGGCACCTCTCCTGTTCTCCACGACTTTTCAAAGATGATGGAGAGTGGCTTGGCAATAACATCTGCCAGCTCCCTCAGCACTGGTGGGTGCATCCCGTTGGGGCCCACGGATTTGTGGCTGTCCAGTTTGCCTAAGGGGTCTCTGACCCAATCCTCCTTGACTAAGGGGAAGCCTTCATTTCTCCAGGCTTTCTCTCTTACCTCCGGGGACTGGGAATCCTGAGGGCTGGCCTTAGCAGTAAAGACTGAAGTGAAGGCAGCATTCAGTAATTCTGCCTTCTCCATATCCTCTGTCACCAGGGCGCCCTCCTGGTTCAGCAGCAGGCCCAAGTTTTCCCTAGTCTTCCTTTTGCTACCAATGTACCTGAAGAAGCGCTTCCTGCTGTCCCTGACCTCCCTTGCCAGATTCAATTCCAAGGGGGCGTTAGCCTTCCTCGTTGCATCCCTGCATGCTCTGACAACATTCCTGTATTCCTCCCAAGTGTCTAGTCCTTTCTTCCACATCCTGTCCATTTCCATCTTCCCTTTGAGCTTTTTTACAAGCTCCTCGCTTGCCCATGCAGGCCTCCTGCCTCCACTACTTGACTTCTTACTCGTAGGGATGAATCGATCCTGAGCTTGGAGGAGGTGGTTCTTTAATATTAACCAGCTCTCTTGGGCCCCCCTGCCTTCTAGAGTCCTAAGCCATGGGATTCCTCCAAGTAGGTTTTTGAAGAGGGCAAAGTCAGCTTTCCTGAAGTCCATGGTTGTAATCCTACTTGTTGCCCTGCTTCTTCCACACAGGATCCTGAACTCCACCATCTCATACAGAGAGCAATTTAAAATATGAGAGTCCTCTCGGGCCAATTGCAACCCTTACATTGATAAAGTGTATATTCAGTACATGTTCACAGATGTTCACTACATCCTAAACTCACCAGTCAGTATATATTAAATCATTATTAAAATCTGTCTATAGCTGGGAATTATTTTTGTTTTACCAGCAGAGCAGATTTCATATCAGGAGTAATTTTATCAGTGGAGATAAATTTAATTCTCTAATCTGTGCTAGCAACTGTTGATCTACATCCTCAGTCTCAGCCTTTTGTGCTAACATTTAGGTCTTTTTTTCTGCTTATCTTCTTCCCAGTGCCAAGCGAGTGACTCAAGGTTAGCATGTCCAGGCAGGGCTCCTAAGCCTCTTCTCTCATTTACTTTTCAAACACCACTGACAATTCCCTCAACCTCTGTGTTTCTTCTGTGTGTTTCTGCAGCCACAGTGCAATTCATGTCTTACAAATGCAGCGATCCTCTCCGATACAACCTGCTAGAATTTATCCATCAGTGCCCATTTATACACCAATGCACTCTTTTGCTTCATTTGTGTTCTCAGCCTACATTCACCCAGAAAAGAAGAGAGTGGTTAATAGGTCCTTTAGGACCCTGTGGATTGAGTGTGTATTGTTCTTGCTTTTGGGAGCAGCTCAACGCGCTCGGGGACAGAAGCTTCCAGAACATAGCACAGGGTGAGTGGGCAAAGAGAAAGAGCCAGAGCAAGAGACAGGAGACTGCAGCATAGAAGTTGAGAGGAGCAGGCAGCTCTTTTATCACAAGATGGTTGATTTCCAGACACCAGAGGGGACTACACAAAATCTGCTGTTGTTAAACTGACTAAATCCAAAGTTGAGCCTGTCTTCAAGACTACACTAGGAAAAGGGAGATTGTTCTTGAAGTGTTTCTATTTCTGTTCTCTCTACACAGATCACATCAACACAATTGTCCCAGATCATTTTCTCTCCAGAAATTTTGCTTTTCAGAATTTAAAGGAATTATTCATTACCTCTGGAGTCATCACTATAACAGGAAGACCTAGGCAAAGCTAGCTTTGAAAATACTTAAAACAAAACAAAAAAAGAAATAAATGTACTTACAAAAGCTCAGGATTTAAAAATCCATTTATGTGAAATGTTTTATATGGAGAAAACTTTGGCATGGAAAAGACATTTCTCCGTTTCATGATGTGAAAAATCTTGAGGGCAAAGACTCTTCTCCCCTTTGAACACAACAGGACACTAAAACTGCACCCTATCCAGCCAAAACGGGTAACATGGTGCAGAGAGGCAAGTAAAAATTAAAAAAAAAAGTAGAAGCGTTTTCTCAAAAAAAAAAAAAGGAAAAGAAAGATGTCTATGGCACAGTTGCAGCTGTTGATGAAATAAGTGGTATTTGAAGTGCTGGGCAGGAGTACAGAATGCACTGGAGAAAATCAGCTAGTAGCTAAATAGTATTGTTTAGTCATTACTCCTTCAGTCAATTTTTAAATATGTGACTCAACCAGGTTTGCTTGATTATCTTTAAAAATACTCTAAAAATAAACAACCCTCAAAATTATCATCAACCAGATAAATTAATCTAGCAGGAACATAAATACATAAGTAATAGCCGATCTTGGCATAAATTGACTGTAGAAAGCCTGTAAAGAAATTTGTGAAGATAAGCACCCATTTTCTGCAGCGAAGGAAAGAAATGTCAATGTTTTTGGAGCACCTTCATAGGTCCTAGTAATTAAATATCTGTGTTGATTTTTTAAAAGGGACTTGACACAAGTTGAATAAACTTCTGTGGTAATATAGCACCATGGCAATGCATTTCTGGCTCAGGTAAAGACAGCAACTGAAGAAATTTCACTAATAGCTTCCTGGAGAAGGAAGGGGTCTGTCTTTACCTCCCTGCTTACTTACCATTCCTCCATTCTCCTGTCTCCTCTCCTCTTCTCTTAGATTTTTTATAATGGAAGGAAACTTGCCACTAAAAGACCACAAGGTTCTAACTAATTTTCCTCATGTCCAGTATTTTCACTCACAGGCCAAAGGATCTTTGCTGGAAAAAACCACTACTGGATGGAACAAATATAAACAAGAATGCTTGAAAATGCTGCAGGAGTCAACTGTAGATACTGGTAAGGAAACAAACAGCACAATAAATCAACATGTTTAGTAACATTGGTGAATATGAAATATTCTTTTACTTGCTTTGCAGAAGTGTGTGTATGTTTAAAAGTTCTAAACGTAGAACAGCCAGCTGTAGCTGGATATGCAAACATGCAATCATGAAGTTAACGGCTCTTTGTCCTGAAATACATTTGTTTCCTATATGTAAAACCAGATCACATATAGAAATGAACCATTGAACAGCTGGTGCGGAGTTACCACTATGGTGCGACATTGAGTGCCTGGTCAAGCTGTAGCTGCTACGCATTACCAGTAGGAACAATGTCCTTTGGATGAAGGAGACCAGTTTTCACTTCCCTTTTCAGCCTGGAGGAAGTCAAGCCCACGTTCCTGGAATTTATGCTAACCACAAGACAATAGGCCATCTAGGGAAAAGAAGATGTCTCCCATTTCTATACTTTAGAAACTGATCCATGGCAGACAAGAACCCAAAACACATGAGGAAAGACAAAGTCTGGTTTCTGCCTAGTCAAGGCAGCTGGGGAGCTGCTCTCTTCTCACAGGACTGCTTATGCATTTTATAGTACAGTCATTAGGTTACTAAGCTAAAATACAGAGACCAGGTTGTTCATGTTCAACTGGCACTTATAACCATTAACTTAAAATCTCTTATTTATTCTCCTGCCTCCACAGCTTTTGGATTCTTGGCTGAAGAGCAACATAGCTTCTGAGGACAGTGTCTTCTGAAAAGTGGCAGAGGGAGGAACTGAGTCCACCTCTGGTTGAGTGCTCTAAGTTTTATGCTGTTTGGTGAAAGGAGAGCTTATAAGTATAAACTCTGCTCAGCTAGATGTCTGTCTTCAGGAGAGAATGACACAGGCTTGGTTTGAGTAGTTGGAGAAGTTTGAGAAGTAGCTGGGAGAGAGGTGACTGCATTCACTAAGGAATGATTAAGAATGAAACTGTGCTCTATGTTTTGTGCTCACTGACTATAGGCAGGTCTCTGCTCCTGTGTGCAAGTGGTGCACTCATGATCATCTTGCTTGGTGGTTACGTCACCCCATCAACTCCACAGGGAGACTCCAGGATGACATGAGCTCTGACTCACTTTGCCAATGGCAGGAAGCTACATTTATGACACTGTAGTGTGCAACTTCGTCAGCCAGAACATATCATTTGATTAAGATCTATGCGTGTATTCTTCATCATTCAAAATGCATTTAGAAGTTGGAAATCAATCCAAAGAATTAGCTTGGAAATTTAAAACAGCATAAAAAAAAGGAAGCAAAAAAAAGAGATTTTCAAGTCTAAATTATGTAATATTTTATGTTTTAAAGTTCCTTACACTTTTCCCAAAATATTGAAATCTCTAACTTTCACAGGGCTTTGAAAAGCAAAAGGCAAGATACACCCTGTGAGTCAAAGAAACTATTTTTAGTGATCACATTCAATAACAGACTTTTTCTTCTTTCTACTGAATTAGGAGTTGTTGAAAATGAGCAGTTTGCCTGGACATGGCAGTATACTAAAGAAATGAATCTTCACGCTCTCCAGCCTTCTTCACTGACCTACTCTAGAAGCAGCTGCAGCTCCCGTCAGCTGCAACAGCATGAGCTAATGGCCTTAGCTTACACTGTGAAGCTTTAAGAGCTGAGGAAAAAAAGCAAGACTCCATTCTCATTTCTGACCCCCATCTCCATCAATTACTTAGTTCAGCTTTGACAGTAGTGGGCAGAAAACGCCCACACATTCTTCCTGAGCTTTTGGGAAGCACAGAGAAGACATAGGCTCATTGCTAAACAGGGCAGGGAAAATAGTCACTAATAAAGGAAGACCCAGAAAGTTACAGGCCCATTAGCCTCTCTTCAGTTTGAAAGTAATGAAACAAGTACTCCTAGAAACTGTTACTAACAAAATGAAGCAGGTGAATGGGAAAAGACAGCACAGATTTACCAAAAGCAAATCATACCTGACTAACCTGATCACCTTCTACAAGAAGGTGACATCTGTTGTCAACATGGGGAGAGCAGTGGATGTTGTTTACCTGAACTTCGGCAAAGCATTCAACACTGTTTCCCACAGCTTTCCCCTGGAAAAGCTGGCAAGGTACAGATTGGATGGAGGGTTGTAAGATGGGTAGCAAACCGGCTAACATGCCACACTCAAACAGTGGTGAAAAATGGTTCTGACTCAGGCTGGTAGCCTGCCACGTGTGGGATCCCCCAGGGATTGTTTCTGGGCCCCACGTTGTTCAACATCATCATAAATGATCTGGACACAATACACTGAAAGCACCCTCACCAAATTTGCTCATGACACCAAACTGGGTGGTAAGGTGGACACATCGGAAGGCAGAGCCATCTTACAGAGAGACCTGGACAGGCTGGAAGAGTGGGCTAGGAAGAACTGTGTGGAGTTTAACAAAGACATAACCAAAGAGCCCGGTACAGGCTAGGATCTACGTGTCTGGGGAGCAGCCTTGCTGAAAGGGACCTGGAACTCCTGGTGGACAGCAAGCTGAACATAAATCAGCAGTGCACCACTGCCACAGCAAAAGCAAATCAGATCCTGGGCTACATTCACAGTAGTGATCACCTCACTTCACTCAGCCCTTGTCAGGCTGCATGTGCAGTACCTTGTCCAGTTCTGGTCCCCACAATTCAAGAAAGATGTGGACAGACTGAAGAGGGTCCAAACGAGGGACAGGGAGATGATCGAAGGGCTGGAGAACCTGCCCTGTGACGAAAGACTGAAGGAGTTAGGTCTTTTCATCCTGGAGAACAGAAGGTGCAGGGGGGACATCATCAGAGTAAAAGGTGGCTACAAAGAGGACAGAGGCTTTCACTTCACAAAGAGATACACGGAGTGAACAAGGGGCAACAAGTACAAGTTGTGCCGGGAGATGTTCCACCTTGACATAAGAAAGACATTTTTTGCAATGAGAACAATCATTCACTGTAACAACCTCCACAGGGATGTGGTGGAATCCCCATCACTGGAGATTTTCAAGATGTGATCGAACAGGGTGATAGATAATCTTGTCTAGGCTCCCTTTCTCAGGAAAGATTGGACCAGATGATTTTTCAAGGTCCGTCTCCAACCTGGGCTGTTCTATGATTCTCTGGTATTTCAGGAAAGCATGCTAACCACTGGTGCAGTAGTAGGGCTGAAAGAGGATAACCCTTGTTCAAGTTGACCCACTATGTATTCGGCAGCAACAGTCAGAGGAAAATAGGAGTTCCAGTCCCAGTTCTCAGTGATGTTTATGTATTTTTAATGGGCGGGCACCGGATGAAAACAGAAGTAATCTGGGGTGTGAAACTTGTGCTTTCCACTCTCTGGCAAGATGGATGTTCTGGATTCAGCTTCCACTAACTTACAAGAGGGTAATAAAGATTATATGCATAATGTCCTGGAGTATTCTTGCAGCAATTACTATGCAAAACAGGAAAACCATCAACAGTGTTTAAAGCCAGTTCTGCTAGTACGTATTTCCATGCTGAGAACTTAGAATCTGGGAATCTCGATAGTTTAGGGACTTGTTTGATGGCACACCATTTCTGAGTCCTAAGCAGTCTGAGGTAGGAAAACCAGGAAGTTGCCTCTGTCAAAACTGTTGTGCTTCTAGGACAACACAGTGTCAATTTGAGCTCATAATGAAATGTCTGCCAGTAATGTGATATATCTGGGCTGCCTCAGGTCCTCCAAAAAAATAGATAGGCAGGTTTTGGATTTGTTCCCTTAGAAGCAAACAACTAACTGTTCTGGTTACTATGCAGGATGCCACTACCTGGGAGAGTCACTGTACCAAGAGCACACACATGAAGGGTCAGGGTGTCACTCATCTGAAACATTCAGTTATCTAGCTCTTCATTGTCTACTTTATCATGCTAGATTTTTATGTGATGATAAAATAATACTTGTTGCTAGATGCCGACAATCCAATTATATGTTTTCATTCTATGTTGTGTAAATATTTATCTGACTTCGAGGTTTCAAAGGTGAATGACCAGAAGTCAGAAAAGTACTAATGAAGATACACAGTAGAAGTGTTAAGCTGACTTTCTCAGAAAGAAAAGTGTATTTGTGACAGACGGGTGGGTCATCAGAACAGTGTGTATGGCCAGTATGATAATAAAGCTGAGTTACTCTTACCTCCAAAAAAATCCATCATCTAAGAAGTCTGATCATCCTTAGGAATGTGTTTTCTTCTAGTAAAGCAGAAGTATCAAGAAAATTATTATCTCACTCCCAGAGTTTTGCTTTTTGTTTTCCTTGGATATTTTTGGAATCCTACCCTTTGCTTGCCTTGCCTTGCCTTGCTTGCCCTGCCGATACCTTGCCTGCCCTTTCGTTTCATGCAATTTTGCCCTTCTCTTTTCTTCACTTAATTTCTTTTGTCTTTTCCCGCTTGCTTTGGCTGTGGGGAAATAAGGAAGGAGAAAACACAACAAGTGACGGCACTCAGAGAGGCAAAAAGGCAAAGTGATGAGGACTGCAGAGGGGACAAAATTTTTTCTGAAAAACGAGGGAAGCAAAGCACATATCAACCCATCCAGTACAGTTGCAAGACAGTTTACAACTAAATCTGACAAGAAGGAAAGAGAAACAGTAGTGAGAAGCTAGATATCAATGATCTGTGGTGAAACCTGGTGTGCAGAAACCCTTAGCACGATGCAAAAGAAGAGTGTATCATGGTGGGAAGGCACAGAATGGTGGCAATTGGTAGCCATTAGAACTAGGTAAGTCAGATGACTCGGGTGGTCAAAAGCAGTGACACATGGCAAGATATTAGAGGGCAGTAGTTTGTAGGTGATCAGGAGAACCATAGGGACTCAGAACCCCAGTTTTCATTAAATGGAGAACAAGCTATTTTTCTCCTGGCAGCCTACCCAATTCACACTTGAACAAACCTTGATCAGATATTGGGGAAAAGAACAATAAAAATGCAGCTATAAATGTTAACTACATGGGTCATAAGGTAGATGGGGCCACAGATGTTCAGCCTCAAATGTACAAGGGAATTACTAAAATGCACATACTGTGCTCTGTATTTTAGCAGAAGAACCCCAAAAAGAAGCTGATGAGATAGCACACAGGTATCTTTGTTGCTCCCTGTATTCTTCTTCTCACAAAAGTTTCTCAAAGTGTTGCTAAGTATTACAGAAAACAAGGAGGATCTACTCTTTTAGGTTTGGATGAGCAAAAGTATTAAACTTAAGAGAGAAGAACTTCATGGCATCCTAGAAGACAGAAAGTAACGAGGAGACTAGCGCAGCCATTAATGCATTTTATTTTATCTTACTGTAACCTGATGTCACCACTGCGGTTCCACATTATCAAATGTTTTATCTTAACCTTAAGTCCTGTGAGTGATGTGATACCTGTGAAGCTTAAAACTGAGTTAGTCTGAGATACTACCAGTTCCCTAACCTCTATTGCCCAAAGACTAAAAGGAGTCAGTATCTGAGAAGCTGGCAGTGGTCTGAGCTGAGAATCAGTGTCACTGGTGTCATAACAGGTGGAATATCTTTCATTTACCAGCAAAAGTCTGCAGCATGTACCCAAAAGGGCGACTGAGAGCGCAACTGGAATCTGTTACAGTTGGGTAACAGAGGCCTCCGGACAATTTTGAGCAATACCCTTACCTCATAATGAAGCATATAAAACCTGCTGCCGTTTTGTAAATCCAGGGGAGAAGGGTAGCAGCCATTTCTGCACTGTGCACTGAGCATTGCACAGCGAATGCACAAAGTTCATCTGCTACATCTTGTAAAAACTCTGGAGTAGCTTGCAGGTTACCAGGAACAGTATACAACGGTTTTCATGATTGTCCATTGTCTGAAAAACTTTTTGTAAAACTCCCATTTGATTTTCTCCCCAGGAATACATTGTAATGGGACATTTGATCAATTTGTTTGCTGGCCTTACTCACCCCCAGGAAACGTCTCTGTTCCTTGTCCTTCGTATTTGCCATGGTTGGAAAACGGTAATGTAAAAGAGATAATTTCTCTTTGAGTTTATGCTGGGAATCCAGCTAAAGAACATATGGTGCTGGTCTCTCTTATCCCAGTGTCCTTTGAAGTGTTTGAGAGCTTTCTTGTCTCATCTCTTTTCTGAATTGAGGCACAAAATTATTGTCAATGTTTAATTATTTACCCTTTTTCTCTATCTGTGCTTGTTACAGCTCCATATCATCTGCTATAAAGCAACATTTCCACGATGGTACAACTGTCCTGCCAGGCCTTTATTGGCAGTAACAGATTTTGGGTTCAGCTTCTGAGATTCACCTTCGGGGACCCTCACTGACCCCAGACATCAAACTCCCTCCCACAAAACTGGAATAGCCAAACAAAGCAGCAGTCCAAGCAGTCAGCTCTCCAGCAGGAAATACCACACCACCAGCAAGTGATGTGGTGAACAAACAAGCGTTCCAAGCAGCCTTTTCATGGAGGGAGTGGAGCAGGGAGGCTCTCAGGAAGGGAAAAAGCCTTTCTCAGCTATGCATGGCTTGCTTAGCTGCATTTCTAATGCCACTTGGAAGGACCGGTTGTGTCCGACTCTTACTGTTTATGAGACACTGCTACGGGCTCCTCATGTCAGCTTTCTCCAGCCCATCCCACACGTGGTTTGTTCTGTAATGTTGTCTTTTGCCCTTTTTTTGTGCTGCCAAACAGAAAGAGGCCCAGACTCTATCTAATCTCCCAAACAACTGCTCCCGCCAACCATTTAGAACAAATTCAGTTCTTCATAATAAACTTAAGAGCATCTTCCTTCCCTCCATGTAAAGGAGACTTTTTGTTTCTCTTTTTCTGTCTAAGCTTCTACAAAAGCAAGATGTAAGGCATTGCACCAGGTTACGAAGCTTTTAATTGTGTTCACCATGGGGAACACAGTGGGGGTGGTGTGTTACAGCACCATCTGGCATTCTCATCCACGCCACAGCACCTTAGGAGAAGACGCATGAGAGACAGCTCAGCTGTCTGTCATAAAGATTTTGAGGGACTGGGGTTAGGGTTGCTTGTGGTCCCCGTTTCCATTGCTGAACCCATTTCTAAGGCACAGCTGTGTCCGTTCTGGAACACCGATGGACTTGGACCAGAAATGCTTGGAAGCTTGAGGTTAATTTATTATGGTTTGTCAGCATTGCCGAGCCCGCGCACTGAAAAAGTAGGATGGTCTAGAAATGAGATTTGTGATTGGATTTCCTAGATTTTTTTCAGTGCCAAGTCTCCACACAGAGCTCCTACTCCATCGCAGCAAACTGCTCCCTAAGCAGTTCTCTCAGCTCTAGTTATCCTGAGTGAAACAAGATAATCTGGTTGTTCCTACAAGCCTTAAATAATTTCTAAATAAAAAATGAATTAAAAAGCTTAGGTCTGATTAGAAATAAATGGAAAGCAGCTGTTGAGGACAGCATAAACCAAATATAAGCCAGGGTCCCCATACTATTATTCCGATGTTATGGGCAAATTCTTAATTAGTATAAAATAGCACAATGCAGTGAAATCCAAGAAAGCTTCACCAGTCCACACCATCTGCTGATGGTCCCAAAGCACATAAATAAAACACTGGCCACAGGTGTTTCAGAGAAAGATCATTCCCTAATGAAACCATACTCTTCTTCCTACAATTTTGACTGCATATTCAGGGCAATGTGCTGCCCATACTTGATAAAACTTCTGAGCTTAATGAGGAAAAAGGAATAAAGTGAGATGTAGATTTTTCTTCTGGATGTAGTAACTATGTATTTTTTGTAAATATCAGATACACTCTGGGAATTTATGTCTGATAGATTACATTCCTACTTTGTTAATGTGAATATGAAAAATATATTGTCAAACACAAAAGAAAAGTATTTTTTATTCCTTTTTTAACTGAGGGTGGCGTGATTATTGCTGTGATGTAAGGTAGAAATCTTTAAAACGTGTATGAAAAATGAAATCTTTATTTTGACCTTTCAGACTAAAATCTCTGTTTACTTTCAGGAAGTGTAGGAAATGTATACAGAGTCTGCTTGGATGAAGGGACTTGGCAAATGAAGGAAAACTCCACAGACATTTGGCGTGATAGTTCAGAATGTTCTGAGAAAAATCATTTCAAAAAAAATGTAAGTAAGTTTTATATTATGGTTTAATACTTTAATCTTCTTAATCCCTTCTTGAGCAAATGTTAAAACATTTCCATTGAATACCTGCAAAAGATACTCAGATTTCATTTAGATTACGAAACGGAAACCTGTTATTCTATTTAGAAGCGGAGGAGGAAAGATTAAGGAGGGAGATCCCTGCTTTAGATGCCACAAATTACTTTCTGTTCAGAGTCTAGTGTTCACATGTGCTGAATTTCTCCTAATAAAATTGAAAAAGACTGCAACTTCACAAGCAAATAACTTAAATTCAAAGCATCCCATCATCTGCCCCAAATCGCTGAAGTCTGACAAGGCCAGACAACTTCATTCCTCGCTGCTTCCTGAGACTTTTAGCACTTAATGAGTCATTAACTGGTCCTTTCAAATTTAACCAGTCACGGACTGGAAGATTCACCATAATGCAAATGCCATCCCTCCCGGTCTGGTACAGCACGCGCACCAAGCCTTGGGCTTCATCAGCAGGGGAGAATGGCTCTGAATGAAGAGTAAACTAGATACTGTCACCTCGACGGCATTCAGCTTTTTGCGCTGGAGATAAAATGAAAAAAAATACTGATTATGTCTGGTTTGTGAAGCTGGGAATCATGTTCTTGCTCTGTGTCTGCAAAGAAGCCTGGCTGGTGGTCTCTGCGAGGGGACAGCTCACAACCAAGCAAGCTCGATTCCACCACCAAGTTAGGTTTAAAGAAAAGGACAGTTCACACAGTGAAACAGGGATCTGATGCCGTTGCATGCTTGCTCAACCGAGCAATGCCTTGCAATGAACGCAGCAGAGTATCAGATAACAGTAAAGCATGCAGATTACCTGATTTCAGCTTCTTGTAACTTCTTTTGCCATAGAGTTCAGCTTAGCTGATGTCAAAATGAAGTCTCTTCAGTAAACATTATTACTGTTATTTTTTATTTTTTAGTACTTTATTGGGTGAGCACTGTTACTGTTTATTACTTTATTGGGTAACATTTTTTTATTGATTCCTTTATTAAACACTGTTAGTTCAGGATTCCCATGTACTACTAAGTTTTTACTAAACTCTTTATGTGGTGAGTACATGAACTTCCAAACTATACAGTCTATTTATACAAGTGTGATAAATATTCGTAAGTACTGAGAGTTTTCCATGGTTCGTTGACCATTCTGGATCCCAAACTTGTGGGAGGGAGACACTTTAATGCACCTTGTGTGACAGCAGACAAGTTCTTTGTAAGCTTTAACCAGCTTTCCTACCAACACTAAATGTGGTTTTGTACCTGTTGTTAGATTTAGTAGAGAGCCTCAAAATGTTAGGAATAACCCAGAGCTAATACCTGCACACAGCAGAGGAATCAGCTTGATTTCATTTGCTTTAGTGTTGCAAAATTGTCACAGCCAAGGTGATAACTTGCGCTTTTATTAGGTTCGTGCTTGTTTGAATGTTTTCATGGAGCAGAGTGACTAAAGGCTGTGCTATGGGAATCTCCTGGGATGGCCCTGCTATGGGAGTTACACTGCTCTCCCTGGGCACTTTCATCCTCTGCAAGAGAGTGTCTACCAGCAGGCACAGCATCCCTGCTGTCTGGATAGTGTTCATTAGCATAAATTGAGAGACAGCTGCTGGCTCTGAGCAGTAAGACAATTCACAAAGAAAACAGCGAAATCACTGAGAAAAATACATAGGCTCTAAGAAAATCTTTGCAGCCCAAATATGGGTTATGAAAGTCAGATACCCTGTATCTTTAGTCTCCTCTACAGAGCTAGTAAAGCAGTATGAAGAGATGACAACTAGGCACAAACAGCTAAATGGAAAAACTTAGCAGGAAGAAATGTCAAATGAAGCAAAGTGGAAAGAAATTGTGAGTGGCATCCTTCCTCCTCTGAGCTTTATTCATCACTAAAAGACATTCTAGAAAACTCAGATCTAATAATTTTTGTTTTTTTCCTTTGAACTTATGGCAGAAGTAATTCTATTTCAATGACTCTAGATAGACCTGACTCTCAAAACTGTACAGACCTAACTGATCTGCAAGTGTGTCCCCAGGCCACACACGTAGTAATTGCACTTGTGTGTACAGGTTGAGTGAGTTGATCTCTGCAGTTATTAAACAACTAGGATCCCATGCGGTGCATGTAATCATGACAATGATTAGCTGTAAATCAGGCTATGAACAGTGTTTGTGCAGGAGCAATCTGGAAACAAGTGCCTTTGGATTTAAAAGGAAGCTAAGGCTGTCTGCAAGTGTCCCTGTCACGCAGTGATTTCCTGAGGTGGTGCAGGGAGCAGGCATCAGAAACCTTGTCTGACCACCTTGCAACACAAAGACATTGGACTCCAAAGTTTCAGAGCTGTGTTCATGCTCTGCCCACCTGCCTGAATGTATAACACATTTTTCTTCTTTGTTCCTAGGAAGAAGAACATAAATTACTTACCACATTACAGCTGTTGTACACTATAGGATATTATTTTTCTCTCATCTCACTTATATTAGCTCTCCTTATACTTTCTTTACTCAGGTTAGTACAAATTTACATGCATTTTAAAACTACAGGCCCCAGTATGCACATTCTTCTTTCCATGTAATTGAATTTATTGCTTAACTTCCGATGTAAATAACTTGCATTTTCCTAATAAGCATTATAAAAGTAATTCCTAAGCAAAATCCATTGATGGCAACAATAGGAATACAACAGTATTTTTTTTATTTCTGCAAATTAAATATATTCCTGAGGAGTCATGCATTATTTTTCTTCCACAGAAAACTTCACTGCACAAGAAACTACATTCATATGAATTTATTTGCATCTTTTATCTTGCGTGCCACAGCAGTTCTTATAAAAGATACTGTATACTACAAAATTTACTCCAAAAGACCAAATGATGAAACTGGATGGATATTATACCTCAGTCCTGAGGTAACTTGTTAGTTCATTGCTAATAGTAAATGTGTGCTGTTAGGTGGCTGTAACAGTTACAGTTTCAGAAAGTTTGCCATATGGCAGCAAGTTTTGAGGTGCTTGCTAGTTGAGATTTGAATGCTGAAATTTGGCTGATAAAGCTTGGGATAATCAAGAAAAACATTATGATTTGATGAATTGTAATAGATTGATTTTATATGAAGCCTTGTATACAAACAACAAATGAATCAATAGTTATATTTAGAAACATCCAATCAAGCAAAACAAATCACACCTGTAGTTTTTACGAAGAATTCTACACATTTATTTGCACTTATCTAACACTATGTTTGTTCACTCTTGGTATGCATAGCACAATGAAATGCACACGAATCTTTCATTTAAGACAACGTTATCAAACAATGTATTTTCTGTGAAAGAACATTAAGAGAGAAAAAAGTTTAAAGGCTTTTCTGTACTAGGAAAATGTACTAATTTTCTTGCGCTTGTTTAGAAAACGGAATAACAACATCTCTCCTTTGCAATCACTGTGGATAAATTATACTTCTATGATGTTGTATGAATATAGTTTTTCCACATCAACGTGCAAAATTACCTGCAAGATGTTAATGGTGACTATTATTTTAACAACTCATCAGTAAAAATTCTGATACGCAGATGACAAAGAACACACACCCCAGCTTCCACTGTCACTGTCTTTCCCTGGTTGTCATGTCCACTCAAACTCCCTGACAATGTAGAAACCTTTAAATTGTTGCACTCTCCTACAGCTTCTCCCAAGCAGCAACGAGAGTGTTGCGAGATCTGTGTCCAAACCACAGTTACATCACAACCATGTGCCAGTTTTAAAATGCTTGCTAAAGTAACAAGAGAAAACCAGGACTTGTCAGAGCTTTTCTATGTCAACAACGATTTCCCGTCTCTCATTCCTACAGATTGTAATCATTTGCAGGACTGCCCAGTTTTTCATGCATTACTTTGTTGGGGCAAATTATTTTTGGCTATTAGTAGAAGGAATTTACCTGCATACGTTATTGATAACTGTTGTACTCTCTGAAAGACGACTGCTACAAACATACATTGTGATAGGATGGGGTAAGTACATAGCAATTTCCAAGTTCTTGATACTATGGTACTTTTTTGAGTTAGTGGTGGATACTTTGCAATGAAGAAAGAAAAAATCTGAACTCTTTTTTGTTTGTTTGTTTTGAAGTCAGTGATTGTCAATGAAGGAATACCAGCACTGATACATTCATTGCCATTCAGCTTGACCTGCAGATACAGGAAAAGGGTGAATTATTTCATAAGAAAACAGTGGCCTAGTAGACAGGAAAAGAAGAGTTTTACTGTATTTGGCTGTATTTTCTGTCATCACTGAACATTATGGTACTACCAGCAACTTCATTTTCTTCCTTGGTAACAAAGCGCCCACACAGCAAAGATGTCTAAACTTTAACAATTTTCTTTTATATGTTCACCCTCCTAGCTCACCTTGAAGTTCTAAAGTGTGCTTTAAGTTAGACAGCAATATGAAACACTGAATGATTCATGTGATATATTTCAGGCATCTTTCATGGAATAAAGACAATGTTATGTTAGATACGAGCATTTGAACAATTTTGTGTAAATTATGCTGTGTAATCTGACAATTAGGTTTGTTGCAAAGAGCATAATTCTGTACCTTGCCTGGACAAAGGAAAAAATAAAGATTTCACAATTTCCAATAATCATCTAAAATCTACCTGTACAATTTGTAGGCCTTTGAAGGTTTTACATGAAGATGAAAAAATGTACTCTTAGACAATACGTAGGTTTGTTGCAAGAGTTATTGACTCAAAGCAAGTGGTCAGAGTTAAGGAGGAGGATAGGATGGATGGCCGTAAGAATTTGTGAATGTAAAAGTTTTAGCAATTACACGGTTTTACAAACTGGTTCACTATCACCACATCTATGTCTATTGAACTATACTCTCAAATGTAAGATAGTGTACTGTGGGACTGTAGTGTATAGCCCACTTAAAAAGAAAAGGTTATTTGATTGTGGTGGAAGATTATGCACTTGTAAATAAATTATTCTACATTTGCTGGGTTGTACTGCTTAAAAAATTATCTGCTGAGGATAAAGAGGTATGATTTTAAAGAAGTGTTTAAACTCAAACACAAATAGCTAAAGCAAATGGCAACTAAGGTTGAAATTATAATCATTACAGTTGGAATGCCACAACATTTACATGTTTAAAGGAATTTTTTTTTATTGTTATCAACGTTGTGGCAAGCTCACTGCCAGTTTGACATTAATTAAAGTTATTCAGTTTTAGTTGTCTAAAAGTTGTACTAGGCTCTCTCTACAACAAACACAGGGAATGAAGACAGCTCACTTTTCTTTGACATCTACCTTACCTCTTGAATTTTGAAATGGCATTTGGATAGCATCTAAAAATCTAGCCTACTGGAGAAGTTCTTCCAGTTTCCAAGGCAGATGTGAAATTCTACATATGGAATCTTTTTTCACCAAATCCACTCCACATTCAAGCTGTACATATATGCCTGTATATTACAGCTCAGATTTGGTGACTAAATCTAGGTACATTTTGCAACATCCCTATGGAGGATAATGTTTTGTCAGGAAAAATACAAAACAGCAACTGTATTATTCAAATATTGTATTTTGGTACCTGGATAGAATTTTGATGGTTAGAATTGTCTCAGAAAATTGCTCTTGTCCCAAAACAAGTCTAGTTTCTCTCGGTAAATGATCTTGATAAAAAAAAGATGATAAAATAAATTCCTATACACTTCTCTGCACAGTCAGTGATAAATCCCAAGTATTCCAGACCAACTTCCTTATATTTACATGGAAATCAAATAGCTATTAAAATATTACATTAAGTTAAAATTTTTCTGATTATCTAACTATGAAGTCAAGCTCCGTATGATTAAAACAAAATTCTTTTTTCATCCTCATGTTGTCTCCGAACCTCTGTGGCTCCTCTGCCGCCCCAGTATGACTTCTGCTGTGTTCATTGAGTGGTCTGAGTGGTGTTTTCATGTCAGACTTCCTGTGGGTTCTTAGAATCAGATAGTGCTTAAATCTTTAGCTTAGTCTACTTGACAGATGAGGGGATTCATTTTATCTAACAAGGTTAAATTTACGTGACTATCATCAAGATTGTCTCTAGAACCAAAGGAAGAAGACAAGTATCTGTGAAGAGTATACCTGTGAAGAATTATTTCAATGTCTAAGAGAAGTAGGATATTACCTTGATCCTTTCATGCATCTCTACATATAATCACGTTGGAACTTATTCCCTACAGCATCTTTTTCTCTGGCCTTACCTGTATCATCCATATGCTGCTGTGAAGATTGATTTTCAGGCTTGCAGTTTTGAACATGCTATCCCATTTTTGGCATCTCTCCTTTACCTCTTTTACTTCTTCCTTATCAGACATTAACTACTTTCCTTCACTTTCACACTTATTCTCATGCTTCCTCATCTATTAAAAGTTTATGTCAAAGCATAATACCAGACTTCATTGTCCACTGCCAAGCATCTGGGCTTTCTCTTCTGCTGCACCTTACACTTCAGAGGATCATTCTCACCATCCATGCCTTGATTTCTCTGTTCCCTCTCACGTTCCTCTTTAAAGGTCCCTTGTGCTGTATTAATATGACTGCATCAGCATACAGGCTGCTGACACACCAAGACAACTGTCTTTCACACTGGTTAGTGTTGTCTCATTGCTTCCTCACTCTTCCCACCTCTAAATCCTTTTGTTGCTTTGATCACCAGCTCATTGGAACTGGGACTATTCATTTTATTCCTTGTTCAAACTGTGATAGGACAAGTCCTTTAAGAAATTTGCTCACTACTGCAAGACTATAAATAATAATTATCATCTCCCTGTCAGTTGCCCTCCATTGCTGTCATACCTGTATCATATTCACTGATTTCCTGAGGTCCTTTTCCCACTTTTTAGCTTAATTTCTTATTTATATTTATTAGAGTTACTACTAAGACAGGACATCTGGCACCTGTCTTTCAGACATTTGTAGTACTGCTGCTGCTGAGCCAACAAGACCAAACCATGCTTACACATCTCTTTTCCCAACTTGTCCACTCAGAGGTCTATGATCTCAGAGAGTTTCTTGTTTCTGGCCCTTTCCCTGTATTGCCACGCTCCAGCACTCCCCATTACCTTAGCTAGTGTCCCAGAACGCTAAACAGATCCGGTTCTGGCCCCAGTGACCCACATCTCCTTTCCTTTCTGCCACACCCACCAGAAAATCTCTCGTGTGTTATTGGGCTGAGAATTCAGTCAACACCTGCCTTTTGTAGCTCACATGCCCTGTGCTTGTGATTGAAGCTTGTGCCTGTACATTTGTGGACCACTGGAATAGTGCAGTAATCCTTTATTTCAGGGTTTGTTTCAGTCTGCAGTCTATGAACTCTAGGAGGGGAAGGCAACAGTAGGGGAATGGTGACTATGGAATATCTTTAAGGGGTCCAGGAAAGGTAAGCCAGGAAAACAAGTCTTTATCAGTTGTTTCAATTAACCAGACAGAGTTCCATGCCTCCACTGAAAATTCTTTAAGGTGCAGCAAGTAAGAATGTTAACAACTGATGCCTTAGATAGTCTGTGAGACCTTAAGGACCAATTGTTTTGAATTCTCAGGGTCAAGAATTTAGAAGATTTAGACAGGTCAGCAGTATATGTGTGTATATACATGTGTATATCAGCCTGAAAATGCAAGATTCAACTATACAATTAAATTTCATTTTGTATTATTTGAACTACAAATGGAGAAATCCAGAATCAGGTTGATTTTTGTACACTTTTAAATAGAAGGCTGAAAAGCATATGTCTTTGCACCACATACTACTGCAACATATCTGTGTTTTGCATAAACCATTCTGCAAGCTTGGCTGTAATTGGCTCCTTTTCTTTTCAGTTGTTCCTATACTGTTTGTGGGTCCTTGGGGAATAAGCAGATCAAAACTGGAGAACACAGGGTAGGTTGCTAAATAAAATGTGTCTTAGAATACTGACTTGCCGTTTGCTTAATTTTTCTGGAAGCCCTTGACAGTAATTGACACAAGTGTTGACTACTAGATTATATTAAGATTATACAGTACCTTTTAATAATTGTTACATTTTCTAGGTTCATTTTAGTACTTTTACATGAAAGTACTTCTAGTCATTCTCACATTTATTTGTGCATAAACCAAGAAGTAGAATGAAGATTCACTGTTCCTGAAACGAAAGCTATTGCATCCAATGCTCATTCACTTTGAAGAAGCAAATTGTCAGCACAAACATCTTCATGGAGACCACCTTGTTAGTAAGAAAAGGAGATCAGTGCTTTCCTTGGAGACCATCTACACTTTGAGTTTTATCAGTATTAACTGCCATTTTTGAAAAAAAAATATAGACAATAATGACAAAAACTGATAGTCATTAAAAGCTGATAATAAATGAATGTGCTCAGTATTCAGTGAATGAATCAGAAAGAGTAACTTACACTGGGCACCAGTTTTTCAGTCTTCTGGTCTTCAATGTTGTGGTTAATGGCATCACATAGACTTTGGGTTTTATGTATGATTTCTTTTGTTCCCCTTTTTCATTAATGTTCCTAGAGAGTTTTGTTGGGAACACCAATATAGTTATTAAGCAAAAACATCAGGAACCAAATCACATAGACCATAGATGACAAGCCAAGATCCTACAGAGTTTCAGACTAATTAGCAAGAAGGAATATTTGCATAGGACAAAGTAGAAGGTTAGAGTAGGAGAAAAGGAGACAGCTTCAAGGAAACACTATGCATGTTTTTTAGCAGGTCAAGAACCATGGTCACACTTTATAGTTTCCCCATTTCCAGTTTCCACTTTCAGATAGACTTGAGTAGGATGAAATCCATTATGAAGGTTTGGTGCCATGTATAGTAGCTATGTGGATCCAAAGACTGAGTTTGCCAGATAGTTCTGAAGTTTGACGTCTAAGGAACATCTTTCAACATTCTGGTGGAAAGATCTTCAGAATAAATACAATTACAGTTATTCGTGAGACTCTTCCTAATTTTATTTCATTTCTCCTGAGTGCCACCTGAAAAAATGGGACATTATCAACCTCCTTTTGAAAGATATACATAGGTTATGTAAACTTTGTATTTTTTCTATTAAAATAACCTAATTATACTTCAAATTATTCTTCAGGTGCTGGGGAACAAATGAACACATGGGACTGTGGTGGATCATCCGAGGACCAATGTTGTTTTCCATTGCAGTAAGAATTATTTCATCTACTCCTAATAACCTGCACAAGTGTGATTGTCTTTTGTGACCCTTTGTCCAGGTATAATACAATTCTTGGATTAGAAAATATAAGACAGAAAAAATTATAAATGAGATTTCTTACTGTGGGTGGATGGGCATATCTTCCTTTTCTACCTACAAACGACAATGATTTCAGTGTCAGCCTCTCAAAACACTGCTGTTTATCTGTGCAGTGAATTCTGCATAGCTCCATCTATATCAAAGATGGAGCCTTGTGCTTCACATATCTTTTACTTCTCATATTTTTACCCTCATTTTCTCAGCAAGCAGGTTACTTAGGAGAGTGGTAGCATGTGGTCAGCACCACTAGAAATCTTCATATTCCCTACAGAGGAAGAACTCGTAACAAGGATGCAGTAAAGTAGCAACAGAAGTACTGATGGTCATGGGAAGAAAGCATTCACTTAATGAAAACAAAAGAAGCATAGCATGACACAACCGAGTTATTAGTTTTTTCTTCAACAAATCACAAAAAGGGTACACCTGAAATGCAGTGACAACAAAAAGATGGAGATAGCATGATCAAAGAGAATGATCTCACTCATGACAACATGATAATGAACACAGAATTTTGACAGGTGGGAGTATGGTCTGTGTCCAGAATATCTTATATTCTCATGCAGTCACGAAGGCATAAAAGGATTAGAGGAATAAGCAATTTGGTTAGGTAGACAGGTAGCAAATATTGTAGAGAAGACATGTACTTTACTTATGCAAATGTGTACAGGGAGTAAAAGAAGGACTGCTCAAAGTGTAATATTGCAGAACTGATGAATTCAATACACCAATTGGAAAGGAGGGTATAGGTTTATATCACATTGGAGAACAGATGTGGAAATGAAAACATTAGAGAAGAAACAACAGAGTTTGTTTTGCTGCTGCTGAGTTGGAGAGAACCATGTGAGAAAGAAAGTGGGTGTAGTTTGGACTGAGCTGTGAAACAGATAAACACACTTCATAGCCATTAAAAAAACTACATAATTACAAGGGCAAAGGAGGATTCTCTTAAAAAAAATTGCAGTGGAGAAAAGAGCCAGAAAAGAATGTAAAAATACCTGAGAGGTGAGAGGAGGCAAAAGGCTAAAGACAGCATTAAGAAAGATTGAAACTGTCCCCAAACTGTAAGAAAGGTCAAGATGGACAAAGTCCAGACCTGAGGGGATCTGAATCAATTTCTTCCGGAATATGACGTCTAATTCTGAAAGAAAACTCAGTCATCAATTTACTTTATGAAGGCCTGAGCGGAAAACACACAGCTAGTGGAACATGACCAGCAGAAACAAATAATAGCATTTCTGTTACATCAAAGAGATCAAGTGTTTTGCTTTTGTTCTAAGAATATTACATTTACTGATGTTAGTATGCTCAACCCAGAGCAAGTCCCCTGAATAACACGAAATTAAACAGGCCTAAGAGGCAGGAATGCATTCCGAGGTAATTTGAAGCCTAGCATTTGGATGGAGACAATCAGTAATTAAAAAATTCCTTCTAATTAAGTTATTTCTGCACAATTTCCTTTTAGCCAATAGGGCATAATCTTTGTTGGTGTTTATCAGTGCAAAGAAAGAACTTAGGATGTGAGCCACTGTTTTTAGCAAGAGAAATAATGTCAGGATTGCATGTTACATAGAGAACACAGCACGTTGGAGGAAGTGATTATTCCCTTCTGTGAACACTTGTGAGAGCCCATCTGGGATACTATATCGATTTTTAAGATGTACTGGAGACAATCCAGCAGAGGCCATCAAGACCTGGAGCACATGTTGTAAAAAAAGTGGCTGAGAGAACTGGACTTGTTGAGAATTAAGAAGAGAAGACTAAGAGAGGATCCAACTGCTGCCTTCAGTAGCAGTAACAGTGGGGGCATATGGGGCCAGGAAAGTAGAGCAAAAGGATGGGAGAAAATAGACAAAGCTATAACATACAAAGTTCAGACTAGATATGAAGAAAGCTCTAAACATAACTTTCTAACCTTAATTCAGATGTTCATTTCGCTACTTTGTGAGCTCCTCCCTGCCATTGTCACACAACACTAGGGGAAAATACTTTTTCCTGGGGTTTTTTTTCCTTCATTTCTCATTCTAATTAGGGCCATTTTTGTCCTTTGATATTTTGGAACACATAAAATACAGTTTCATGCTACAGACCAATACACAAAAATATGAAGGTGGACATAAAGTGAAAGAAGGGATAAACTTTTATTCAAAAATCCCTCTAATTAAAGTTGGCAAAAAGAGTGATCACCTTAGATTTTTATGTTAGTAGATATATACACGTATATGCTATTCCTCTATCATAATTTTAAATCCCTGCCTTTTTGTATTACTTTCTGGAATCTTCTGCCCTGGTGCTATGCCACAGATTCAGATAGCCCCAGCTATCTGGGGCTTTTATTTATTCTATGCAGGTAGCCTCTGATCATCACCAGTGCTTGTAGTTATTAAGTATTAGAAAATACAGAAAAAGTGTGAAAGATACAGCATTATCAGTTAGGCTTCATGGATGTCTTTCTATAGAAGAACAAGCAACAGATAAAGGACAGTTGAAGCTGTTTCTCCTCCCAGCAATTTGTATAGAGGACCATGCTCAGCTTCCTCTTGGGATAATTTTCTTAAACCTAACAGCCTGTCTGTTGAGTCTTGCAGTATTGAGTCCTTGAAGCAGTGAAGGAACTCACATGTCTTCACCCATTGCTTCCTGCCTGTGTATTTTTATAACAGTCTTCATTTTAAAAGGAGCCATAAACTTTCTGAATAAATATCACTAAGACATCATGTTGTTGTTAGGCTGCAGGACATTCTGTCTGTGACTGGTCTTCAGAATCACACTGAGCGACCCTTACTTGGAAATTACATGTAAGGCAAACAGGAAATACTTATGCAGACCTGGTATCACAGAATTCATTTTGCCAGTGTACATGATGGTGTCCAGATTGGAGCTGAACGCAGGAAGATTCCTTCTGTGGCTTGATCATTTCATGGAACATGACTAGAAATCAGGAATAAGAAGCAGTAAAGAGTGGAGAAGAGGAATTAAGAGGATGCTCAGCAAGATAAATTGAATAGAGGGACAGACACAGTATGGAGGCAAGAGAAATACATGGTGGGGAGAAGGGCTTAGAAGCCCAGAGCCTGATCATGTAATAACCAGGCAGGATGTTCTCAGTATCCTGTTCTTGAATACATTTCAGTAAACTTATCTAAAATCCACTGGCAAAATGTGTCAGCACTACCTGTGCATGGTTTATAACAGCCAGGTACTACAGCTAGACCTTGTCCTCATAGGGAGTAAGTCAGTGTACATGCCTAAAGTTCCTAACATTTTTCTTGCGAAATGTCAAAAATGCAAAGTTAGTATTTCCTTTTTTTAGAAATCTTAGTCCATAGTCCTGTTTTGTTTAAAATAAAATTTAAAGAATCACAGGGAAAGCACCATGCTGGCTTGTATGTTGCTATTTCCTGAGCAGTTCTACTCATGTATGAATGAAAAGAATGGTGCCATCCAGAAATTTCAGAGTACTTCAAAAAGGAAGTCATTATCTGAGCTTGGTAGTGGATAACAGGAAGAGACTATGATTGATGCAGTTCTTAACACTGATCTTAAAAACTCCATGTGCCGTTTTTTGTTTCTTTGTCCCACATTAGGTAAGAAATAAAGTATTAGAGTTCTTGCACATAGCTAGTGTTTTAGATTTTATATTGAAATGACTATTTCTAACTGTAATCCCAGACTGCTACTAAATATCATAATATTAGTACTTATGCTGAGATCATTCTGCTGAGACCTTCGAAAGTGCTGATGTAGGGACCAATTCAGTGTATGGGTCTGATGAGCAGACAGTGAGGTAGACTGAAAACTTGCTGAATGGCCAGCCCCAGAAGGTGGCAGTAACTAGCATTGTAACCAGTACTGCGACTGATCCTGTTTAACATCTTCATTGACGATCTGGACAATAGGGCAGAGTACCCTCTCAGCAGGTTCGAAGATTGCATCAAACTGGAAGGAGTGGTTGAGATGCCAGAGGGTTGTGCTGCCACTCAGAGGGACCTTCCCAGGCTGGAGAAATCAGCTGACAAGAACCTCATGAAGTTCAACGTGGAGAAGTGCAAACTCCTGCAGCTGAGGAGGTACAACCCCAGGCACCAGCATATGCTGGGATCTGCCCAGATGGAAAGCGGCTTTTCAGAAAGGGACCTGGGGTCCTGGTGGGCACCAAGTTGACCATGAGCTAACAATGTGCCCTTGTAGGGCAAAGAAGGTGAATAGTATCCCAGGCTGCCTCAGGCAAAACATTGCCAGGAAGTCAAGGGAGGTGATCCTTCCCTTCTGTTCAGCACTGGTGAGGCCACACCTAGACTGCTGTGTCCAGTTCGGGGCTCCCCAGTACAAGAGAGACATGGACACACTGGGGAGAGACCAGTAAAGGGCCACAAGGATAATTAAGGGACTGGAGCATCTCTCCCGTGAGGAAAGGCTGAGAGAGCCAGGAGTGTTCAGCCTGGAGAAGAGAAGTCTCAAGGGGATCTCATTAATGTATACAAATATCTGAGGGGAGGGTGCAAAGAGGATGGAGCCAGGCTCTTTTCAGTGACAGGACCAGAGGCAATGGGCACAAACTGAAATAAGAGGTTTGAATATCAGGAAAAGCTTTTTCCCTGAGAGGGCGACTGAGCACTGGAACAGGTTGTCTGGAGAAATTGTAGAGTCTCTATCCTTGGAGATATTCAAAAGCCATCTGGAAGTCATCCTGGGACCACTTTAGGTGGCCATGCTTGAGCAGGAGCATTGGATAAGGTGACCTCCAGAGGTCCCTGTTAACTTTAACAATTCTGTGATTTTGAGATTTTGCTTCCATTTTCTAGTGAAAATTCTCTTTTCTATGAAACATCAAGAGTAAAAATATTTCAACCTTATGGCAGTCACTTTCAATGACATTTTAGTGTTTCTGTGAAAAGCAGAAGTTCATAATGGAAAACCATTTTCAGAATAAACCCAATTTTCCAGACCAAAGAAAGTTTGGATGGAAAATGTTCACTAGCTTAGAATCTTACAGTCTTGACTATGATGAATTCTTTGTATTTATTAAAAAAAAATACAGTAAAAGGAGAAACCAAGTTCTAAGAGTTAGGAAAGATCAGAAATACAGTCATCTATTTAAAGGTAACTCATCCCCTCTTGTGCACATATGTATCTCCCCTAACTTGTCCAAAGAGATGCCCACAAGATGAACTATTGCTGCAGAATAAAATAGGAGAACGCAGTCTGCAAGATGTGCACTTTAGTAACAGATGTGTGAATGACAAGAGGGCGTTTCATGAGGCAAAAGGATGATCCTGACTTTAAGGTAGTTCAATGCTCCCTCAGAAAATTGCTTTCCAATTCTGTCTCTGCCCCCAGGTTCATACACAATGCTACGCAAAATATCACAACTGGCTACTAATGCCTGAGTTTTGCTTTTTGAATGTCCAGACAGCCAATGGGGTAAGGGCTGAGCATTCCATTTGCAGCTAAAGTAACTATGGTACTCTCTGTAACATAATGTTGATGCTAATTGTTTTGCAAAATCAAATCAAAGCTCCTCTAGATGGTGAGATTTTATACTTTGGACGTCCACCTACTCATTCTTTAGCTGTTGAGGGAACAATATCCACTTATCACCCTGTGATGGATGTTTTAATGATACATCTGTGCACGTTTGGGGAGAACAGCATGAAAAGTGTTTAATTCTTTACACAGAACAAGAGCTACGGTTCCAGTAGGAATATTTGCACAACAAAAGACAAGAAAGTAGTCCTGAGTAATTGTCTATCCCCAAAACGGCAAAGCATGGTTCTATGTTAAAATTAAAATGTAATTTTGTACTGGAAGATCATGTATCATAATGTATACGTAAATCAGGCTGAATAAGGCAATGCAAAGTTTCTCAACTTTGCAACCTTAATAACTTTTTTCCATAGGACTTTTGGTTTGTGGACATGAAATAATTAATGCCTCGTAGGCATTTGCAGGCCTCGTTAGGAAAGAACTATTTGCAAATTGGTCCTGGCCAAGTCAGCACAATTTAATTAACAAAAGAATGCCCAGGGCTTCTTTGTCTGGCTGTCTAGTACCTCTTTATCTTAAAAATTGCAAGCGCTGCTGTTTTTTACTACATCCTGCTTACCTGTCGCGGTTTGGAGAAGAGTTGTATGACGTAAAGGTATATAAACTCTGTTAACTACCTCAGTTGGAGAGAGTTGATACCAGCAGAGTCTGTCACTGCTGCTCTGTGTTCTCGCTGCAGCTGTGATAATAATCTTCTTCTGTTCCAACCTTATCACAACTGCATTCCAGTTATTCGGTAACAGGTGTTACAAGTGTTTAATATCAATTTTATATTTCTTTAATGGCTATATGAGTAGTGTGATAGCATTTACTGTAAGTAACCCACTTGTATCTTCTTTCAAGGTTAACTTTGGCATCTTCTTAAAAATTCTCAGGATGCTGATTTCCAAACTAAAAGCTCAGCAAATGAGCTTTCATAACTACAAATACAGGTATGTAATAAATAACAAAGAAGTCCTAGTCCTTTTTTTTTTTTCTCACAACATCAGAAGGTTGCCAGTTTGCCCTTGCAGATTATCCATTTCCCTACCACCACCAAGTGTAACAGATATTCAGAGTATGATAAAGGAGAGCTATCTGGGGAAACAGGTGAAGAGGTAAAGGCAGATCAGCATCTGTGTGCTGAGTATTATGGGCATTTTTCTCAAGGGCTTTGCAATGCAGTAAGATCTCTGCTCTCAGGTATCCTCACTGTACACCTGTGGCCTCTACTGCTGTGACACATTTTTTTCCCTGAGTGTGACAAATGGCCCTCAAAAGAAAAGGAGGTGTGGAAGATTTGTGGGACATTCCTAAGTGATCTTAGCATTTCTGGTCTACCTTTTTTTCACAGATGCAGACACTGTTGACTCAAGAATGTCTCTGGTCTTCTTGTAAATCCAAATGAGAACATTATCCTTAGCCTGCACTCTTGCAGGTGCTGGTGTGGGTTCTCTCGGCCAGAATCTCAATGGTACATCATGTCTTACCTAAAGACATGAATTTGGCCTTTGCACACATCTTCCCACTTTATAGAAACAGCAAAGGCAGGCTGCTCTGCAAAGACTTAAGGGTGCAGTGAAAACTACACTTAACTTCAAGGAGATCTGAGGATTCTTTAACTGCTTTCCACATGCCAGTTCTTTCCAGTTCTTAGTATCTTTAATCAAAGCATTGTGAATCTCTGTCTGCTGCTACAGTCCTGCCTTACTATGATGAATTATTTTATTGTCTACCAGGACTGGGCAGGGGGAAGGGGGGCAGAAATTCCTCTACTAACTTACTATTAAATGCCAGTATTAAATCCCTAAAAAGAAGCATATTTCCATTTTCCTTCAACATTCAAGATCCAAAAGATCTCAGCTATATTCTCCAGATTGCTAGAGGAATGTTGTTGTGATAATAGTCACAGACAGCAGTGTCTATATTTAACATTGCCTCATGTTCTGTGTTATATTCTCTTTTCTACTGCTTATAATTTTGCTAAGCTTTCAAAGACTCAAGCTATTCCTCACATTGCAAGTCTTCCTCAAAACTCACTTTCTTTTGAGATGTCTTCTTTCATCCATGCAAACGTGTTCCCAGACTGTTAAAGAAGATTCTCTTCCATAAAAATTATTCTGGTCGCATTTTTAAAAAAGTAGAAGACTGTTACAGCAACTTTCTATGTACCTCCATAGAGTTCTCAGCAGTGATAGGAAAGTCTAAGAACTCTGTTAGTAAATCACTCATATTTAGCTATGTAAATATTTTTCTGTTACCTAGCAGCATATGTTTGATGATAGTGGCCTTCCTGTGCAATTTTTTGTCCCTAAATTTTCTCCTTAAATCCAAAGCCAAGTTTCCCTCTTGTACAGACTTTTCTGATAGTGTGCTCCAAAACTTGTATCTGGGAATCTGTCCTCAAAATCACAAAATTACAAATACCATTCCAGAGTCAGAATATTGAGGAAGTATTTATGGAATAATTTCTTTGTAGCTGAATTCTTGATTTTTGCATAAAGGATGTTGAAAAAATACTATAATCAAACATTTTCTTTTTAAGATTGGCAAGATCTACACTTGTGCTGATTCCATTGTTGGGGATCCATGAATTTGTGTTTACCTTCATCACTGATGAACAGGTGGAAGGACTTTCAAGACATATAAGACTTTTCATCCAGCTGACAATGAGCTCATTTCATGTAAGTACTATTTTGCAAGTACTGTTTTAGAGGTCATAGATCCACGCATACATGTTGCTTACCTATAGACACGACATTCCTATTTAATATTATGTTCCAACCCATAATGTCTCTAAACACACTATTACAGTGACAAGATAAAAAATCCACAAACTGCACAGTCAAAATATGGTAGTCCCAAAGACCAAAAAAGGAGCCTGACATCTTCAGAAACAGTGTGTCCTGTGTTCTCTGGTAATGGGTGACGTATTTGGGGGTTGGACTAGATGATCTCTAGAGGTCCCTTCCAACCCCTACCATTCTATGATTCATCACGTATTCATCACATATTCCTGTTCTGAAATCAGGATTGAAGTAGTCTATTTAAAATATGGATGGCTTCTTTCAAAAAGATTTGTAGGTGATGTGTTGACTTTGCAGTCACGCTGAAGAGACTTTTTGTTCTGGGCTCATCTTTTTCAGTGCATAGTACACATTCAGCATACTTCAAACACACCACAATGACCTTGTTGTCCTGCCACTGTACAAACAAAAACCAATCAAGAGTCTTTGTACCAGAAGATACAAGGATCACCTTCACTTTAGCTTGGGTAGTTGGGGCAGTCAGTTCATGACTGACGCATCACTGACACAGCGGGCCTATGGGGCAGTCCTTATCTTTTAGGACTTTTTCCAAAAGGAGTTGAACATAGACTACATGGCATTTGGGGCAGTTTGATGAAAGGAAATGCAGATCTGAATACTGTGAGAACAGGCAGAGTTAAAACCTCTGCTGTGAGGAGAAGCATGTGAAGGAGAAGCAGGAATCACTTTGTGTGTGGTTCCAGCCCAGAGGACTAACTCTGGATACACCTACCAGAGTAAAGCCCTTGAGCAAGTGCATCAAAGACACGTCTTGTACAAGAACCTTGTTAGGGGCATGACTCATCTGAGTTGTGTGCTGTTCAGCAGTTGTAAAAAACTCAAAGACTTTTTTTTAATGCCAAACCCACACCTACATTCTTCAGGCACCTACATACTTCAGGTCTTCATAGTTCACATACAGGCATTAAAGATGTAATCTGAGATGCCCTTTTGAGGACCTCAGTTTGGGGCTTCTGTCTCTTTCACGAGTTTAAGTAAATTCAACAAAACACTTACTGTATTAGAAGTGAAACATAGAAATCTACCATGAATTCAGTGAACAGACACCAGTAAAGAAGTCCACTTTTGCACCCTAGACCCCTGATTAGTGCACTCCTCTGGGAAAAGGAGACAACACAGGCCACAGATAGAAGGTGGCTTAACCTGTTCCAGGAAAGTGTCCAATAAGGCTTACACAGTACCATTTCCTCCTGCCCAAAAAGAGCTGTGTAAGCCAGGAATCAATGATGGAACATGAGATGAGAGGAAGGAGGATGAAAGAAAATCTGAATCTGTAGCTTAGTGGTTACAGCCACTGGCTGGGAAAGGGACACTTTGAGGCCTCAGTACCTGCCCCTGAGTGTTGATACCATTTACATTAAATAACTATAAATTTCAAAAGGTAAGAGAAAATTAATCAGAGAAACAAGGAGTAGAACATCTCAGGACTTGCCTTACTCATCCTTTACTTCCACTCATGTCCTCGTGAGACACAACAGTAGTCGATATTAACCTGCCTTGATTCAGGAGAAGTGGAGATGCGCCTCCACTGGGCTGGTAGCTGGGTGACTACTCTAGGGCATGGCTGCGCCTCTGGTGAGGCACTAGGTATTTCTCGTACTTCCAGGTTATTGAGCAAAATATGGGATATACCACCACAGCCAGCTTCTCCTCCTTTGAAGAAAAAGCACATTGACCCACTGACTATGGCTGGATCCTTAGCACAGGGGTCTAAGTCCATGCAAGGAATAACTGAAGAAGTTGCATTTTCTGCTTTGTCATTTTTTTCTTGGTTGTTTTGCGTTCCAGATTCCAGCAACTGGGCTATTGTGAGTTCCAGTCTAGATGCCCAGTGTCCCAACCTCCACCCCATTCAGTATATACAGGAGGTGACACTTGAGAAAAATTGCACTTGTGTAGGCCTGAGTATTCAGTCTTGGGTCACAGCATCTAACTCCTCACTGAATATAGTTTCCTAACTCTTAAAAGTTTATATTTGCCATGTTCCTACTGGTTAAAGGACTTTCGCTATTTTCTCCCAGCAATAAAAAAAATCACGTCTACACTTTCCTCCCATGGTTCCTGAGATTTAAGTCTGGTAAGGTCAACACCTGTAAACCTGTGTCTCGTATCTTCTCCTGCATCTCTACAGGGAGCTGGTTTTCTTCCTGGTAGTCTTTTCAGTTTGACCAACAGGAGAACTCTTCCCATTTTGGTTACAAATAGCTATAAAGGGAGACTCCATAAAGTTCAAGTCGTTATGGGATGCCATTCATAAATTCTCACTAAGATTTTAAGAGAGTCTCTTTTTGATGGAGTTGCCATAGAAGTTGTCTCAGAAGGCAGACAAGATAAATCAGCTAGCAATTTAACTTTCTTGAGCAGAGAAAGAGCTTTCTTGCTGTCTTCTGAAAAAACTAAGCAGTTCTGGAAGTACCAACAATTCTTCAGGTGAAAGAATAACAAACAAGGTTCATTGCTGCAGTAGTCCATTTGAAATGTCTGTGCATCAAGCTTTTCTACCGCCCCAAAATCGTAACTAAGATAATGTCTGTCCTCATCCAAATTTTGGCCTCCATTTCCCTAAAGGATGTGTTCATTCACCGTTTCTGCAAAGGGACACTATGGTCTCCTGTATGTACACTCACAAAAAGTACTGTACTCGAACAAATTTCTGGAGCTAAGATTAAATTTGTCAGAGCACTCACGTGGGAGGAGCAAAGAGATGCACTAGCATCTGCAGGTGGAAAGAAGATTCTCATCCATGCGCTTCGTAGAGTGTTTTAGAGATGCTTATGCACTTGACTCTCCTTCAGTCACCCTGCCTAAGTAGCATGTAAGTAGGCAGAAACTTGAGGTAGTGAAGGAATGAGAGTGTAGCTCTGGCACCTCTGCACCCTCATATCTTGGCTGTCTGCATCAAGGTGTGAAGGAGCCACACTCCATTACAATGGTCAATTCTAAATAGTCCAAATTTCACGGTGATCTATTACTGAAAGTAAATGGTGCTTCTCAGATAGCCGCTTATGCACAAGAATACATGTGTTTCGCTGTAACTATTTACTCTTCTGTTTACAAAGGCTAAGAACTGGACACGCCAGTCATCCTGCAGGCACAAAGCACTGCTGTCTGCTTCAGTCTGTGTTCTGCAGAGCTGCTGAGTAATGACTTTTTTCAGGTGGTACTCCTGTTAAACTACCTGCTTAGCAAAGTTTTCCTTACCTTTCTTATCTTTCCTTATCTTTCTGCCTTGACCTTCTTGGAGAGACAGGACAGCAGTTTCTATGTCTCCTTTCTTTATTGAGGTACTCGGCAATATCTCTGGCTAGAAGTCCTTACTGCTCATTAACTCACTACTTTGATAGAGGTCTGCCCTCTTCTACAGTCTGAGACATGAAGTCATCAAAGCATTATTGCACTTTTCCCGCAGTTTATTCTGATACTTGTTTTTAACCTGTACATATGCTTTGGTGCTCTGGCATATGTATACATCAGTGCTTTGACACTGTTATCGAGGGTCTAGTGAAAAATTTCCACTACAGCTTGAGGGGAAAAATGTCCAGGCTGGCAGAAGGGAGTTTATGCAGAGCCACCATCCTAAGGGGGCCTGCTGACATGGTGCTGAAGTACATGTTGCTCAGTTAGACATATCCTTACTTGGAGAGGTTGCAGTGACTAGATGTTATTTTAAGAAACACAGAATTATTTTAAGTGAAAATTTTATTTACTGGCTTGTACAAAAAATCTGATATAAAAGACAGCTTACTCGTCCCTGCTAGAAAACATAAACTTCATTCCTTTGAGAGGAATATGCATGCGCTCGGCTACGTGGCACACTTTAGAAGCAAAACTTCTTTTCAAAATACCCAAAGACCTTACACAATGTTTATTGCAGATTTTCTATTTTAGCTACAGCATTATTTGTGAAGGGATTAGCAAAAAAGCACATAAACTGTACACAATTACATTTGTTTAGTCTGTAAATCTCCTCAGCAGCTTTAAAAAGCAGTTAAACTGTTTTGTTGAAGAAAAACAATTACCTCTGGGATCTCATCTGGAGGTTTGAACTCAAACATTTTCAAGCAGCACAACATTAGGGGCCACAAAGATCATCAAAGGACCAGGAAGCCTGTCATATGAAGAAAGGTTGAGAGAATTGGGTTTGTTCAGCCTGGAGAAAAAAAGGCTTAGGGGAGACCTCATGACCACATTTGAGTTCTTAAAGGGTGGCTACCAAGAAGATGGAGACTCCCTTTTTACAAGGAGTCACATGGAAAAGATGACGGGTAATGGGTTCAAGTTACTTATGGGGAGATTCCAATGGGATACAAGAGGAAAATTTTTCACAATGAGATCAATCAGACCTTGGAATAATCTCCCCAGGGAAGTGGTGGATTCCCTAACATTGGACACTTTTAAGATTCAGCTGGATGGCGTGCTAGGCCATCTTGTTTAGACCGTGCTTTTTACCAAGAAATGTTGTGCCATATAATCCTCGAGGTCCCTTCCAACCTGGTATTCTATGATTCTATGATTGATTCTTTTATTAAATTCTAAACACAGTATCTGCTGCAGGTATGATGCTTCTTTGCTTCAGAAAGTGGAACAGTCTAAACATCTTGGCTCACTGGTGCATGCAAACAGTCAGCTATAGGAAAAAATACTGGTTTCTAGTGGATAAACCCCAGACATTGTCAATGGAACTGAAGAACAATTGTGGGGCTTACGCATGCATCTATCCTTCCCTATTGGTTATTATGCTAATGAACATTTCTTCTGAATTTCTGATTCTTCTTTTCACCTCGCACTGTGATCATTTAAAAAATGTACGCCTTACAAGTCATGGCATATGGGAAAGATTTCTAAGCATAAAGCTACACGTATTGCATAAAAAATGAATATGAGGAAGCATTAAGGAGATCAGCATAAAAAATTAAGATCAAACATGAATAATAAAATTAATTTTCTACCTGTATGATTTCACAGTGCTTCTGCCTGTCACTGCATGTTCTGATCTTGCAGCAGCAGTGAACTCAATCCACATACGGGTTCACAAACTTACATTCATCACACAGGTGCCACTAGTATTCACAAAGCCATCTCCTCATCAGGTGAGTTTCTACATTTCATCAGGCTTAGCAGTCACAGGACTTAGCAGTACAGTATAGTTTAGATCCTATTTCTACTTGTGGTGCCTGTGATGTCGAATTTAGAGATCATATTCAGAACTCAAAAAAACCCACCCAATAGAGATATTTTAATGGACTTTCTACACACAACCCCCCCAAAAAAGAGAACTATCTCTACGTGCAGAAGCAGTTCTGCATAAAAAACTGGTTTTTAATCTATTGCATTCGTATTCATCCATCAGAACTGCTCTCCATGTTTTCTGAGTCTTCTATAACTACTATTCTAAATTTATCCCCATAGTAAAATATCATCCATTATAAACTCTAATGACCACAATATTTTGTGGGGCTTTTTTGCATATTTTTGTGAAATAATTCAGATGCAGAGGATTATTTAAAAGTTACATTGATAAATGACATGACAAAATTACCTATATCTTGCTACCATAATCCAGGTGAAGTGTGAAATATAGCAGAAGTAAAACACATGGAAAAAGCAATTGTGATGATTGCTGCTTCTCCTGCCCCCGTTCCCACTGGTGTGGCAGGTAGACTATTCTTTTTCATACTTACTGCACATATGCTTAAGGAATTAATGGCTCCAAACCTTTCAGGATTGTCAGAAAATTAACAATAGGCTCAAAATGCTATTGGTTAATGCTAGATATAACAAAAAATACTGAAGTTGCTGTGTATGTGAGTTTCTTTTTAAGCTTTTGTCTAACAAAAGCAGAAACATTTCTGGAAATGAGCAACAGCTCATTCTGGATGTCATCTTTAAGCATGTGGAGGAAAAGAAGTCTATCATCAGGACTAGTCAACATGGATTCACCAAGGGGAAATCCTGCTTGACCAACCTGATAGCCTTCTATGATGGCATGACTGGCTGGGTGGACGAGGGGAGAGCAGTGGATGTTGTCTACCTTGACTTCAGCAAGGCTTTTGACACTGTCTCCCACAACTGGCTGAATGGCAGAGCTCAGCGGGTTGTGATCAGCGGTGCGGAGTCGCGTTGGAGGCCTGTGACCAGCGGTGTTCCCCAGGGGTCAGTACTGGGTCCAGTCCTCTTCAACACATACATCAATGATCTGGATGAAGGGACAGAGCGTACCCTCAGCAGTTTGCTGATGATACAAAGCTGGGGGGAGCGGCTGACTCATGGGAAGGCTGTGCTGCCATTCAGCGTGACCTGGACAGGCTGGAGAGCTGGGCGGAGAGGAACCTGATGGAGTTCAACAAGGGCAAGGGTAGGGTCCTGCCCCTGGGGAGGAACAGCCCCACGCACCAGGACAGGTTGGGGCTGAGCTGCTGGGGAGCAGCTCTGCGGGGAAGGACCTGGGGGTGCTGGGGACAGCAGGGTCACCGTGAGCCAGCCATGGCCCTCGGGGCCAGGAAGGCTGAGGGTGTCCTGGGGGGCACTGAGGAGAGCGTGGGCAGCAGTGGAGGGAGGGGATCCTGCCCCTCTGCTCTGCCCTGGTGAGGCCTCATCTGGAGTGCTGTGTCCAGTTCTGGGCTCCCCAGTTCAAGAGAGACAGGGAACTACTGGGGAGAGTCCAGCGGAGGGCAACAAGGATGGTGAGGGGACTGGAGCATCTGTGCTGTGAGGAGAGGCTGAGAGCCCTGGGGCTGTTCAGCCTGGAGAGGAGAAGGCTGGGAGGGGATCTCATCAATGCTTTTAAATATCTAAAGGGGATATCTTCTGTCAAGAGGATGGGGCCAGACTCTTTTTAGTGGTGCCCAGTGACAGGACGAGGGGCACGGGGCACAAACTGGAGCCCGGGCAGTTCCCCCTTAGTGTGAGGAAGAACTTCTTTGCCGTGAGGGTGCCCGAGCCCTGGTCCAGGCTGCCCGGGGAGGTTGTGGAGTCTCCTTGTGCGGAGAGATTCAAACCCCACCTCGACATGTTGCTGTGCAAACTGCTCTGGGGGCACCTGCTTTAGCAGGGGGGGTTGGACTGGATCACCTCCAGAGGGATCTTCCAACCCCTACCATTCTGTGATGCTGGGAGTGTGAAAACAATTGAATTATGTCAGCTGTGTTATATGTGGTTATGACGCCTTTTTACTTGTGATGTGAACATTGCCTTGGGACTGATAGTCAGCAATATTTATTCTCTTTATCAGGACTTGCGTCATAGATGTGTTTAGACATACCAAAACAGTGCATTTCTTGAAGCAACGGTAATAAATCCGCATATCCGTGCCAGACTGAGATGAATGCATGCAAGATGTTTTGATTTGAGATCAAATACAGAGGCAGAGGAGGAAAATTGAGAGTAATTTTGGGGTTGGTTTAAAACAAGTTTTATCTATAGGATTTTTTTTTTCAAAAAGGTGTTTATTTAAATCAATTTCACAGGAAAAAACGACTATTCAAATTATTCAAAAGTCATAAGACTTAATACAGCTTAAACTAGCACTAATCACTTCATATATCACTAATTTTTTTAAAAGCACTCAATTGAGATCCCTCTCAGTAGTCTCATTTGCAAATTCAAACAAGCTCATGAGTAGTATGAGACCTCAAGCTGCATTTTTTTTGTTTTATCACATTTAGAAATAGCAGCAGTCACATTATAAAAATAGTAGTTTGAAAAAAAAATTATGTAGTAGCAAAATGAAGTTAACATGGAAGATAAAACTGTCTAGTTTCTTTTCATCTGCACCAAATGTGCCCTGTATTTGCTAAAGCACCATAAAAAACAAGTTAATGGGTACTTCAATAATAAGTAAATACAGGCAATTAGTTTCCTTCCTGAAAATTAAGAAGCACTGTTTATACTTACGGCTTTAACATTAATGTCATCTTTAAATTAAAACTTCAGGTATTTCCTGTACACACTAACTTTTTCCTCTTACTGTCTTTCTCTTACAGGGTTTTTTGGTAGCAGTTTTATATTGCTTTGCTAATGGAGAGGTAAGAGACAATGTTATGAGAAAACCTTCTAGTTGATTAGTAAAGAATATTAATAACATCAAGAAGGATTAACACACTGACTAGCTCCACTTATTCAAGAGCATGCATGCATTCTTTTGAACTGATAGAATTGTTTGGTATGAAGAGAACTACAAGACCTCTCACAGGTTTGAGATTGAAATGCAAAGTTTTTCCACTTAAGCCTGAGTAGCTATAGAACTCTGGAGGTATGGATACCCTGGGGTGTCTGAAATACCACCAAAGGCTTATGGTCAGCCACCTAAATCCCATTCCTTCAATCAGCTGGAATCCCAGACTTCATGTTTGACCATGCTAAACCCTCGCTTAGTTTACCCCTAAAGTCCATGTGAAATGACCAGATTTGGAGTGTTTTAGTATCTTCGACAGCAGCACGTTGGAAAAATGCATGCACTGTTCAGGACATCCCTCAACTTGATCTGAGGAGATTTCTTGTCCGGAAGTTTTTTCCTGCTATGCCTTAAGGGACAGCTGGGGGTTCAACTTGATCCATGCCAGGATTTAGGCAGATCAGTGGTGGCTCTTACGCAAGGAGATGACAACAGAGAAAGCTAACCCAATGTAGGGTGAAGACTGAATTCAGACCAGGTTGCTCCGGAGTTTGTCCAGCTGAGCTTCAAACCCCGCCAAGGGCAAAGGTTCCACCACCTCTCTGTTCCTCTGTTCCAGTGCTTCACTGTACTGCAGAGGAAATATCCTTTCCATATATTCTGTTAGAACTTCTCCTATTTATTTCAATTTATGATCACCGTCTCTTGCGTTCCTACCAAACACCTCTGTAGAGTGCCTGGCTCCACCTCCTCCACAATCTCCTCACAGGCAGTATTTAGGACTTCAGGGTGAACGAGGCCCATTCACTCAACCTCTCCTCACAGGGTAAATGCTCCAGCCCTGAACTCTGCTAAATTTAAGCTTATCAACACAGTTCTTGTACTGGGGGCACAAAATTAGATGCAGTATTCAGAGGCAGTGCTAGTTACTAAGTAAAGGAGAACAATCACTCCTCTTGATCTATTGGCTCTGCTCCTACCCGTACAACCCAGTGCCTTCGTCACGATCACAGCTGCATGCTGCCTTTGCCTTATCACAATGACTTCGTACAAGCTACTTCAGAAAATGATGCTACCTAGGCTGTGGAATTAATCTCACTTAATTTTAAATGTTTTCTAAGTTGAATCTCCCTGTCTGTACTTCCCTTATATTTGTCCTGGTACAGACCTCCACTACTTGCAATAAACAGACACGTACCCAGCATCACTAGCACCTAAGAGCCTGGCACAGCCAGCTGGCATGGTACACACTACACTGACATAGGTACATGAATTTGGACACTTTCTTAAAGGCACCAGTGAAACAAATGACACGAGCTTTATACAAAAGGTAGGCCATATGTTCCTAATATTTAACAAGGAAACCTGGAGCAATTTTGGAACTACGTCAATAAAAAAGAGAGCTGGCACTTGTTTGCAATACAGGAGTACTTGTCTAACATTTGTGAAGGGCACAGAACTGCTAGCATCTCCATTAGCAGTTAAAAGTTACTCTTTTGGCCTTCTACCTGCTGGTCTAGCTGAGTTCTCAGGCCAAAGGGCCTGCTGGTTAGACCAAGGGCACGTCCCACCCCTCCGTGCTGGCCTGGAGCCTGCCATCCGTCTGCCACACTGGCTTGGGTGGTGCAAGCAGTGGGACACTCAGTGATGAGGACTTAAGGCAGGCTGCCAGATAAAAAGCTTTAAGAAAACAAACCAGATATCCAACACTCCAGCAAAGCTGTGTGGTATGCATTTCCACAGCCCTTGGGCTTTCCTCCTCCTCGCTTCATCCAGCTGTAAACATGAAGCTCACTTGAACTCTCCCCCACACACACATTAGGATCACGGTGTATCCAAGATTCCAGGGCTAAAAAAACTTTCTGAAGTTAGAGTAAAGAGAGTGGACTCTTAAGGCTGACTTAGCAAACAAGTCTGTTCCTATGCTGCAAGGACCTCACCAGCTGTGAGGGCAGGAAGCTCAGCACTTCCACGGTCTCTCTCATTTCACAACTAGCATTTGAGTTAGTGGAGTGTTGGGTGGTCACAAGACATCATCATGTTTTCTTCTCCCCCCAGGTGAAAGCAGAGCTCCAGAAGCAGTGGTCCCGCTTCCTGCTGGCAGATCCCTTTGGCTGTAAGCTCTGCTTTCTTGGCGAAAATATAAAATACATCAGGAAATGTTCACAGAAACGAAAAAAACAGCACCTCAGCAGCAAACACCGCTTGTGCCTGGAGGCAAGCAAGCCCTGGGGCATGCAGCTCCAGCAGGCGCTAATGAAGCAGGGAACAGATCTCAGCCCAGAGCCAGGCTGTGCTCTCCCATCTCGTCCACAGGCAAGCATGTCGGACAGCAGCGAAGGAGAAGTCACCACTGGAGAGACAACCGAGGAAGTATTCGAAGAAAGCGAGATTTAGAATGCTGTCTATCTTCAATAGCCCCAGTATTTTGAAAGATCTCACACCTCCGGACTCTACGGACCTCTGGGATTTGCAATGCAAGGAAGAAGTCATTAATATTCCAATTGTCACAGTTTTCTTAATCTGAGAAAAATGTTGATCTGGATGTTGCTAACCTGCGTGGCTGCGGTAGAAGAGGTTTGATGGATAAAGAAAGTGCCTTGAGTTGACCAGTCTGGAAGGTAACAGATGCTGAAAGTGATGTACACAGGGGAGCAGGATGTACTCTGGAAATGCGTACACTCTGGGCATACACATTGTGTCCCCGCAGCTTCATCCATGCTTGACTGCCATTCTACTCACATAATAGAGAAGTTGTTTGTTTTCCTCTTTTGTAGGTATGTTTCATAAATAGAAATATGTGTGTAAAGACTATTCTCTCTGCGGACTGATATAATCCCCCATCTCAAAACACTTACAGGCCAAACCAGGCACATTTTGTTTAAGTAAAATGAAAGGTTTTCTATATATTTTTAAACAAAAAGTCTTTGAAAAAAAGAAGAAAAAAAGCTTTTACTTGCATTTTTGAGCATCTTCACTTAAAGTTTAGTGCTGGAAATGTCATTATGAAATGAAAGACCAAAATGTTTTCTTTTGAAAGTGCCCAAATGAAATGTTTTGATACAGTTTTTGCTTGCTCATCTTTGTTTTCACTCTTTTTTTCACACAAGCCACACATTTTGATGCATCTACAGGTTTGCCCTACTTGTGGCCCAAATGATAAAATAGATCAGTGGTAAGTGCTGTTTCCACCTTTCTCCCAGGGGGCCCGAAACAGATAATGCCATGGGATTGTCACAGCACAAGAACAGTATTGTGAAATCCTTCTTTCAGCATTTAACAAGAGCCATGATGGAATTTTAATTGTCACATACAGCTCACCCAGAGACCCAAGAAATTCATTTGAGGTTGTTAATATTCTATGAGCCAGTTTCCAAACTTGCAAACACAAGCCAATTGGCATACTGAAAGGAAAATGAAAAAGGCAACAGAAAGTTTAGTGGGCGATATTTGTCTACAATATAAACCTATACCCCAGGCACAAACGTGTAACTATCTAGCCTGCAGCTAGTTACATAGCATTTGTCACGAATTTTTCCTGGGCTTTACTGGCAAGCACTCTATTTTAATCTAAATGCCTGCAAATGTAGTAAAACATATCCTGGGCAACTGGCTCTAGGTGGCCCTGCTTGATCAGAGGGGTTGGACCAGCTGACGCGGGGAGGTCCCTTCCAACATCAACCAGTCTGTGATTCTGTGAAAACACTGCATGTCAAATAAATAATTTTCAGGGGGCTGCTTGTGAGCTCTATTCACGCATCTTCTCTCCATCAGGTGCCAACACCGTGGCTGCCCTTCTGGTTTTCGCTGATTCTACATCTTCCCGTGGGGTGGCTTTGCCCTTAGACCATTGCTGCCAGCTTTACAACTGCAAATGACGCTTTTTTGAGATACTTTGCTTATATCTTCAATGTGTGTGTCGTTTGAACAGCCTAAGTTTATGCAGCTTATATAAGTTATCAATGCATTTAAAAATTATCAGTCTACAAACGTTTAGACGTGTAAAATTTTCCAGTTATGATATACTGTTTTCTTGCAAAGAACAGATAATTTAACTGACTAGCACTAGGTCAAGAACACATTTGAGCTATCACGTTTCTGATACTTTTCAAAGAGCATTTCTTTTACAGTTTAATCAGTGTTACAATTAATCCATACAAGGTTGTGTATTTCAGTAAAATAGCAATAAAATGTAAATATTTGATCCATATAAAAATATATCAATAGTTTGATATATAATTTGATAGTTAAGCAGTTTGATAAATAGTTTGATGAATAGTTTGATAGTTAAAAGGCTTTTTGCCGAAATGTGCGCTCTGCTTATATAGCATTCTACTACAGTGTATTTCTCTACCACCCATTACAAGCACCAGACACTACATATTTGTTGATTGTGTCTCCTTCAATTTAAAAAAGACTTCTAGAGCTGTTGTTTGAGACATTAAAAAGCTTGAAGTGATTCAAAATGTGTTTTACTTGAGTGCTAAAAATGTGAAAATTCTAAGATTTTACTCTATCTCCATAAAATAGTTTACTTTTTAGTTGCATTTGAAAGTATTTCAAATGGTGAAGAAACCAGTTTTCTTTGCTCTCAATAGCAGTCCCTGATGGGTGCATTTAGCCCTCTCTATTATATGTATTGGTCTTTTTCCCTCTTTCAGTTTATAAAAAATGTGTTTTTATATGAGCAGACTCTGGCGGCCTGATAAAAACAACCATCACATGGATTCATTTAGACAGCATGTTTGTAAGTAGATAAATCCACAAGTTTCATCATAAAAATATAGCATTATTTATTATACCACTGAAGTACAGAAGTTGTTGAATCTGGATGGCCACACACATGACGCATCTTTACAGAAATACTAGAAGCTCCTCAGTTCTAAGGAAAATATTAAGCAGTCTAGAAGACAGCAGACTCAACAATTCAAATTTGTTAGTAGAGTCAGCAAAAATAGCTGACTATCCTCCTAGGAAGGTGAAGGTCTGCAAGCTAGATATCCTCCCAGGATTTTCCTTCCACCCCAGGGCACTGCAGCCAGCGAAGCTGGTAAGCAAAGCTGCAGCAGGTCCCTTGGACGTGAGACAGAAGCCAGGTGACATGCCAAGGTTCCTGTAAGTGCACAGACTGGAGAGACAGAAACAGCTGGGAGAAAGGACAAGAAATATGGTCTTGCTCTTATGAGGTGGAGGAGACAGATAGACCCAAATTGGGGTTTGTTTGCAAGTGATATTTTGTGTAAACTACTTACCCAATTTGCACGTAGATTAATTGTCAGACAACAAAAACTTTAATGTTAGCTCAGGGTCTTATGCTCGTGTAGATCTAGTAAAAGGATTTTTCTTTTTATCAATCAGTTGCTCACCTTTAATCCCCAGATTTTCACTGCTTTCACCTTACGAGAAAGACTGGTGTGACCTAAAGGCTTCTTCCCTCTTGACAACAGAGCCCATCCTCCTATTGTCCTGGTGAGTTTGGTCTCCTCTGAGTCAGTCCATTAAGTAACACAAGGCAGGATATTCATGTTCAGGACATCAGAGACAACCCACACTAAAACCTGACTCCCACAGCTTTCAAGTTGTCTTTGCCAAGGATTTTGCTTTCCATCAAAACTAGCATGACAAAAAATTGAATTTCGAGCCCAAAATAGCTTGTGGGGTTCGACAGAGCTTTCCCATTAGATGCAGTGTGACAACTGGTCTCGTTTGTATCAATAAGGTTTACACAATCTTAAAAATCTACTGTGAGACATGCTATAAATTTTTATGTTTTACTACACATAAACCACAACATTCCAGACGCGATGGCTCCTTCTATGGCCAGAGATGTCAACTATATGCTAATTATAAATGTGTACTTGGATTCTTTCTTTAAATATATTGCCTCTACATACCAAGGTGTGTGCCTCAAAAGTGCAAATAGTAAAGCACAAACACTCTGGTCTGGAGAGCTGTCTGTCAGTTATGCTTTGGAATCAATTATACTGGTTTGTATTTTTTTAAATATGGAATAAATCTGGTAGACAGAGAGTGATGTGCCATTCCTGTCATGTTTGATGTGCTCGCTTCCCAAGGCACCGAAGAGAAATGAAGTAAGGCAAAGATTCAGACATGTGCCACCTCACTGAGTCCCATGCAAAAGACGAGCTTGGGAAGGCTGGATGTCTGGGAGACACTCCAGCGCTAATCTTCTGGTTTGTTTCAGTGCAAACATGAATTAATATAGCAACTACTTCTTTTTTTTTTTTNCAGGATGAGAAAAGCCAAACCATGGCATACCTCCTCAACAGGCTGTAGGCCACAACTTCCTGGGCATAAGCCACTCACCCCAGGCTGGTGCCAACTTCTTCACCTGCACAATAGCGCAAACCACTTCCACTTGACTACATCTGTGTTTTGCAACTCGTTGTCTCTTTGTGCACTCCTCTGATATTCCTCTAGCACCAGCATCTGATGTTGCTGGCAGTCCCCATTGCAACAGTCAAAGCTTCTCTACTGGCACTTCCACAACAGCCTGATGGCAGAAGCTGCATTTGGGGGCTTGTGATGGCCTCAGTTCACCAGCTGTTACCATCTTTGGGTCTCCCATAGCACTTCTCACTTTCCTAGCTACCCCGGCATTCCCGTCTGCCATTGCTATACTGGCTTATTATTTGGCCAGGGTACCAGGTTGTTAGGCAGACTGCATACATGCCTCAACTGTCCTTCCTTTCATGATACAGTTTCTTCCTTTCATTTGCTTCAGGAATTTTCTTACTTTTTCAATCAGTTTCAGCTCCCAGTAAAAGAAACTCTGTGATCTGTAAAATTCTTCCTGACATTAGTAGATTTTTTTTTTAATCAGGAATATTTTATTGACATAATCTTTTTCAGCTTTCACAGCAACCACAATTTTGGATTTTTAATTATTTCTTTTCAGCCTGTCATTCCAAATCTCACAAACCATCTGCTGTGCTAAATGTCATGTTGTGTTTAGGTATCTTTCCCGTCATTCCTGGAGCCACACAGAGCGAGAGTGAGAAGCAGCTGCTTGTAAACTGTGTCATTGCAATTAGCTCCAGGAAATGAAATTGGAGCTGCCGCATAACCAGGCCTCGAAGGCTGAGTGTTATCATGTATCACCATGTTCATCACATTGTAATCATTATTTTTGCCCATCAGAGCCAAATTCTCACTGCTCTCCCTGTTTGCTGTTCACCTTGATTCTTTGCCTTCTCTGGAGTCAGCTCTGGTTTTAAGCCCAGCAGCATCTCTGCAGGCACTGCCGAGCAGCTGTCCTGGACTGTTCACCCTCTCCCAGATGCTGCCCTCTTCCACACATGTATCCACGTCCCTCTGGGGCTGAATGAGTGTCCTGTCTACGCAGCATGCCGTATCTGTCTACCCAGATGCCAAAATCCTGTTTGATTTTTCCATGTTCCACATGGGTCCTTTCCTCACAGTGTCACAGTTTCCCTCCCTGGAGGACCATATTATTGTCAGAAAATGGCACAATTTGCAGGGATTTTAGGCCTGCTTGAAGACGGAAAGCTGACTCTGTGTGATGTGTACCCCTAACCAGAGATACCCTATGGTCCACATCAACAGCAGAGATGACGAGGCTGACCAAGTGCTCCTGGCTTCCTCTCCTCCTTTGTGTTTAAGGGCTGCTGCTTCAGTCTGGCTCTGTGTAATGCTTTGGGATAGCAGTCTGTCCTACCGCAGAGTCCTCTCTTCAGGCAGACAGCGAGGCTTAGCAAAGAGGGTGCTAAACACCACCTAGAAGATGTAAAGAAAGCAACAACAACAATAAAAAATGCACTAGGGTTAGTTGTTCATGTTTTTCGTGCCTCCTTTGTCTCACAACACGATCTCCAGCAGGTAGCCAGAGTTCAGGGGTAAGAAGAGGCAAGCGGCACTTCCACTTAAAGCTGCCCGTATGTGGTTTAAGCACATTCACATTTGAATTTCATGGACACAATGAACAGCGGACTGGGACTCAGGATATTTAAATTTTACGCAAGATTACTTCTGCCTTGCTGGGTAGCTTTGGAAAAGTCATGTCAGCTCTATGTACTTCAATTTCCCATTTGTGAAGCAATAATGACTGTTCATTCGAAGCAAGGGAGTAATGGGGTCATCATTATTATTTATTACTTAAAGCCAAAATGTCAAGGATTCAGACAACAAATATAAAAGTCCAAAGAGAGGCTAAAATATAATACTTTGAGTTTTTAATTTTTTTTTTCTCTAAATCTTTTTATTTCCAGATCAATCTGCTGCTTGGGGTGGTTTGATGCTTTTCTATCAGCATTCTTCCATTAGCATCCTTAAAGGCAGGAAAGGGGAAGTGGGTTGATAATGACTCAGGATTACAGCTACGGGGTGCAGTAAGGCAGCAGAAAGGCATAGCACAAGTCTTTTTATTTGCACCTTATAAGGAATAAATAATGTAACTAAAGCCTTAAGCTTTGAGGATTTGGGCAGACAGACAAAAATCTGAGAGGTGTTTCTGCAGATCTGTTGGCAGCTGCATGCTCTGAATACTGCAAAGCAGGACCCTTAGCTCTGATCCCTAGAATAGCTGTACAGGATGGGAAGCAGCACCGAGGAGTTGTGTAGCCTAAATGCTTTCCCCCCATTTTCAGACATTTGAGTATCGCTGAACCCAAAATTCCACAACAGAAAATAATCACGAAGCATAACTGCCTTAATTCTCTTCTCAGTCAGCA
>VZSC01011800.1:134040-189917 GCA_013398225.1 Steatornis caripensis
TTTTTTTTTAATCAGGAATATTTTATTGACATAATCTTTTTCAGCTTTCACAGCAACCACAATTTTGGATTTTTAATTATTTCTTTTCAGCCTGTCATTCCAAATCTCACAAACCATCTGCTGTGCTAAATGTCATGTTGTGTTTAGGTATCTTTCCCGTCATTCCTGGAGCCACACAGAGCGAGAGTGAGAAGCAGCTGCTTGTAAACTGTGTCATTGCAATTAGCTCCAGGAAATGAAATTGGAGCTGCCGCATAACCAGGCCTCGAAGGCTGAGTGTTATCATGTATCACCATGTTCATCACATTGTAATCATTATTTTTGCCCATCAGAGCCAAATTCTCACTGCTCTCCCTGTTTGCTGTTCACCTTGATTCTTTGCCTTCTCTGGAGTCAGCTCTGGTTTTAAGCCCAGCAGCATCTCTGCAGGCACTGCCGAGCAGCTGTCCTGGACTGTTCACCCTCTCCCAGATGCTGCCCTCTTCCACACATGTATCCACGTCCCTCTGGGGCTGAATGAGTGTCCTGTCTACGCAGCATGCCGTATCTGTCTACCCAGANGTGTGGGACAGCAGCAGGATGAGAAAAGCCAAACCATGGCATACCTCCTCAACAGGCTGTAGGCCACAACTTCCTGGGCATAAGCCACTCACCCCAGGCTGGTGCCAACTTCTTCACCTGCACAATAGCGCAAACCACTTCCACTTGACTACATCTGTGTTTTGCAACTCGTTGTCTCTTTGTGCACTCCTCTGATATTCCTCTAGCACCAGCATCTGATGTTGCTGGCAGTCCCCATTGCAACAGTCAAAGCTTCTCTACTGGCACTTCCACAACAGCCTGATGGCAGAAGCTGCATTTGGGGGCTTGTGATGGCCTCAGTTCACCAGCTGTTACCATCTTTGGGTCTCCCATAGCACTTCTCACTTTCCTAGCTACCCCGGCATTCCCGTCTGCCATTGCTATACTGGCTTATTATTTGGCCAGGGTACCAGGTTGTTAGGCAGACTGCATACATGCCTCAACTGTCCTTCCTTTCATGATACAGTTTCTTCCTTTCATTTGCTTCAGGAATTTTCTTACTTTTTCAATCAGTTTCAGCTCCCAGTAAAAGAAACTCTGTGATCTGTAAAATTCTTCCTGACATTAGTAGATTTTTTTTTTAATCAGGAATATTTTATTGACATAATCTTTTTCAGCTTTCACAGCAACCACAATTTTGGATTTTTAATTATTTCTTTTCAGCCTGTCATTCCAAATCTCACAAACCATCTGCTGTGCTAAATGTCATGTTGTGTTTAGGTATCTTTCCCGTCATTCCTGGAGCCACACAGAGCGAGAGTGAGAAGCAGCTGCTTGTAAACTGTGTCATTGCAATTAGCTCCAGGAAATGAAATTGGAGCTGCCGCATAACCAGGCCTCGAAGGCTGAGTGTTATCATGTATCACCATGTTCATCACATTGTAATCATTATTTTTGCCCATCAGAGCCAAATTCTCACTGCTCTCCCTGTTTGCTGTTCACCTTGATTCTTTGCCTTCTCTGGAGTCAGCTCTGGTTTTAAGCCCAGCAGCATCTCTGCAGGCACTGCCGAGCAGCTGTCCTGGACTGTTCACCCTCTCCCAGATGCTGCCCTCTTCCACACATGTATCCACGTCCCTCTGGGGCTGAATGAGTGTCCTGTCTACGCAGCATGCCGTATCTGTCTACCCAGATGCCAAAATCCTGTTTGATTTTTCCATGTTCCACATGGGTCCTTTCCTCACAGTGTCACAGTTTCCCTCCCTGGAGGACCATATTATTGTCAGAAAATGGCACAATTTGCAGGGATTTTAGGCCTGCTTGAAGACGGAAAGCTGACTCTGTGTGATGTGTACCCCTAACCAGAGATACCCTATGGTCCACATCAACAGCAGAGATGACGAGGCTGACCAAGTGCTCCTGGCTTCCTCTCCTCCTTTGTGTTTAAGGGCTGCTGCTTCAGTCTGGCTCTGTGTAATGCTTTGGGATAGCAGTCTGTCCTACCGCAGAGTCCTCTCTTCAGGCAGACAGCGAGGCTTAGCAAAGAGGGTGCTAAACACCACCTAGAAGATGTAAAGAAAGCAACAACAACAATAAAAAATGCACTAGGGTTAGTTGTTCATGTTTTTCGTGCCTCCTTTGTCTCACAACACGATCTCCAGCAGGTAGCCAGAGTTCAGGGGTAAGAAGAGGCAAGCGGCACTTCCACTTAAAGCTGCCCGTATGTGGTTTAAGCACATTCACATTTGAATTTCATGGACACAATGAACAGCGGACTGGGACTCAGGATATTTAAATTTTACGCAAGATTACTTCTGCCTTGCTGGGTAGCTTTGGAAAAGTCATGTCAGCTCTATGTACTTCAATTTCCCATTTGTGAAGCAATAATGACTGTTCATTCGAAGCAAGGGAGTAATGGGGTCATCATTATTATTTATTACTTAAAGCCAAAATGTCAAGGATTCAGACAACAAATATAAAAGTCCAAAGAGAGGCTAAAATATAATACTTTGAGTTTTTAATTTTTTTTTTCTCTAAATCTTTTTATTTCCAGATCAATCTGCTGCTTGGGGTGGTTTGATGCTTTTCTATCAGCATTCTTCCATTAGCATCCTTAAAGGCAGGAAAGGGGAAGTGGGTTGATAATGACTCAGGATTACAGCTACGGGGTGCAGTAAGGCAGCAGAAAGGCATAGCACAAGTCTTTTTATTTGCACCTTATAAGGAATAAATAATGTAACTAAAGCCTTAAGCTTTGAGGATTTGGGCAGACAGACAAAAATCTGAGAGGTGTTTCTGCAGATCTGTTGGCAGCTGCATGCTCTGAATACTGCAAAGCAGGACCCTTAGCTCTGATCCCTAGAATAGCTGTACAGGATGGGAAGCAGCACCGAGGAGTTGTGTAGCCTAAATGCTTTCCCCCCATTTTCAGACATTTGAGTATCGCTGAACCCAAAATTCCACAACAGAAAATAATCACGAAGCATAACTGCCTTAATTCTCTTCTCAGTCAGCACATTATTTTGCATTGTAGTTGCTTTGAAACTCACAGAGATGTTGCTTCCCACCTCCCCCTCTCTACAGCCTGAGGGCAAACTTGTGCACTGGAACAGCATTCTGTGCTTTGAAGCCTAGTTGGGTGAAGACACCTCCTAGGCCACGCTGTGAGTTAAGAACTGCTCAGGCACGTGCCTGTGCCTTGTGCCATAATTCTGTTGTCTGGCTCCAGGACACCTAGGTCAGTGTCTGGAAGCAGTGCATGAACCTGCAGACATGTGCAGACTCCTGAAGAGTCTGGAGAGCACTAGGTGTATCAAGGATGGGATCTACCCGAGGGCACTAAGGGAGCTGGTAGAAGTGCTCACCAAGCCACTTTCAATGATTTATCAGGAGTCCTGGCTAACTGAGGGGGTCCCAGTTGACTGGAGGTTAGTAAATGTGATGCCCATCTAAAGAAGGATGGAAGGAGGATCCGGGGAACTACAGGCCTGTCAGTGTGACCTCAGTGCCGGGTAAGGTTATAGAGCAGATCATCCTGTGTGCCATTACACGGCACGTACAGGACACCAGGCAATCAGGCCCAGTCAGCATGGGTTTATGAAAGGCAGGTCCTGCTTTACTAACCTGATCTCCTTCTATAAGAAAATGACCCACTTAGTGGATGAGGGAAAGGCTGCGGACATCGTTTACCAGTACTTTAGTAAAGCCTTTGACACCGTTTCCTACAACATTCCCTTGGAGAAAGTGGCAGTTCATGGCTTGGACGAATGTACTCTTTGCTGGGTAAAAAACAATCTGGATGGCCAGGCCCAAAGAGTTATGGCAAATGGAGTCAAATCCAGTTGGTGTCTGGTCACAAGTGGTGCTCCCCATGGCTCAGTATGGGGGACTGTGCTCTTTAATATCTTTATCAATGATCTGGATGAGGGGATCAGGTGCACCCTCAGTAAGTTTGCAGGCAACACCAAGTTGGGCAGGACTGCGGATCTGCTTGAGGGTAGAAAGACTCTACAGAGGGATTTGGACAGTCTGGATCGATAGGCTGAGGCCAATTGTATGAGGTTCAACAAGGCTGAGTGTCAAGTCCTGCACCTGGGTCATAATAAGCCCATGCAATGCTACAGGCTTGGGGAAAAGTGGCTGGAAAGTTGCCCAGTGGGAAAGGACCTGGGGGTGTTCATTGACAGTTGAACATGAGCCAGCAGTGTGCCCAGGCAGCCAAGAACGCCAGCAGCATCCTGGCTTGTATCAGAAATACTGGGGCCGCCAGGACTAGCTAAGTGACTGTCCCCCTGTACTCAGCACCAGTGAGGCCGCACCTTGAGTACTGTGTTAAGTTTTGGGCCCCTCCCTACAAGACAGACATTGAGGTGCTGAAGCGTGTCCAGAGAAGGGCGGCAGAGCTGGGAAGGGTCTGGAGCACAAGGGCTGTGAGGAGCAGCTGGGGAAACTGGGGTAGCTTAGTCTGGAGAAAAGGGGGCTGAGCAGAGACCTCAACGCTCTTTAAAACTACTTGACAGGAGGTGGGTCTCAGTCTCCTTTCCCAAGTAACAACTGACAGGACAAGAGGAAACAGCCTCAAGTTGTGCCAGGGGAGGTTTAGATTGGATATTAGGAAAAATTACTTCACCCAAAGGGTTGTCAAGCTTTGGAAGAGGCTGCCCAGAGAGGCGGTTGAGTCACCATCCCTGAAGGTATTTAAAAGATGTAGACGTAGCACTTAGGAACATGGTATAATTGTCGGTTTGGTAGTGTTAGGTTTAGGGTTGGGCTCCACGATCTTAAGTGTCTTTTCCAGCCTAAATGAGTGTATGTTTATCAGCAGACATCTGGCCATACATCAGTCATCTCAACTCCCCATACGCTTGTTTAAGCAGAAAGAAGCCCTGGTCTCTGAGTTGGAAGGGAATCATGGTGTTGTCTGGCCAAGACCCCAGTCCTGGGGTCTGGAGAGGCCCAGAGACCCAGGTCTGGAGACGCCTGAATGCCAAGGACCTTAGGATGTGGTACAGCACATTGACCCCTCAGTACTGAGGCAGCCTTTGTAACCTGTGGGAGGCCGCCTTCTCGTCACTTTTTGCAGTACAGGGAACCTTGCAACCTGAAACAGCATCTCTTGATTATCATCCTGGGGCAATCAGGTGCATAGGGCAGGCAGTGAGAAGCTCAGATACGGTCCACTGCCGCTGCAAACCACAGAGCAACCTGTTGAATTGTACAAAGGCAGGACAGATGAAGGTCTTGAGCGAATTGGGATGAGGAAAGAGAGGTGTGCAAGGACAGTGCTGTGAGTAGTAACATGGTTCTAGAAGGCACAGCTACGTTGTTCAGACTTCTCTGTGTTAATGTGATGGTGACTTATGCAAGAGGTTAATGACAGATCAACAAAGGAAAGAGATTGGGAATGAGCCACCAATAAAATGCACAACTGAAACAGTTTGAATGGAAGAAACAGTAGAAAGAGAGAGATAAGGGAGGGAGAGGAACCCGTGGAGGCTGACAGGAAAACAGAGATATAACACATGGGAGATTCTTGATGTCTGCAGTGGTTTCTGCTCACTCAAGACAGTGAGCAGAGAGAGCAAAGAGCTGCAAGAGACCAGGACCAGTTGTGATCAAGAAACAGGTAGTCATAACTTCCAGATAGAAGAGAAAACCAACACAGAGCAAAGATGAGGTTCAGGTAAAATCCATGGGAGAGACAGAGGTCTGGGAGTGAGGAGAAGACAAGATTCTGGTATTGGTAACCATTATGTTTTATTTTATGGTTGGAAGAGAGGCTGGAGCTCCATGTGAAGGAGAACGTGCTTTCTTGAGTGAGGCAGCTTTGGGGTGTGGGTTTGTTTTTTTTTTTTTCTTTTTCAGGCACGTGGCATTTGGAGGCAATAAAGAGTGGAAGAAAACAAAGAACCAAAGTAACAGAGGGGAGGCAGGAAGAATGGAGTTGAGGTGCGTCAGTGTCAGGGAGAATGGAAGAGAACAAATGAAAAACAAGCAAAAGAAAATTCTCCACCTCTCTGGGGAGAGTTCAATGTGACATAAGAAGGAAACAGGGAAGACAGGAGATCAGGGAAAGAGATGGGTGGATTTTATTGAACTTTATTTGAAAGAAGTATCACAGGAGATCAATTGATCAATCATTGACTGATCTGTCTATAATCTATCTATCTGTATATCTGTCCGTTTATCTCATAACTTGGCTATGGTCAGAATATTATGCCCCCTGGAGCATATTAAACATGTAGATGCTCAGCATCTGAGGCGTCCAGCAATGCATACTGTTCTGTCTGGGGCTGCTGGTGCAGCTCTGCACAAGTAGGGGCAGTCCTGTAAGAGCTGGGGAGAAAGTCAGCATAGAAACAGCAGCAGTTGTAGGTAAGGCTGATGAAGTCTGGTGGAAATGAAGAAAGTGCATTTGTGGAGAGGATTTATGGAATTGAACTCTCCCAGGAAAAAGAATGGATGTTGCAGGATAACAAGGCAGACATAGCTGGAAAGAGGGAAAAGGGTGCAGAGTGGAGAGGGAGACAGCAGCTGAAGGACCTCAGGCAATAACCCATCATGAATTGCATCAGCAATTCAGGTGGCAGAATAGTTAGTTGCTGGAGAGGTGCCTGGATGAGACAATGCCATTGGATGACACTAAGTGATGCAAAGTAAGAGAAAAAGCCAGAAGAAATAGGACGATCAAAACGAGAATCGTTTACTCGAGACAAAGCTGTGGGAAGTGAAGGAGTTGACTCTGAACGGAGACAATGAGATAGAGGAGTGTGTATGGTCAAGCAGAAACTGAGGACCCTGAAGAAAGGGTGAAGAAATGATTGCCTGTGGCCAAGGGTAGCTCAGAGAGTAAGGTGGAGTGATGTCTTTGCAGTGAGCAACGGGTAGGTGTGATGGATCAAAACAAGCGGAGGCAGTAGCTGTGCAAGGAGAGCATTTACTCTGACAAAAGCGTAACAGCGTTGAAGCCATTGCCTAGACTCAACATCCCAGTGGTTGCTTCTCTGATAGCTTCACATCTGCATGGTAGCGAGGATTTAGTATCTTACTTCACTGTAGTAACCACCTTGCTTTTACTACTAGCTTCTGCCAAAACTGCTTTTCTAGGCCTTCTTTCCTGTGCCAAGTCAGTAGAGGTTGCACGTGTTTTTCTTTTAAGATTTTAAAAGAGACAGATTTTCTCCAGATTTCAATGTTATTGTTTTAGATAACAGCATCTGTAAGCATTGCAGAACAATTTCTACGCAACAAATTCAAAACATTGTTTTCTTACAGTTGTTAGCTAAAGTTCCTATTAACTCTGAGGCAAGGAATTGCAGAGCCCAGGAACTGTCTGGAGAAAAAGCAACATAAATCAAAAAGTGCTATAAATTATTCGGAAAGAAATAGCCACTCAGCATGATGTTATCCTCAGTGGGTCTACATCCTAACTACCTTGTGTAGTTCTGTTTGTCCCATCTGGAGAGGACACAGCAGAGCTAGGTCAGGTGCATAGCAGGAGGATTTGGGGATCAGAACTGCTCACCCCGAGCAACAAATGATTGGGGTAGGAGGGAAGGAACATGAAAAGTGAGCTGTCAGATCACAGGTTGACTACAGAAGGCAAGTAATTGTCTCTTTCCATGCAAGAACTAAGACAACAAATTGACCTGGAGAGGTGCAGATTAGTAGGAAGCAGAAGATGCTTCATACTGTACTTCACTGTGCTGTGCGGCTGTTTTCTACATAATGTTATAGGAAGTTTATGAGTTCCGAATTCACTTCATGAGGAAAAAAAAGTCTGTCAAGTGCTGTTTAAACACAACACTGCCACTGTTGGGGAAGGGTCCCTGAGCAGGGATCACTCGGGGCTCAAAGTGCAATCTAGGGATGAGTCACGATGTATTTCATTACAAAGCTTTCTTCTCCCACCCTCTCCTAAGAAACTCGTACTTACTTGTCATCGTGTGTACCAGAATACTGGATTATACGGACCTTTGTCCTAACCCAAATTTTTACTTTTCATAGACTTGGGAGGTAAGAAATGAATTTGTTTCAGCAACAGAGAAGACTGAGGAAAAGCATAAAACAGCGAAGGACAAAAAAATGCTTTGACTACATATAGTCCTTTAAAATATGTAAGCACCACAGCGACCAGGCAGTTAATTATATACACTCTGAAGCATACAATGGTAACACATTTGCGGGCATTTTTGCGATAATGTGAACCAACACGAGAGATTCCTGAGAATTGTGAGCCGTGCTAAGAGGGTGTTCTGACTTGACTGCCATATTTCAAAATTAACCACAGCACCATCCAGCAAGCTTTCCCCCTGTTAAATAGACCTGCGAGAAAGTGAAGGGGCAGTGAGAAGAGCTCCTGAAGCCTGGACCTGTAAGCAGAGAGCCGTGATTTTCACCATGTTGGAGAAGTCAGCTTAAAGACATCTAAACAGTTGGTACAAAAAGAGAGTCCTAGTCTCTCTGAGCCAACTAGCAGTGACAAATGATAGAGTCTTAAAGCATTTGCTAGGTCTACACAAAAAAAAAAAAAAAAATCATAGCTCTGTAAACAAAAAGTCTGTAAGTTGTGCTGTAGCTCCAAGAGACTGAGTGTTTGGTTTTCTACTTTATAAAACAAGAAGTCAAAATAAAATTGGAGCAAGATGTTCTCATCCTCTACTTTCAGGGACTAGTGAAAAAAACAGCGCAAACAGAGCATGCAGCATTAACCAGTGAGGCTGGACTGTTTGTCCCTACAATAAATACTTTACTAGTGCATGTTTGTAATTTTTTTTCATTTGTGTAAGGACCAAGACAGTAATTTATACAAGCAAAATTCTTTGAGTAAGAGATGTGACATTAGTATTTCTGTGGTTTGAGTCAAGATAGAAGATCTGACTGTCGAAACTTCACCTTTGTGTGAGGTTGGTTCAATGTAAGGTGTTCAAAGAGCATTCCTTGGGCCATTTTATCTTGGCCATCAGTTCAGAAATTGTATTTAATGAAACCACATGGGAGAAATGGTAGTTGGGACCTGAGCAGCAAACCAAGAAAGACTAGAAAAGCTAAGTTAAACCAGTTGCCTCAACTTTGCACGCAACTTTGCTTTTAAGGGCCTCATGAAGGGCATACACCGGAGTGACATGTGAGGGTTCAAAAACACTTTCAGTCCGCTCAGTTTGTAGAGTAAGTTTAACTTTTTCATTTGACTCACAGCTGTAGTTACGACTTCTCCTATTCAACGGTCTTGTGTGAATCCTTCCATGAGCAGTGCAAATAAATCATCATGAGCATCTCTGACCTTCTGCAACCTGGTTCTCTGTCCATCCTAAGCCCTGCAAAGCAGAATTGTCTCTTCTTGTGTTTGTACAGTGGCCAACATGGATGCAGACAGGCCCAACAGATCACTGTCTGTTAGGCCCCTAAGTGCACCACAGGACTTAACTGCTATCAGCAGCCTGACCTGGGGCTTCCACCCACACCCTCTGCCCGTGGTTCCAGGAGCACCATTTGAGTTCAGGTCTGAGCTATGTTGTAGGTTCAGCTATCTCCAGCTTCGCCTCTTGGATGGACCTCAGACCGTTATCATAGCCTTGTCTCCTAGTCCTGTATCTGCCTCGTTTCTTATTGCTCCTGATAAAATTCCGTGGATGAACCTGGTTCATCACCTCAGCTTGTCTTGCAATGTCAACGCACCTGACTACCAGCACTCTGCTTTTTCAACACTTTTCAGACCTGTGCCCCAGGTCAGCGAGGGCTCTGCCTGTGCTGTGGTCACTTAGCTCCTGGTTTGTTCCATCCTGTGGAGTAACCGTGCCTTTTGCTGCTTCCTGGCACCACCGCTCAGCACATTTTTCATCGGGAAACATGACTATTTGTGATGGTTATATGTGAAACATCAGATGATGTAAGAAGCAACTCCACTAGGGTGATATCAGAGAAAAGAACTATCCAGCAGAGGATTACATGGTCCCTTTCCAAACTTGGCACCCTGTCATTCACCTGGCAAGTGGAGATGTTGGGTGCCTTGGTGCTTCCAAAATTGTAGCTCCCCATGACACAAAGGTTCAGCATCACTTCCTTCTAGCTGCGAGTTATTCTCTACATATACAACGAAAATGGTGCAGTTAGAAATACATCGCACAGCACATCACAGGACATTGCCTGTCATCTCCTCTTCCCTTGTACTGTTACAAATTGCGATGTGTTGAGGGACTGTAGACTCACAATGAGCAATAATGAGCCAATTATGGCAATAACGCCACATTTTAAAAAGCAGGCGCTTTCACATTGATCGAGGTGATGGGTTTCTATGCTGTTGGGTCTGAGTCTGCGCATGGTCCATCACCAGTCCTGGTAACACACCTTGCAATTTTCAACTGGCACAGCCTCTAAGGACATCCTAGTCTGAAGCCCTCTAAGGCAAAAAGGGAGGCACACTGACATCTGGTGTAGAAGACTGAAACACGCAGACCAAAAACTGCGTTGTTAAGATGCAGAAATGGCTTTAAACTGCAGGAGGGCGAAAGAGCGCTGGCAAATAACCCTAGGGTTTTTCCTCAGGCAGCAAGTTGCTTGAAGAGAAAAATACATGGAAAAACTATGCCTAGCACAACATCATCTCCTGTATTTTAAAAATAAACTCCTAGAAGCAGTTTACCCTGTGTTCAGGAGAACTTGTAGATTCATTTTCAGGACTGCTTTTAGCAGATATTTTTATTATGATAGATTTAACCACGCTACTGATTCGATTGCCTGTTTCTGTTTGTCCCGGTGACTGATCTTTGTGCTTTTGTCAAGCACCTGGTGTGTTTCTTGCCACTAACCAGAGCAGAGCTGGAGCCTCTCAATCTGAACCCTTCAGCTTTCCAGCGTAAACCAAACCAGCACGGATCGGGTATAAACGCACGTATTCGTAACAAGATTGCTGAGTTCATCCACGGGGCAGCAGCAGAAGAGTGCAGGGGCTTGCCAGTGCGTGTCTCGTTTTAACCACAAACGCCGAGCAAATCTGAGCCTATGAGGACTTTTGACACGTTCTTGAAACTCACAGTTTTTGCTGCTTTGCGTTCTGTCTCCAGTGGTGGAAATCCCCATGCAGCCAGGAAAAGTGCACGGCCAAGGCCCGCACCCAGTGCTCCTTCCCTCAAACCCCTGCCATAGTCCATAAAGCTTCAGGACCTTCTGCCACCAGAGACTCAATCTCTGGCTCCAGCAGTGCTGGGAGTAAAACCTTTCCCCCAACAGCCTAAACCTGTTTTAGTTACACAAACTTCTGACATTCTCAGCATAAGAACGTGCAGCTTGACTGTGCAGCCTGAGGGGGATTACCATATTTTGCCTTTTTTTTGTGTGTGTGTGAATTCAAATGCTTCTAGCAGGAGGGATTTGTGAAGAAAAGAGCTTTCCTGGCTTGTTGCAACTTCAGGTGAGGGAGGGGGATCCACAGCTGCAGAGGGCAAATAAAAAAGGAGAAATCCAGGCAGGCACACTTGAAAACTAATACAGGCTGGGAAGACATGTAGAAGGCTGTTGAGAGGAAGGCTTCACACCCTTGGACTTCAGATGAGTTAGAAGTGACAACTCAGAACGAGCCTTCAGCTTCTTGGACGTAAGCCGCTGTGCAAAGCCCCAGACTGTGAACACGCAAAGAGGCGTTCATTTGCCAAACAGAAGACTGATACAAAGTTTTCTCTTACAAATAGTAAACAGTTAATTAAATGTTCTTTGGATTCTGTTAAATTTCCTAGTGACTACTGGGCTTTTATCAGACACGAGTTAAGAAAGGGCATCCTCATGAAGGTCTGGAGGGCACTTGCTTCAAAGCAGGACATAGTTACTGGGCATGGCAATGAAAGACACTCCAGAGTGCAGACCTATATAAGCACCATAGGGTGATGCTTTCTGTTAGGTAGAGCAGGCTACCGTTAATAAAAGACTAACTTTGCTTTTGTCACAGCAGGAGCAGTGCTGGGGCTCTAGACACTCCCAAGACTTCCTTGTTTAGGAACTGGCACGTATGAATGAACGTATCAGAAAAACTTCCAGAAATGCCATTTTGTAAGGCAGAGCTACACAAACATTTCATCTTGGGTGACAAAGTATTGGTTTTGTGTCAGAAGGATCAGTTCTAAATGGTTCTAACAGGTTGCAAGGCTTTCCAGGCTCACGGGTTATATTACACATCCACCTACAATGTATGCCGGTTGCAGGACGTCCCTGTCTGAAATAAAAAAGAAATAAAAGAATACAAGGTATTCCTCAAATCAGCTGATGGAGCTTTATTGCACAGGAGGTCACTGCAGAGTACGCAGTCTTACCCCTGAAACAGGCATGTCTGAAGTGCTGCAAAATCAACACCCAAAATGCAGTATACCGTACCAGCAGTTAACACTTAGCTTCAACAGTATAAACCAAACGCATCGTGCCATCTGCAGCCAACCAAGCAGATGCCTAGTCCTGAAACACTCTCTGTAAAACCCTCGTTCAACTGATTGATTATGTGCCTATATAATCTGACGGCTGAAGTGGGATGCCCCCGTGGCGGCAGTCCCCTTCCCCAGCAGTCAGGGTAAGAGAGGATCTGGCCGCGGCCGGGCAGGCGCCGTCTGACAGAGCACACGCGGTCTGCGTTCACTGCCGTTGTCAAGATGCTTTTTCTTTGAGTCGCAGGGGTCAGTTCATGTTTTCCCCAGGCTTCTGTGGGGTCTTCTTCCCGTTGCCAGGGCCATCAGTTCAGGATCTGCCCGTTAAGGGACCTGGGAAGGGTCTATATGCATCCTACCTGTTGCACATCCCCAGGAACAGCAACACAGGCAAGACAGTGCTGTGTGTATGCCCAAACCACTCTTCACAGCTGCACCTCATCCAAAGCATTTCCAGAGCCACACGTCTCCCAGCTCTGAACAGTCTGAAAGACTGTTGCTACGCAGGGTTGCCAGTCACCAGTGCCCTTCTCAGAAAAGTCCAGCTTTTCAAAACAGCTGAGGAGTCCACTCCATCTCCCACCCGCCCTGACAGCAAGCAGGGCCGCATCCTGCCAGGGCTTTTTCCCCAATAGGTTCGGCACTGCAAATCTACGCAGGAACTCATCACAGCAATCCAGCTCTTTACTTTTAGAAATGCTACCCAGAACTGCACTCAAATGATTCATGCAAATCCACCCCAGCCATGTCCCACCCCCTCCTTATGTGGGAGGAATTTAAACAGGTTTGTTCTGCTTCTTGGGGATTTAGTAAGTTCCTCTGTAGTCTACTGCACCTCCGCGCTGAAGCTGGAGCCGCATCAGCGCATGCAGGGGCAGGGGAAGCGCATGTGCGGACCAAGGCTTGGCAGGGCAGGGCTGCAGCACCATTTTGCAGCGTGCAGTCAAGAGTCTGCCTCTCACAGCACTTCTCCAGTCGCTTTAACCACTGAATCGCTCCCAGATTCTGCCTTCAACAAGACTGAGTTATTTCACCCCCGAAGGCAGGGGGGACCCAGCACAAACGCAGCGTGGGTGCTGAGGATCAGCATCCAGAGCAAAATGGGGTCTGATCCAATCTGATGGTGTGCACACAGCCTCTGGTTTCCACTTACACTTAATATTTGCAATAAAGTAGAAGTTAGGATATTTCTAACATACTGTCCAACTTGGCTTTACCTGGCGATTTCAGGATCACATTGCTGATCAGGGAAACAGCAGAAGATGCACACTGTATTGACATAATTTTATTTACAATTAACAGGAACTTCTGAAGGACTAGACAACAGCTTGAGGCACAAAGCATGTCTACTTCTTAGTCCCAAAAGCAGTCTGAAATCAAGTCTCCTCACTGATGCCCCTGCAGCTTTCTTTCCACTTCTGAGGAACATGAGAGGGTCAAAGGCTTAATTGCACAGTGGAATCCGAGCTGATTTTTTGAATTATTTTGGTTGCAGAAGCCTAGCACAGGTATTCTTGTGCAGAACGGAGTGAAACCTCCTGCCCTTCACATCTAAATGTCGCAGACCACGAGGCTGCCACCCTGCTACTCCCACCGTCCACGCTGGTCTTTTCACGTTCCTGAGTGCTGGCACCAGCACAGCAAGTAAGCATCACAGCTTAGTAACTCATCATCTTGGGTTTCAAAGCTGTATCAAAGTCCTCTACCACTGAAAATGCTTGTTGCTGGTAAGTTGCAGTTAACGTACCACAGTACATGGAGAATTGTTAAGTATTCGCCAAGCTGATCTATACCATGCACTAACATTTGAAACAGCATTCATAGATTTTTTTTAACATATTTAGGCTACTTTGGGCAAGGTGCAAAGACTGCTGTGAAAACCAAGCTTCCACCTTGAACTATTTCAGTGTCTTACCTTTCTTCTCCTTTTCTGAGAAGAGTGTGAACACTTCTGCAACTACTTACCACATCAGTGTACAAACACCCTGTGGAGCTGCAGGACGACATTCCGCAGGTGGCTGCAGAAACTAAATTTTTACATTAGTTCAAAATCCAACAGATTCTTAGAAGAAAGCTCCACTGAGGTTTACGAGATGTGTGGATAACGCCGTTACCTCCACGGTCCCCGAGTCACGCATTGCTAGGAGGCTGGGCTCATGTTCTGCAGAACGGCAACGCTCACTTGCTCTGAGCTCTGCTTCTGTAGCAGTATCTCATGCTGGTCACTTTTGAAGACAGTTGTTGGATTCGACCGGATTTTGGCAAGGCTGATTTTGACTTTGTCAGAAAATCTGCCAGCATGCATGTTTTAACTCAAATATTTGAAGCAGAACAATTTATTAACAACAACATTTTACAACAGTGTTTTCTCTTCAGCTAAGCTTCAAGATGCACATGGAACTTGCAGGGAAAGGACTGACTGGGTGTAGCAGACTTACAGATCATTTAAAGCATGCCCATTTCACGGCAGCTGCCTTCAGACCGACCACGGTCAGCTTGCCTGCTTGTTCAAGAAACAAAGCCACTTAACTACAGGTGTTTCCTAAATCAATTTCCTAATAAATTTTGGGACTGTACTCATCTGAATATCATGCAAAGATCTAGAGAGGATAAGTACAAGTAGATTCCACTCGAGTGATGTGATTGCAAAGTGAAGCTGCACAGAAGCTGGTATCGACAAAGCAGTGCGTGTGCATACGGCACCCCAAGTGGTCTTTGATGCTGCTGCATCCAAAAGGTGTGAGGCTTTGGGAGAAGGAAAAGCAACTGGGTAAAGACAATTCCATGCTTAATGTGTCTCTGTACAGTTTATTTTACAGAAGATGAGATGAGCACTGTGGTGCATATAAACTTGCTGAACAATATAGGAAAATACAGTTTAACCATATGAAATTGTTTTACAGTAAGACAGAGAAATTACGTATAGGAAATGTCTTCAACACTGAAGGACAAGATCCACAGCTGACACAAAGAAGCTCCACCGAACTCTGCCAGTTTACCCAAGCTGAAGATCTGCCACTTAAATCTTTTCTGCATTCAACTTCTTAAGTTCAGTAAGTGATTCCTTCATGTACCCTCATGGAACAAAAGCCATCGTATAATTTGCACAATGATCCAAGATTCACTAGTTACCCAGTCAGAGGCTGCATGATACATAAACTATTTAATGGGTCTATTCAGCCAAAATTTATGGGAAGTTATAAAATTTTGGTTAAACATCTTTAAAAATAAGTTATTAGTACTGGCAAAAGACAACTTTCCTAGAAATTTATAAGTATTTAGCAAAAGTTACACAAAAAGGTCCAAATAAGCAACTTTATTTTAGTAGAAAACTCTGTTTTAGTGTATGACTGGTGACCTGGCTCGCCTTTGAATCCCTGCTCTTACAGTGTCTGCAAAACTGTTCAGTGGATTCTTCACACTGTCTTGGGCTGCCAAAAGAAATGATATCATCTAAGGAAGAGAAGAAAATATTTGTCCAATACTAGTACCTGCTTTTTTCATAATGGGTAGAGACTGCTGTCCCTAGAGAGTGTTTTTGACCTGCTGGAGTACAAGAGTGGTAAATGGACACCCAAATTCTGACAAGCTTAGCCACCACATCAAACAACTCCAAAGGAACAAGGGATTTCAGGTCAAGCGTTCCCAAACTCAAATGACAAAGATTGTCACGTCATGCAGATGCGAGACCCCCAAAATTGCTATTCAGCTTTAGACTTCTAGTACCAGAAAACTTCTTCTCAGCAACTGCTTTTAAAAGAAGAGTACATTTTTTTTTTATTTTACACAATAAATGCCTACTTAGGCCCAAATGCTACTTACTTAACTATTTTTATGCAGAATTCCCTGCTTATTCTACTAAGACCTCTATACTGAAGGATGTGTCAGAAGATTAGGTTAGCAACACCCCTTCAATGCAGTTGCTTTTAAGTCTAGTATTTCCTACTCCATTTTCAGCACTGAGAATTTAGGGCGACTGCGCTGGACAGTAAATGATCAGTGAGACACAGGCAGGTTTACTGGGTATGTGGATGTCCTGAAAGACTGCACAGTGCAGAGCAAGGAAGGAGGGCTGAGAATCCTGCACAGAGCTGTGCACACTGGCTGCTCCTGAGTTTTGGAAATTTGTAGGGTAAATCTGTATTTTACACGCTTGTAGCAAATACAATTTAAAGAGGCACTTCAAGGGGAACTACTAGCAGAATTTTAGCAGGGTTGTGATAGAAGCCGTTAACCGGTTACTTGTTCAATCAGTAGCCCTGAAAGACTGCATATATTCAAAATTATAGTCTGGTCCACTCACAGAACCTGAATACAGCAGCTGAAAAGCTTTTGTTCTGAATATCCACTGAGTTTATCTCTTACGACGCACCTGAAACAGTTCAACTTAATGTAAGTTGAGGGAATTAAATTTGAATATTTCAAATTTATATATTTTTTCTGTAATTATTATGCAGTTAACCTAAGACTTATTTTTTATTGGTCTATGAAAGATTTTATCCATGTACAATTCTTAGAATCAGATGCATCATTAGGCACAAAAGGTTTCTGCCTTGAGGAATGCATGGGATTAGAAATTTAAGTCAAATTGTGCTATGTGTCGGTCCCTTTAGAAAAAAGGTCCAGGAAGAAAAACAAAATGTGACTAGCACAAAAAGGAGTGATTGCACTTCCAAAACCCAGTGGCTGACAAGAAAAATCCAAAACAAAACCCAAAATAACCCCTCCAAAAAGCATGCACTTACCACTCTCAGAAAATATCCAAAAGCATGAAGTTTGGTCAGCACATTAAAGGAACAGAGATGTTCTATGAAAATTCAAAATTAAAGACCCTGAAAATGGGTGTATCTCATTGCTGGAGGGTTGGCTACAGTAACAGCGAAGAGGAAAAAATAAGAATTGAAAGATGCACATTTATATGAGTAGGATCTACTGTAAGACAAACTAATGAATATTATTGATACAATACTGCTTCTCAGGAAAAGACAAGGATCTGCTGATGGGAAAGACTTCATCGCCATTATGCAAGAGAAAGACTGTGCGCTCCAAGCTCAGGTCCATTCAGTGCAAGGGCACAGGACATCAAAGCGCTGCCAAATGCCCAAAACCATTCTGTAGTCACCAGCGTGGTGTTGCCACGTACCGGTCTGCTGCTGGCACAACCAGGTGCTAGTTGGAGAGCCCTGTACCAAGCAGTAGATAGAAGGGAGCATTTCACCACTGATTTTCATGCGCTAAGCAGAATTTGAAGAGTGATGAGCCTGTTACTGGACCCGTTAGGGTCCGAGGGAGATGAGTGCCTTGTGTCGCAAAGCTCAAATGCCACTGGGGCAGCTAAATATTTTCCTGCCCTATGCATCTGTTTTTAATCTGAATCTGCCTGTGACCATCGCCCACCTGGTTAAGTTATACGTGATCATCAGGCTCCTCTGGTAAAATGTCAGGCACCTCCGCTGTGCAGAGAAGGATGCTCGTCAGCCACTGCCTACCACCCTAAGAGCACAGGAGCAATGCCCACACAGCATTCACCATCCACAGCAATGCTTCGGCAGCCCCTGGGACCTCACTCTCCTATTCCAACACATGCTGGGTAGCAAAAAGCCTACAGACTTTCCAGAAAGATCTGTGATCGGGGAAATCATTATTTTGAAAACCGCCCTTCTGACACAGTCTTTTGAAGACCTAGTTCTCGCAAACAGAAATGTTAAGCGTGACTGGGACTGCCTCCCGGACACCAGACCCTGACTGCCACCTCTGGGACCAGACTCAGCAGGCTGCAACGGTGCCAAACAGCGTAGGAGCTACTGTAAAATAGCAAATATGTTTTCAATTCAGAAGGAAACAATCAAGTGATCACACCAAGAAGTCACATTCCAGGGGGACCTTCAAGGTGCTAGTCTGGATTTCTTAAGGTGCTTAATAGTGAAGGACCCACCTGGGTAAGCGGTGCTCTTTTTCTCCCTGTGTGTGACTGAAGAGATAGATGGGCAGAGGGTCTGGGGTTTCACAGCTGCAGCAGCAGGAGAGCTGTAGGCCCACGCTCCGGAGCTGCGCTCCTACCGCAGCCTGGCACGGGGTCACTCGTGGAGCTGCTGGGAACCGCACGTATAGCAGCTAGGTCTTATACATTACTATTTGAGGTTCTTATTTCTTAATGTTTGCCTTATACATGTACTCAAGGAATAAGGAAAAAAGAGGTTTGTGCATTTGTCAGCCTGATTTTCAAAGTCTATTATCACCTACATGCTCCCGTTGTGTTCCAAGAAATCTCGAGTGCCAAGCACTTCCACAGAGCAGGTGAAGAGTGCGCGTTTCTACGTAAAGAGTCTAACTTGCAGCAAATATTTAAATAATGACATTAAAAACAGGGACCAATTTAAAGAGGTTCTGAGAAATTATGACTGCTACTGAGCATGTAAAAGTTTCCTGTGAATGCTTTCGAGAAAATTCCTGTTAGAAAAAAACAAAAACCAACCAAAAAAAAAAGGTGATCTGAGTGCAGTTCACTGTCACAAGACAGCTACGCACACTGACATTACAGCATGGGGCTGTAGGTTACACAAAAAGCAGCTAATTCTGCAACAGGGAACTGCGCAGGTGCATAAAAGGTAAAGAGAACCAGAGCACGAGCTTGCCTGTTGCCTGTTACGCATGAGAGAAAGAACGATTTCAGTGTTTAGTGTAACTGTGTAAGATGAGGGGGGGCACAGGTACCCCACGGCAGCTCAGGCAGGGCTGCAGCGGGGGGGAAGGTACTCTAGAAACGTAACAGGGATTCCAGATGCCTTTCACTGCTGTTATGATATCTTGACATTTAAAAAAAAAAAAAAATAAAGTTATCTCTAAAGATCTCAGTGTCAAATAATGAAATAGCATTTCTATAAGGGAAAAAATGAAGTCTTTCAAAAGATGTGCAACACACAGAAGTGATGAACAAATGTGAGTTACAGACGTGAGTGAATCTGGAGCAGACTGGAAATCTGAGAATTAGGTCTTTTTGGGTGTTGCTCTATGAAAGCAACTGGAATCTTACCAGTGATGGGAGAAGAGTCACCTGCCCCACGTGGTAAAGGACTCATCGCTTTCATCTCATTAGCTCCAACCGGAATCACCCAACAGCACTGGATCCAGAATGAGTTCTGTTAGGAAGTAAGCTGAAAGAATACCTTAGAGAAAGACTTCCAACAAGGACTCTCTGTGGAGTAAACTGTGCCAGAAGATGGCTTTGAAGACTTCGGCGCGCTGGTATGGATGATGAATAAAACATTCCCTGTACGGTAGCTGAGGTTACAGCTGGTACGCACCTCACCAGCTCTGGCACTGGAGTCAGGACACCCAATGGATTCAAAGCCATAGGAATTCACGAAGCCCTTGAGCTCAGACAAGGGCCAAAAGGCTCTGGCTGAAGCAGCGATTGCCAGGGAGCCAGAAGCTTGACAGCACGAGACAAGTCCAGAACAACATTGCTTAGACAAAGAGGGAGCTCTGCAGCAGCCGCAGCACGCCTGAAACACCGGCGGCTTCAACAAAGACCTGGACAAGCAGAGCTACCAGATAAGAGCGAGAGGCAAATTCCCACTAATTGTACCTCTTCAGGTGAAAGCTCACCTTCTGCTCTGTGGCCACCGAGCTGTATGAAGATGTAAGACAGCCTTGTCACTCAACAAAAAAGACTGATAAATGTAGTGATTAAAATAGTAAAAATTTGCATCAAGTGTGTGAGCCCACATGCCAGATGAGACGAGATGACCCTTAAACTCAGCACCTATGGAGGCAAGAGACTTACTTTGCTACTCCTATTAATCAGTTACATTGCAACATGCTTTTCACACACTACCTATTTTAACATACGAAGAAGCTTGATCCTGCTCCAGAGAAGCAGCTGTTTAGGATGAGTTATTGCATGAGGAAAGACTGGGTTCAGCGCATTTCTGCAACTCAACGGAAGATGAATAGAGCAATGCTGAAACTCCTGAAGTTACCTTGCTAGGAACGAACGTAAGGGCAGGCATCCACGCTTCCCTTCAAACGTGCCACTACCTTCTTTGAAGATGCTGTCTGTTCAGAAGCGTGGGGGATCCAGCATTCTTCTACTTGGAAGCATCACACTGTCCAGGATCCACCAGCCAGCGAAGTGAGTGAGCCAGGTAACACTGATCCCACTGTCTGCAGTGTCATATCACAAGGGAATGTCGTATTTTGCAGGAAGTAAGCTGGAAATTGTTTACAAGCAACAACAAAACTTCCCTAACGCTTCCACTGATTACAGATTGAAGTCTTGTTGTAGAGGAAGCATCTCACCCATTGCAGAGCAGCACCACACAAGGGTTTGCTGGGCCTGGTAACAATTAACAGGCAGGTACAAGAGCTCTCCTCTGATTACCGAAGTGAAAAAGAGATACAGATTCCATCAAGAGAATCATCATTCTGTGCAGCTCACACATCCCTGTAACACTTCAAATGGACCAAAAACTAGAAGCAGGAAAACTGTCTGGAAATAAAACAAAAGGGAAAAAGAATTTACCAGAAAATACAACTGAGATTTCAGAGCAGCTTAAATACACCTTAGCAGACGAACCAAAACACATTTCAGTCCTCAGAGAAACCTGTGCTAATGGACAGTATTTCCAGTCCAAAATAGATAAAGTAACAAACACGTTTAAAGAAAGAGGAAAAGTAAGTATAATTGATAACAGATTATTTCAGATATTTATTAAGGAGAATACTGTATAAAGTGCACAACTAGCTTGGTTTTGCAATGGAAATAAGAATGTGGTGAGGTGTCATCAAGATTGCTCATTTTAGCTTACAGTACAGCTTAGAATACAGGGATCAACCTGAGATGCAGCTTCTAAGTACTCCAGTTATTTTTGGCCATTGAAGTTTTGAAAGGTCACCCTGCACCTGTGGTTTAAAAAAAAAAATGAAAAAGTGCCTGTCCTCCAAAGTGCATGGTAGAGATAGGAAAAGTATACATTGGTATGTCAAAAAAGTTAATAGGACAGAGAGCGAATCGATAGGAAGACTGCAAAAGCGAAATCATGAAACTTCCCTGCTTCAGCAGCAGAAGAGATGCGTATGTACTCGACGCCTTGGCAAACGACGTGTCATTTCTATTGCAACTCATGTAACAGCGTGATGGATGCTTCCAACACAGAGAATAAAATAGTAGTCACAAATTCAGACGTGTGTGATGGAAGTGCCGTACAGGAGGTGTCACACCAGGAACCTGGTGATCCTGAGCATGCAGTGGTCATGGCCTTGCGCCTGCCAACGTGCAAAGGTTTATAAAGGTTAATGAGGCAGCAGAGAAGGGGGTTGTGGAGGCGTTTGTGGGACAGAAACAAATCTATACTAATAAAGAGATGGTTGAGAAAAAGGTAACAATAGGAAAATGCAACAGAATTCAGTTTGAAATTACAAACCGGAAAAACAATCACTGCAGCAATATTAAAAATGTGTTTCAGATAAGACTTCTGTGTGTCTCAGTTTGTATTTGTAAAGGGGAATCATCGGTGATGTGGACAGGGGGATCGAGTGCACCCTCAGTAAGTTTGCAGGCAACCCCAAGTTGGGCGGGAGTGTTGATCCCCTTGAGGGTAGGAAGGCCCCACAGAGGGATCTGGACAGGCTGGACCCATGGGCCAACACAACTTGTCTTAGGTTCAACAAGGCTCAGTGTCAGGTCCTGCACTGGAACCACAACAACCCCATGCAATGCTACAGCCTTGGGGAAGAGTGGCTGGAAAGCTGTCCGGCAGAAAAGGACCCGGAGGTGTTGGTCAACAGCCGGCTGAAAATGAGCCAGCAGTGCGCCCAGGTGGCCAAGAAGGCCAACAGCATCCTGGCGTGTGACAGCAGCAGTGTGGCCAGCAGGACCAGGGCAGTGATCGTCCCCTGTACTCAACCCTGGCAAGGCCGCCCCAGGAATGCTGTGGGCAGGTTTGGGCCCCTCCCTACAAGACAGACATTGAGGTGCTGGAGCACGTCCTGGGAAGGGTCTGGAGCACAAGGGCTGTGAGGAGCGGCCGAGGGCGCTGGGGGTGTTCAGCCGGGAGAAAAGGAGGCTGAGGGGAGAACTCATCGCTCTCTACAACTGCCTGAAGGGAGGGTGTAGTGACGTGGGGGTGGGTCTCCTCTCCCGGCCTCGAGTTGCACCAGGGCAGGTTTAGATTGGCTACCAGGAAAAATCACTTCACCTAAAGGGTTGTCAGGCATTGGAAGAGGCTGCCCAGAGGAGTGGTTGAGCCACCATCCCTGGAGGTATTTAAAAGATGTAGACGTGGTGCTTAGGGATACTGTAGTGGTGGACTTGGCCGTGCTAGGTTAACGGTTGGACTTGATCTTAAAGGTCTTTTCCAACCAAAACCAATTCTATGATTCTATGAATATTAATTCTCAATGACCTAACCACAGCACTTTGCGGCTGTTGAACAAAAATCTAGAATAGTACTAGAACAAAAGAAGGATGCAGTTTTGGTGCTGGGGAGGAAAGGATGGTAACAATGAGTTAAAGTGGAGCATAACTGTGGATCAAACTAAATAGTACCGTTTAGGAAATTGTAGATAACAACACAGTAAACACTGAGTAAAGGCCACAGTGGTGAGAATCAAGGTTTCTGCTAGATCTAAAGCAAGAATCTTAAGAACCTTGGCATTGTATGAAATGCTTAAAAATATATGAACAGCAACACTGAATAATCACTCAGAAATAACAGCAGAAGAAGAAAATTAATACCTTTTCAAAACCAGTCTCCAAACTACGTAACACTATGTGCCAAGAGCACTGTTGAATTTTTAGTAGTCTGTGGTAACGGTAACAAAGGAAAAACCTAAGGTTAAGAACCTGATGGTGCAGAAGTGCTGGGCACCTACATCGACATTTAATGCAATCTAGCATCACAGATTTATGGCACCTTTGAAAATCAGGCTCTAAAAAGATAAAAGCCACGGTTCAGCTGGACAAACTTGGTAATTAAAGATACCTAAAGGCTGTGATATGCACCTGAAGGAACCAATAAAGGGCAATTTAAACCTGGATCCCAAATAAAATGTTAGAGGACTGTCTTTAAGGATATTCTATGAGAAAGCATCTTGCATAAGCAGGAAAGGTTTTGAACATCTCATTTATTCCTTGGTATATAACCTCTTTCTGTCATTGAGGGCACTCAGACAGCTAATGAGGTAGGTATAGCACAACCAAGTCTTTCCTGACAAATAACGGTGATGGTAACACTTTCAACCTTATTGATTGGCCTAGAACAGAAATCATGATGATAATGGGTTTATGTATCCCTGAGAGGGAGTATAAAACAGGAAGAACAGGAGTCTTCTCCATGGATTTTGATGGAAGGGCCATCACTTCACTGCCATCGTGGGGAACTGTGTTATACGAAATAAATGTATTCACACAACATTGCTGTGAGATATGTGTGGTTCAGCGATGGGGGAGCCAGAAACTTAATTGACTTGCCTATGGCCATGAAAGCAGTCAGCGACAGACCTGGGATTCATGATCAGGACTTCCTTGCCTCCTGCATCATGTTCAAACAGTTATCTACTTGCTGGCCAGAGGCTCGCTGCATTGTTGTTCTAACATACTGTATAAAGATAGTCATGCAAGGGATGTAGCACAAAGTCACTGAAGAACAGAGCTCTCTCTGTACCAGAAAGCAGATTTCTGGAAGCTGCGTGCAATTGGGAACCTCTGGTGGGAAGCACACATCTGGTTTCTTTACCCTGGAATGTCTGGTGCTTAAGGCTTAGCACAATGAGGACCATTTTAATGACTAAGTGTAACAGAGATAGCCCGTACAGGCATAAATTACAAGGTGTCTGGTAGTGGAACAACCATTTCCCTATGTTCTTCTGACTCTTAAAAAACAAACATTAGCCTGGTTAATTCAGTGGACTCATCACATACAACTATAGATCAGTCTATATTTCCATGTCCACGGGTCGGATATCTCCAGTTTTGTGTTCTTTTACCCACAGTTCCCTGTCTTTGGCAGGATCCACTTTCCGAAGCAACTGATCCACGAGCTCTACTGTCTAAAATGAACAAAACAAGAATCAAAATGTCAAGGGTGCATTTCGAGCAGAGACAGTCATTGCTCTGAAGCATACAGCAGCTATGGGCACGCCTATGTTGCATTTGCAGACAAGTGAGACCTGCACATATGCAAGACTTGGTGGACAACAGCCAGATCTGAACGTGAAGGCTTGCAGCAGGAAGCAGAGAAGAGGCAGACTTTTAACATCAAGCAGAAACAGGCTTCCTATGCCAGGCACTGGCCAGTCAGTTTCAGACTCCTGTCCTGCAATCTGTGCCTTACACCAAAAACAACCGTGTGCTGAGGTTGGCATACATTCAATATTTGAAAACTAGCCAGTTTTTTAATAAGAAAAAAAATACAAAATACTCCCTCACCCACCAGTGAAACTATTTACCATCTTCCTTGCAAGAACAGATGACCTCAAGGACAGCTAATAATGGCTCATGCTGGCTAAACGTAATTCAATTCATTGTGTTCTCCCCAGCGAAAAGCTGTGATCCAGCAGTATGAAATGTAACCAGGACGAGAGAGCCTTGGAGGAGCAGGACTGCAGGGTGGCAGTGCAGTATTGCTGCAAACTAACAAGCTGACTGCATACACTTTTCATGTCTCCTTTTGATACAGGTCAGTCGGATCAGGATAGGGACCGTTCTGCTCAGCCGCAGTACAGTAAAGGGCAAAGGGACTGAACAAAAAGCAGACTTACACTTTGGTTGAACATGTCTGTCTCATGCCGCAGCTGTGTATACTGGCAAAGATGCTGCCGAATCATCTCCACCCTTTCAACTTCTAGTCTCTCAAGCTCCTGGACATGAAACAAAACAAGTCCGTATTTTTCTTGGAAGTTGAGCTTGAAGGCCCATAGGAAGGATGGCACACAAAAGGTTGCCAGTCAGTGCAATACTGCCAACGGCAGGGGTGTTGTAACTAGATGATGCTTAAGGTTCCTTCCAACCCAAACCATTCTATGATACTACCGCGCTTTGGCGCTGAACTCTGTGGTTGCATATCCCCCTGACTTGCAGAGAATCAGAGATAGCAAGCAACAGAAGTCACTTCAGCCTGAGCCTGACAACTGAAAACAAGGTCAAAATCTTTCCAAAACTGAGACAGCCAAGGCAGAGAGAAAAGCTTCTGTCTTTAGGGACACTGCAAGCAAGAGGAAGCCTGTTACCTGCAAGCTTTGCACGCTTTGTTGCTAGCTCCAGAATCACAGAATGGCAGGGGTTGGAAGGGCCCTCTGGAGATCCTCTGGTCCAACCCCCCTGCTAAAGCAGGTTTGCCTAGAGCGGGGTGCACAGGAACGCGTCCAGGAGGGTTTTGAATATCTCCAGAGAAGTTACAGTGATTCCTTGGGGAAGCAGGAGACAGGTTGGGGTGTATGGCTCAGAGGGCCTGACCGCCCTCAGTGTGACCAGACACCTGTAAGAACAGTTTTATTTGTTCACCAGATGCTGAGGTGGGATAAGTCTCCACCTCGCTCAGCTGGCAGTAAGCAAGCCCAGCAATGCTTTAGTCAAAAAGGCAAGTGATTTCCAACTTCCTGGTTTCTTCTGCCTCTCTCTTCTCCTGGATTCTGATACTACACCCCAAAATCTGCATTTAGTCCCTCCTTGCCCATCTGAGCAGCAGCAGTGGAAGCAGCACGCTACGCAAGTCTGCCTTTAAAGACGTATACTGTAACGGACTTTGCTGTATCACTAGAAAGTTCTGTATTCATGGGGACATCAACAGGGAGAAATCTTTAAAAATCTCCCTTCAGAGGGCATTTCTGGTGTCCGCTTACTGGGCATCGCAGTGGAGTGCAACCTGAGAATACACAAGCAGGCAGGCTGCCACACTACCTTCCTTGTGCTGTCTGCAATCTGATAAACGTCTCTTGGGAAACTGATTCTTCATTACAGCACAAAAATCTCAGGTGGCAGACAAACTGCCTGGGGAGGAAGAAGAGCAAAGGAGCTTATGGTAAGGACAGAACTGAAATAGGCTGAGCTCCTACTGCTGTTGCTGGTTCATGTACTGCCCTTATGGAAAAAATGGCCCACTTTGAATTCAGACTCCCTTACTCTGGGCACAGATGCTCAGGACCAGAACGCAGAACCCAGCGTGCTAGTGCTGGGAAGCACGCCATACACAGAACGTGCACCAGAAACTTCAGGGAGGAAGGTACACAAGGAAACATGAATCTTCAGACCTTGACTCTTTTGACTTCTGTTGCATGTGAACTAATCCGTACCTGCACTGATGTGATGCAGGCTGTTTTTCAATTTAGATTTTATATTAATGTATACCAAGACTTATCTTGAAATGCTTCTCAGCCCAACTTTCACAACTGACCAGCGTGCTGTGCAGCCTGCAGGCTACGACTTCCCTCCTGAGCTACCTCCTAGCGCACTTCTGAGTCATTCTTCTCCGGGAGCATGCATGCAGCTAACACATACCTGGCCATATCCGGACACAGTGGCACTGACGGTCAGTGTCATTTGCCTCAGTGAGAAACCACCAGTGAAGGTGAGAGGAGACTCAGATCCCTTATGTATAGGAACAGTCAACTTTTTCTCTTTTGTTCTGCTTTTGGGAAGATATCCGCCTCCTGTTTTTCCATTCACCCATCTGCCTTTATTTATTTACTGCAGTTTAAATATTGCATTGACACACTTCCAAATGCTGAGCAATTTATTACTCTGCTCATTAGGAGGAGCTTACAGTTTTGTGTTTGCCCAATGAGAAAAACACATGCAAAAGATATTTTTATCTCCCACTTCTGAAAGCAACTGGCTGTTGTCCAGAGGGCTCTAAGGAATGACGTGAGGGAGGAGCCCTAAAGCCGCAGTACAGGTATTTCAAGGAATACAGCACATCAAAGCTCTAGCTTGGCATCTTGGTGACTAACCCCGAAGGTATATGCCCTTAGGGTGAATACTGTGAACTGCGTTATCTTCAGAGAAACAGAACAATAGGCAATTAAAGCATGCCTCTTCTAAGAAGGCAATACTAGTGAAGAAATTGTAAAATCACCAAGTACAAAAATTCATTAATGTATAAATGGATTCAGTGATTAATCACATGTTTTTCCATGTCTTCCTTGAGCATTACTTCATCCTTCCTGGGGACAATTCCAGTGTTCTGGCCCCTAAACAGCCCTGAACTCGTTTAATGCCTTCTGCAATGAAACAATTATTTCTTCTTAGAACTGAGAAAGGGAAATACAGTGGGAGATTTGTCACTCAGTTTTCCCCGCTGCTTTGCACTGTAACTAGCTGTGAGTGATCAATGCTGTATGCTATTACAATTTTGCAAGGTTATACCAGTAAGATGCTGCACAGCTACATACCAGAGTGGTGGTCACCATTTCCTCAAACCACTTGGACTGGGCTTGATTGTAAAGATCCACGCAGCGCATAAGGTCATCCCCTGAAAAGTTCAAGACAGCAAGACATCAGTCTTCCCTCGACAGTGTTATGCAGCTTAGAAGGAAATGGCAGTTCAGGTTTTGTAGACAGACCCAGAGGGTTTGAAGGTCAGTCCTGGGGGAGCTGAAGGCAGCTCTGTTGCGTGGCATTTGTTAGGTGCAACAAAATTTCAACAAAATGCGCGCACTTGATGTGTGGTAAAAGATCAGGTGATTGGGGTGAGAAAGAACGAGGGGGAAAGACAAGATTTTAAAAGGAAAATATGAACATTAAGTATTATTTTACAAAATGTCCCGAACTATGAAAGCAAGTTACTCCAGTTAAAAAAAATGGTCATAGACATGAATTTATATCTGAAAAATAGACGAATTTAAATGGGAAATAAACATTAATGAGTTATTGAGCTGCAGGGTAGCACTCTGTAGGTGAGACTGCATTCTAAGACAGGTCTGTTTAAAACGGGAGCGAGGTGTCAGGCTGAAGGTGTCTGAGATCGAGGGACACTTATGCACAACCTCAACCCAGATGCACACGCAGCAGTAACACAGTAAGCTGTGATTATTTCAGATTTTCCTTTGTCGCAGGATTCTACTGTGACAGAGAGGGAAAGGTGGGTGGGAAACCTGGAGGACGGCCAGTAAATTCTCTTTCTTCTTTAAACGGTGCGTAGGTATGCTCTCCCTAATAGCCTGTTGCCTAAGTCCAGGGCTCAAACTCATGCTGTTCTTTTAGGTGCAAAAAGGTCTTTTTACATAAACCAGGGACAAATTAAGCTTTAAGAACAGGACTCCAGAGATGAAACAAATCCCAAAGACGTAAATGCATCTGGAAGTCTTTCATGGCCTTAGAACTTGGGGTGGTAACGAAACTCTACAAAGAAACCGGGATTCACTGCTTAAAGCTTGGCAATAAGCTTCGCCACGCAGACACGGGATGCCTAGTCTGGCGTGACAAGGCCAAACTAATGGCTCCCACGCTCCAGGAGGCTCCGTAGGAGCTACCTGACTTGGGGTTATCCTCCACCCCACTGAGTGAATCTGAGCCACTGTACAGCCAGGAACATGAAAGCCATGAACACATGCGAGCAAAAAGCAATGCCACGTATCAGTAACTGGTGGGATCGTAGAAGGGCTCTTCTACAGGTAGGGCTCTTCTAGCCCATCGTCCACTTGCAGCAGGCCTAATTTCCAAGCTAGGTCACTACGTGCTGCTGCTGTGTGCAGCACAGGCACCGCAGCTGGGCTGCTGGGTAGCACTGCCTGCGGGGATGGGGCAAGTTCTCCCCTGCCACACACCGTAACGGTGGCACAAGGTGGAGGAGAGCAATGGGGAGAATCACTCCAAACTCTGGGTCACTCCCATCCGGTCCTGCAGCTCTCCCTTGCTTGTTCAATATTAGAAACAATTTTCTGAGGACTCAAGAGAACACAGAGAGGCTGTGAATTTGCAGGTGGATAAACAGCATCTCTCACAGAGCCTCCTGTCGCTAGCACGTAACTTTTGTTTCTCCTCAAATAGTTGTCCATACACATGGTCACACTGTGAACGATTCTTCTCAGTCTCCTCAAAACCCAGATAGGCTATCCTAAAGTTTTAAAAGCTTCAGAACTATGAAGGACCACTCTGCCAAGGAACGGACCTATGAAGGCATGAAACATGGAAGCCCTAGTTAAAACGTATTTCCAGTAAAGGTACTAACAGAGCTGCACTATCAGCTTTGTAGATTGCAAGACAGACAGTTGCTGATGGATCCTATAGACGTGGTTTGACCGTCTGTAAAACACGCATAGGTCACATCAAGTAGCTGTGTCCTCAGTAAAGTATAGCACACACTACCATATCCTCAATATCCCTTGAACAGAAATCATTTTAGTCACTGAGTAGCAGTGGAAAAGAGACAGAAAGTTCCCTTTAAAGGAAAAAGACAGTGATAGGAAGCATAACAGGCACCCATATAGTTGTGGGTGACTGTGATTTAGGCAAGAACCAAGGAAGGATCTATGATTTAAGGAAAAAACATCCTCAGCTGAGCTTCTCTGAATTCGACTTTGAAATTTTCACAAACATTCAGTTACCTCAGCACACTTTTCACAAAACAAAAGGACAATTCACCTTCCTTTTACTGTTCTCACCCCAACTACAGAAATCATTTTGTGACATCTGACTTGCAAAAACTGGGCTTGTTTCCTCAGAGGATTTAATACCAACCAGGTTTGTAGCATGGTTCACTCTGACGTTGTAGCTACAATACTAAAAACCAAGAAACACGTGGGTGGATAGGCAGTTGCATCCCATCTTATTCCTGCCGTTCACGGAGCTGCGCTCGCCTCCAGCCACAGACAGACACAGGTACTCACCCGCCTGAGTGGACTTCCGTCTTGCCTTCTTAATTTCCTCTTCTGTCTTGTTGCTGAGCTTCACCTCTAGCTGCTGCGTTTTCATTTCCAGATCCTTCTGTCTCTCTGTCAAGGCTTTCCGGGCCTTGGAGTAATTAAAGAAGAGTCACATGCTTTAGAGGAAAAGAGCTGCCAGCTGCTTACAGCCCATCTACGACTCCTTCACACAAGTATTTGTCAGTAAGAAGCCAGGGACTCTGCATAAAACTGTGTCCTAACTGGGATTCAAGTTCTTAGGACACCACGTNAGCTGCTTACAGCCCATCTATGACTCCTTCACACAAGTATTTGTCAGTAAGAAGCCAGGGACTCTGCATAAAACCGTGTCCTAACTGGGATTCAAGTTCTTAGGACACCACGTGGTGTTCAAAGAAGTGTCCTACCACCATTTAGAAGTTGTCACTAACACATAACAAAAGCATCTGAACTCTTCACAGGTTCTTAGAAAGGCATAGTACAAAAGGCATCATCAGGCTTTCATGTTTCTTAGTAACTTTTTCTGAAAGAAAGGGGAGTGGAGCTTCTTCCAAATGTCTTAACCAGCATCACCAAGCCACCTCTTCCAATTGCTTTTCTTAGCATCTAAATTGTTGAAAGAATTTCAAGTATCTCACAAAATTTATTTTAAATACCTTCTGGATTCAATACACTTAGCAGAAACTCTAACCCTAAGTCTTCTAGACTTATTTCAGAAAAACTAATTCAGGTTCATGACAGTAACAGTTCATACTGTAGAAATGAAGAACCTGAGACCTGGTTACAACTCATTATTTAAATTACTTTACTTCTTCAGCCTTCTAAAACCTGATTTATCAGTATCATTACTGAACTTATACAGGCAAATTAGCAAAGTGTCTTAAGAAATAAACATCATTACCACACATGCATGCTGTCACCTCATTTGCTGAGGTTGCCTAAATACATAACTTGTTTTGCACAGACTTCTTAGAAAATAGGTCACATTTGTTCTTTATCCAGTTCTAGTGTTTAAAACTAAATTTGGACGATTACACTTTGCTAGCACCTTGCCGTTTTCTACAGTCACACCAGCCTGCAAGTTACAACACTCTTGAGGCATCGCTTCCACTTTTTCGCTCTGCAGTTCACAGCCCCTGTGCTTGGCTCAGCAGGCGCAAGAGGGGGCTGCAGGAAAGCGAGCAGCCATGTGCTTCAGCAGGCACGGCTCTTCCCTTTTTAAATTACTTCTTCTCAAGGCTATTCTAATGCATTCTTTTCAACACCCCTACTGAGGACCGCATTTCTTTGCTGATATGACTGTGACGAACTTACTGTTTTGCAGAAAAATGCCTTCAATGCAGACATACAGTCTTATAACCTTGTGTATCCTACAACAGTTCTGGCCCAAGGCAGAATGAGCACTCTGATCTTTAATGAAAGCCCAAACCACCTTCTGGGTTGACCGAGCACAGCATCTTCTTCGCCAACTTATATCCAGGAGCGGAATCAGTGAGGACACCACTTGGCATAAGCGTCTCTGCAGCCGAGGCACGGGTACCCCGTTTCCTGCCAGCTGCTGACAGGAGAGCACTTTCTGTGGCCGTAACTCTCCCTAAATCACCACGTCAGATACCTACTGGATGTTCATGTTACAACAGCCCCGATATTAGGGTGCTGCCACTGTTCAGGTTTTTCAGGGGAGGATGTTTGCTGTGAGGTGCAGAAAACGGGAACTAGGAGAGGGTTTGTGACCTGCCGCGCAGGTTTGAGCTGCCTGCCTTGATCATCCCGCTTTTGGCTGCTGTACAAGAGGGTACTGAGCCAAGCGAGCCTTTGGCCTGACCCTGCTGCTATTCTAAGGCAAAGATTTTTAAATTTTGAGGGCAATAGATGTGACTTCCACATGCAAATGAGCAAGAAGTATTTCCATCAAATGTATTGTCCCAAATTGGGAAGGGGAGGATGAAACAAAAATCCAGGCCAGCAATAATGCCTTAGCCCTGCCTGTAGCCCCCCCGTTTCCCGAATCTCAGCTAAGCAGCAAATGACATCTGGGGCCCGGCAAAGCATAACTAACAACAGAAAGCACGCAGCAGAAATCTTTGTGGTTCTCTGAGGCAGAACAGAAACTTTTCATGGAGCAGCTGTTTTTCTGTCCAAACCAGAAGTGTCTCCCAAACTCCCCAGTTTGTTCTCTGCTCTCACCTTTTCAACTGCTGCATAGCGGCTGGCCAGATGCTTCCGTAAGTCTGCAATGTGGTGGTCACACTTCTTCATGTCTTTCTTAAAGTTCTCTCTGAAGTTGAGCAGGGGTTTCTCTACCTCACTCTGAAGCTGGTAATGAAAACAAAGGAAGAAAGGACCATAATGAGGAGCTGGGCAGCAATTCACGGCTTTTCTGCTGAGCAGAGCTCAGGACAGAGAGCAAACAATACACACACCACAGCCAAAGCCAATGTCATACAGCAACACTTCTCTTCCCCAAGAGCGCACGGAATGAAGCTACTGCAAAAGTCAGCTCTTTGCGGGACAGCTCTGTTGAGGGAAATATTTACTGAAGGGAGCAAAAGTACAGAAATCTTGTCTTCCTCTCTCCCTGTTAAATCGGATCTCTCTTCTTACACATAAGATCAAACCGCAGCCAATATCCGGAGCACTACTCGAGGTGCTCCAATTCTGGCCTAACTGATGCAACTTACTTAAAAAACACAAACTAAAGCCGCTAACCCCGACGGCAGTAAGGCGAGTCAGAGGACCATGGTGATGTCTGTGTTCCTTGTATAGTGAAAAGAGATTAAATAAGGGCATATTTTTTTATTTCTGTCAAGTATAAGGGAGCCTAAAGAGAAGTCTGAGTGTTTAGTTGAGACTCTTGAAGTAGTGGCAAGAAACCGCTGAAATGAACTCAGGAGAGAACCACCAAGACCGCACATGTGACTTACCTCTTACAAGCAGGACTCGAGAGTCAGTAATACTCTGTTAGAGTTTGTATCATTTTGCTCTTTGGCCTTCTGATACAGTTTTGACAGCCTAGGAAATGTGCTCTGAACGGATACAGATATTTCACCTCTCCAGAAGCAACCAAGTACTTCTTTTGTCCCTCCTGGGGGGATGCTGGACTCGGTCAACGCAGGTGAGTTGGGTCTGTAATCACCTAACATGGCCTACAGCAGAACAGTATCAAATAGTTCCTGGAAGCAAGTCTTTTCAGCCTTTCTCCAGTGCTATTCTAATGGAGAAGGAAACTTCATTCAAGCTCAATACAGACTTTTAATGGAGAGAGGCTACAAAGACAGTCAAGGCCCTACAGCACACAACCCAGAGAGGTTAAACAAGCCTAGAGCAGAGCTTGTTTAGGCAGATGAAGACTGGCATCTCGGTGATCTCATATGGCCTACAGCTATCTGAACGTCAGATGCAAGGGTAACAGAGCCAAATTCTTCTTCGTAGGGCCAGGTAATGTCACAACTGACAACTGAGCTTGGGGAGGTTCAGGCTGAATGTAATTTTTTTTTTTAAAATCACCAGAATGATAACTGTGTACTGGAAATGTTGACTAGAGACATCGTGAAATCTCTGTCCTTAAGAGATATTCAAGACTCTGCTAGACAAAGATGTAGCTGACTTGACCCACTGTGGGTGATAGTCCTGCTCTGACTGGTGGCTTGGACTAGGAAACTCTGGACAATATTTTTATGACAGTCTCAGCATGGTGGCCCCAGGTCAGCTAATAAAGACCTGTTCACAGCTCTGTGGTGCAGCACGGTTACGCAAGCTCTCTCAAGAACAGAGGTACAAACCGACAGCTGTGCCAGGAGCATTGTCAATGTTCAACAAAACAAGAACTGTAACAGAGAGAAGTTCCGGATGGCTTCAGTGACCTCCAGAGGCTGTGTATTACAGTTGATAGAGATGTCTGTGTCCAAGCGGGTTTGAAGCAGCTAAATAGTCTGCGTGCCCTTCAGACTGCTCGATTAATAAATGGATTAACCTGGGTAAACAAACCAACATGAGTCAATCATCCCCCGTGGAAGAAGTGGCAACCTGACTCACCTGACATAACTAGTCACTGCTGTCAAAACGCTTATAAAAATCCCCAGGGCCAGGGATACACCAAACCTGAGGGCATTTCACTGGTAGTTCTACTTGCCTAATAGAAACTAAAGATATTTGTGTATTTCACATGGTTTGTAATGGGACAGGAAATTCTGAGATCCTCATAAAGACCAGGAGGCTCAAAATGCAAACAAGGCAACTGCTTTCTCCAGTTTTGTGTTCTGGCAATCAACGAGGCGGACTTCACAGTGAAGAGAACAATCTTTCCTCTAGCATCATTACCCTGCTTGAACTTCCATCTTGCAAGAGGTACCGTAAACTATCAAAATAGACTCACACGTGAATGACCCAGGCTTTTAAATGTTGCATTATAGTTGGTCATATTTATTCTTTTTTTTTGTGCCAGAAGATCTCCCTAAAAGACTTTCAAATGCATGCAACAGATGGAAAAAAACATAAACTACTTTCCTAAGATGAAGAGATTTAAAGCACCAGTGCACACAGATAACTCTGACACTTACCAATCACTGAATGGCTAAGTTGTGACAAAGGATTTGAAATCTCAGGAAGTTTGCTAAAAGAAGTTATCAGGTATAGGACAAAGACCCTGTGTCTCTGTACCAGTATGGTAGAGACTTAGGCAGAAANGAATGGGTAAGTTGTGACAAAGGATTTGAAATCTCAGGAAGTTTGCTAAAAGAAGTTATCAGGTATAGGACAAAGACCCTGTGTCTCTGTACCAGTATGGTAGAGACTTAGGCAGAAAGACAGAGGCATAGGGCTAATCATAGTATTAGATGCTGGAGAAACTACACAGTTGAGTTACCACTTCAAAAATTCCTCCGATTTCACAAATACTTGGTTTTTTCCTTTGCTCCACCAGCACCATTTCCAGAATGGCTGGTAACACACCATCAGATCCAGGCCAGCCCACCATGACTCCAACTAGTCCAACACGTGTGCACCCTATCTGCCAGCAGAACTCACCTCCTGGAGCTCAGTGAGGGATAATCAGCCAGAAAAGAAGTTCAGTGCCGTGATTCAGTGCCTTCTTGAAGGATTCCTCATGCGCATGTATCTACCTACAGCTGTCACGCCAGTCTCTACAGGCATTAGTAGTGTAATAATATTTTATCTTCCAAGTGCTACAAGAGTGCTGCCACCTTCTCCAATCTATTCATGACCCCCAACGGAATGTTTGAATATTCTTGGTGTGCTCTGCACTGTACTGACTGCTTTGTGCCAGCACTGACTGGTTTTGTTTGACTATCAATAAGAGATGTGATTACTACTTCTAAGAATAAGTTATCTGAAAGTAACAGTAATAATCAGTATGTTTAAAAACATACCCTGTTAATAAAAGAAAGCTGGAACTAGGAACTCCCAAAGCAGGTACGGGAACGGCAGGGAGAGTTCAGAGGATACTACAGGAGTTTCTGTGCAGGGTTTAAGGGAAAGTAAAATAATGAAAGAGCCCCTACACACTGCCTGCCTACACACACACACCACTGCAGGGTGCAGTTCTTCCTCTTGGAAAACAATACGAAAGGACAATGGGGAGCAAAAAGTATTTCACTAATTACAGCCCTGAAGCACAAGTTCGAAGCAGAGCAGCGGGTTACCAAGGCAGCGGCTGGTTGCCTGAGTAACCTCTGCATAATCACTTACAAACAGTGCAGAGCTATAATTTTCCTCCAGAACACGGCTGTTGTGCTGAGATATCTGCCACTGTATTGAACTTGATCACCCACAGAGCTTAACATAATGTAACAGAATGCAAGAGCATGTCACAAGTGGTGGAACAAAACAGATAAATACCATAATTTGTACAAGAAATCTCCTTGGGCATCAGTTAAGAGAAGATCCAAAAATAACACGAAGTAAGTTCCCAGCACACTTTTCAGAAAGGCTAACGATACGAAGAAGCCAGAGTTCTGGTTCTCTTCCTTCCAGACAGATACGGTACATTCTTGTTGAGAAGCCAAACAGTATTTTTTACTTCTTCCTCTACAGAAGTAATCTGTACAAGCTCTAGGTACATTTACTTCAACTGGCTGTAACTTGAGGCCCTAGGTGAATAACCTCTAGAATCAATTTTCCATCTTTTTTATGAAAAATTAAGGCTAGATGTGTTTTCACTTACTCATCAGGTAGATTAAATAAACTATGATTTTGGCAGGAAGAACGATAAAGTTTCCATAAGTTTGTTCACCAACTTATTAATTCTAAATATGTACCATATGTGTGTGTATTTTCCCCACTAACAAGCACTGAAGGAAGATCCACATCAATTACAGGGCAAAAATCTTTGCAAAAAGGAAGAACTATTTACCTTAGAAGAAAATTTGAGATGAACCTCTGCTTCATCAGCTAGACTCTTCTTTAGCTGAGCCCAAGCCTCTCCTAGCGTGCTGAAAGAACACAGAGTGACAATGATCAATGCTCTGCCTTCTGCACATCCTCCCAGAGAGATGTGTCAGATAGATATGGACAACGCTTTGTACTATAACATGCTCAGCAAAATCATGAAAAAGCGATAGCACAAAGCTAAGAAGATAACCGATCTCCGTGACTAAGGCGGAATTACATTGGCATTGTATGTAGCAAATCTTCAAAAACGCTGTTCGTGACAATCTCCAGTTACAGAGATGCCAGTCTCCATAAGCCAGATACTTTGGTATCCTATTCTCACCATAACAAAGTTTTTCTCTTCTAATCCTTAAAATAAACCTTCACCAATGCAGTTTTCCCATTGCTTCTCCTACCTTACACTCTACCTTTTGTGAACACATTATTCTGCTTCTCCTTGCAGAAGCCTTTCAGTATTTGAAAATTGCCAGGTCTTTTCTCCACCTCCTTTTTCCTTCAGACAAATTAATTTCTAGACACCGGCAGTTTAGGTACACTCCTCTAGACCCTCTCCAACAGCCTAGATTCCTCTTAATGTGTCATAACCAAAATTACACTGTCTTCCAGCAGAGGTCTTCCAGTTGCTAAACTGGTAACAGATTATTTCCTATCAGACACTCTTTCTTCTACATATCTCAGTATGATTACTTTTTTAGACAAAGCGTGAAGTTGTTGATGAATAAGCTTGTGATTCACTATAGCCAGATCCTTCTCCCACAAACCGTTATGTAACTGTATCTTTCACATCCTGTGAAAGTATAAAACCTGGTACTTTGCTCTCACTGAAATGTATTTTAATTTTTTTCACTTCTCTAGTTTAACAAAATAATTCTGAATTGCAATCTTGTCTTCAAATTGTACACACCATCCCTCCTAGCTTTGTCTCATCTCTGTTTACAGTAAACCCATTATTTATTCTATCATAAGCCATTAACAAAAACATTGAAAAAAATCTGGACTTGAGATGAACCTTATGGGATCTCCCTCCATAGCTATTTTTTGCACTTTACTTTTTGTAAGTAGCGGGTATGATTTCTTACCTAGTTTTGCACCTTAGGCTCTATTTAGGCCGCATTTCTCTTGCCTGCCTACAAGAATCTCCCATTGCAAAAAGCTACATTAAATTAAGAGCTGTGATGCTGACTTCTCCAGTTACTCCATCCGTGGAGGGATTCAGGTTGGTTTGACTTTGGTTGCTCTGTATGCATCCACAATAATTGCTCATCACCTTACTTTTCCGCTGAGTGCTTCTAGAAAGCTTGACGGTTTATTCTGCCACTTTGCTCAGGTTATATAAAGCTGACGGATCTACAATCTCCCGGCTCCTTCTCTCTCTCCCCTACCCCCTTTTCAGTGATAGTCATATTTGTCCCTTCCTGGTAGCCTGAAAAATTGCCTGTCATGCGCAATTTCAAAATAATGATCTGTAATCTCTGACGTTGCTCCAATGAGTTGAGTCCTCAAGTATGGTGTTCAACACAGCTAAACAACCTGAGATTGTTTCACCTGCGTAAGTGCTCCCAACTCTTCTCCTTCCCGAGCCCCATCCTGAGGTCCCCTCCCACTGGCCAGTTCTCACTGGTCCTATTTTATCAGATCTACTTAAGTAAAGAAGGCATTTCAGCCTGCTAAGCATCTTCTGCCTCTCTCATCCAACCACAGTGACTTAAGTGACCATGGACTGTATCACCTTCTGTGTAAGTGCAGCAGCACTGTACTCACAGAAACTTGGTCAGAACCATCCTCATACCACAAATTGGTCCCATCTTATCACCGTCATGCCCCACTCACATATGTGATGGTGGTTCTTCTTACCACCAGAGAAGGGCAGAGGGCCCTGCAGGGACAGCCCACACTTTGTGTCAGTTCCACAGACTGCTGGACAGCAAAGCTGGAAAATGCTCTGTGGTGCGAAACCAGAGTGGTAACTGGTGCGTTCACAAAGCAGTTCATGGGGTCCCCCAACTCACAGCTTCTCAGAAACGAGAGGAACACCCTGGTGAATGTTTACTTTGAGTGTGCAGGGCTGCAGTCCCACTTCTGGCTCCTTCAGATCCTCCTCTTAGCTGCTTTTCCTCCCTTGCTTTTTTAAATGGATTTTTTCCCTTTCCTGGGCCTCGCCAATAATCAGGATCTCCTCACTAGCCTCTTCCCGATCCTAGCCAATTTGGCCACCACAGCATCTTCCATTCCCCCATCTTGCCACCTTTCCAGGAAGAGCACCACCGGCAGTGTTCCTGGCTCCCTGCACTCTGCTCCACGTCCCCTTCAGTTCCAGACTTCAACATTTTTTATGCTTCGGTTCTCATTCTCTCTCTTTTCATCTACTCTCCTCTAGTTTCCCTCCCCTTCATTTTTTTTCAGGCATTCCCCCCTTCTCCTATTGGGAGGAAGAGAAAGTGAGAGAAGGATGTGGAAGAAAGTGGTTTTAGCTTTGCTAGGAGCAGTTTAACACCCACCACTAAAGAGGAAAGAAGAACCGAAACCATCATTAACATGGATACTTAGAGAAGTAACAGCCTAGTCAGACTCTCGCGATTTCTGTCCTTGCCTACTGGAAGCTGAGCAAACACCTCGTGCAGCTTCACTGCCCGTAGAAACGCCCCGTGTCGGAGCTAGGACAGCCATTTCCAACCTTGGCTTTCAGTGCTTAGGGAGCTTGTGCTGGAACAGACAGAGCTAACAACTCCTAATCCTTCAGGAGTGGTATCTTTTCATTATTACTGAAGAATTACAATCTAGTCTGAAGTACATTGCCTAGTATCTTCTTAAGAACTTCCAAAGTGTGACTATGGTGTAAATAAGGGACAACCTACTGCTTTTCTTGGAAGGCCAGACCCAAGATGAGAAGAGACCTCTTATTCCCCCTTCCGTCTGTGCTGCTCCAATTCTACTGGCCTGACCTTATGGATCTACTGTCAGCAGTATATATATCCCATATATTCTTCCATTCAAACTAACTTAGTACTTATACATGCAAATCTCTAAAGGAACTAGTGCTGGCTAGAACAAGGATAGCATAAACACATTATTGGAAATGCAAGGTCTTATACAGATATTCCTAAAAATTTACCATTAACATCTCCAAAAGAAAAATATTCCAAAGCAATTCTATCTTCCTCAACACACCCAGGATGCCAAGCTAAATAAACCTCTACTCAATGGGAGAGCTCAGGAAAAATACATGTACCTGTGTGGGAGGAATGTCTTTTATGTTAAAACTCTAGTCTTCTGCAAAAGTCAGAAAGACTCACTTACCCTTCTTCCTGAGCAGCCAAGGAATTCTGAGACAGTTTGGACAGGTTCTTAGCATATTCCTCCTCAATCTTTATCCTACACTCACACACATACACGCACACACAGAAAATAAAAAGACAGCAGTAAGTAAGCTTTAAGGCAGAAACCCACACACATAATTTAAAGAAATTCTCTGCATTTTAACAGATTTTGCCACAGGAATTTTCCTTTCAGTCTCCAGGGCTTGAAAGCACCAGTTTCAGGATCCATCTCTCCCCTCCATATGCTAAAAATGCAATGGCAAGAGCAGGGATATATGCAGGACAGCATGTGTGATGAAATTAGAAGAAAAAGCTACAGTTCTGGAGAGCAAGTAACAAGGACAAGTGTTTCTTCTGTGCAACATGGACATGTCTGCAAAACTGGGCTTGCTTCAGAAGCATGTGTTTCAGCCTGCTGCTAAAGGTGAGGTCGCGCATCCTTGGAGACAAGATGAAGGAATGCAGCGATACAGGAGAAATCCAAACAAGGTTTGGGGTGCTGGACTGCACTTCTCCTAGGGACACCGAATGCTTCCCGCTCCCCATTACAGACAACAAAGCTGGTGAAGATGTGGCAGGGGCTTGTCACCAACATGTGGTGGTGCAGCCCCTGCCCTCCACCCATCCCACCCACCGCCCTCTCCTTCTGTCTGTTCCCTCAGCAGCACCACAGCAGGAACAGGATCTGAGCTTGCCAGCAGTGGGGATGCAGAAGAGGGAAGCTGTTGGCACACAACCACTATGGGACTGGCTGCAGGAAGAAGCACAAGTGTAGCTGTTGAGCAAGGGGAGAAGGGTGAACGCTGATTGCACACCAGGGAGGGTAGGAGCAGCTGGTGGTTCAGAGGCGATGTGCATCGTGCCTGAAACACATCCCTGGCTCCCCTGAGTTCTTCTCTTAGTGACACATTTGCAAGGTACACATGACTCCGATTAGGGCAAACAACTAGCTATTCACTGGTTTTCAAATAAGCTTGCTCAATAGAGCATCTCCAAGAGAGAGCTGAGCGGCACCTAGGTAGAGCAGCTCCTGGTGCTCTGCCAACTACGTACAAGCGGGGGAAAAATCTGGTTTGAAATCCATCTCCTTCCAGTGAGAAGACAGAAGGTGGACTATTTTTGGCATGTCCGTTTGCAGTAGCTAGTTGAGCAAGCACTGTTACACATCACACACTCAAGAGACGAGGGGTCCCTTGAGCCAGCTAAGAGGGGTCTGATATTTTGGGCTGCTGAAACTATGATCTGGATGTTTCTCTGTGAGATGCAGCTGGCTGAAGCCCAAGGCAATACCCAGTTCGGTACAACACGTGGGAGTCCTCTTCTCCCCTCTCCCATGAGAACAAAACCAGACAGCTCCCCATGCCTGCTGTAGCAAGACCAACAAACCTAGCTGTCCAGCACCAAAGGCTACACTGTGGTTAGGACCTCACTATGAAAAGGGCTTTATCCAGGCACATTTCACCTGATCTACTTCAAATACTTACTTTAGGATAACACTAATCTTGTCTCAGAAGTGACACTTTCTGTGAACTGGAGCATAGGTCAATAATGAAGATGCAGGTGTCTAAACGTAGCTGAGAGAAATACCTAAGTGTCCAGCCCAAAGCCAGGGCTCAGTGCTTTTGCCGCAGTTACCAGGAGTTCCCAACTAAAGCTCTAATCTACATCCTTCACCGCGCAACTTTATTGCTGCTGGATTTTGGCTTAAGGATGCACTTGAGCGATTTACTTGTGGATGGTAGGTGTGCAAAGGTGCTAGCTGGTCTGCTGACTGTTCTGGGCAGCCCAGAGAGACCCACGCAGAATCTGTGTCTCAGCCCTTTGTCTCATGAACAGAGGAATAACCATCTTCCATCACAAAGGTTTGCTGTTAAAATGACGAATTGAAAATGCTGTGAAGTTCTTCCTTGATACTGCTGTAGCTGGGGAAGTACTGAACACAACAAGACAAAAGGAAGTCTCACGATTTTCACAATCACACACAAGACACGCTATGTCTCCTGCCATCAGTGCTGGTCCTAAGCGCCTTTGGCTTCAGTGGGCCCCAGCTTTGGCCCAGGCTCTGGGATTTCAAGAGCTACTCGTACTGCAGGTGGACAGCACTACTAATAGGGCAGACTGCCGTGGCAAGGAGAAATAACAATAAAAATAACAATAAAAAGATGAATTGGTTATTGCTTAAGAGCCCCAATTACAAGACATAAATTGTTCCACCCCAGCCTGGCATCCTGTCATCATCTGTGGCCAAAACACCTTGAACACCTCAAAAGAGGCTAAAAAAAAAGATGAAGATATACCTGAAAAAAGGGAAAAAAATATGCCTCCTGTCCCTTGCTGATATAAACACCCTGCAAACTCCAGATAGTGGTGACTGAAACACCAGCACACCAGTACACAGAGACTCCTAAGCCTTGTGAGCCTACCTCCAGAAATCCCCACGGCTGTTTCACAGTCACTCCAGCTTCACACCTTAAAATCCCTAAGCTTCGTGTTCCCACCAACTTGAGAACTTTCAGAATTTCATTCCCCATGTAGCCGGAAGCATTACAGATTATAAGCACGTTTTGACCCATACTGTCTTCAGTTTATTCGTTCTAGATTGCTCTTTGGATGTTTATTCCCTGCTGTCTTATGTTTTTTTAAAAAAAAAAAAAAGTACTTTGTGTGCCCACACACAAATAGTTTCAGGCATGCCATGTTACAATGGATGAAGAAAAACTAGAGAGTTACAAAGGGAGGCAAAGATGATCTGATGTGACTATCATGCACAAAGAAATTAAATAGATCAAGACAACACGGGGAACACGGAGAAAAGGTGATAGAGGATATCTGACAGACATCTACACAACTGCCACTGCATGAAGACAGTGACTATGGGTCTTTTTTACACTATTTCTCCAGATTAGGAGGCAACAATGAAATTATCAGATAACAGAAGCCTAACTACTTCTCCTGTAGTGCATAAATTTTAGAAGTTTGCTACAAATCATTGCAGTGGTTGGAAATAAAGACTCAGAAGGATTGTCTAATGTGGAAGATGTTTATAAGTATCTGCTGAACATGCCAGCTCTAAGGCAAACTCTGGCTCTGGAAATCCCCAAACTCCTGGTTACTGGAAGCCGGAAGGACAGAGACTCTCGTGCTCTTTTCCTTTTACACACTCAGTACTGCCATGGTCAGATTAAAGTCAGAGGGCTACACACACCTTCATCAGACTCATTATAGACATTCTCCTGCTCGTGTTTCTCTTAATTTAGCTAAATAATCTGCTATTTCTTTTAAAATTTCTAAGCATAGCCCAGCTCAATTAAAAAGTGAGTGGCCAAAAGCCTAAGACAGTGTTCCTTTGCTAATAAAAACACTGCTTCTTATACTCGGAGAGACTGATGCTATTCAGGGCAGTCTGCAGATTTTCTTGGCTGTTTTGGAGTGCTTACTTGAATGCAAATGCTGGACCATATTTTCACTTTTTACTTAAAGTAATTCTTTCCTTCCCTCACACCCACATGCTTGATCTTTCCGTTCAGTCAACTTACTAATTATTTTCCTCTCTTTCTGGAGGCCTGTCTGATTAAAATTCAAAGTCTGTATTATAACCCTACCTCTGTTGACAAGAACTGAATGAACACATAACTGCTCAGTCTAAGATTGCTACTTAGAAGTAGCTCCTCTAAAAGCATCTACTTGATAAACTAAATTTCAGTTAGTTTTTGGTTATTTGATGAAGAAATCTGGTTATTGTGTCTCATCCCAGATTCCTATTCAAAGCTATTTTTATTAGCTGCCTGAACCTCACCTCTAGAAGGCTGTTTGTACAGATGGAGAGAACTTTTCTGGACAAGAAAACCTCGAGTTAAACGTGGTCTTGTATTCCCTGAGCCACCTGTTGGTCATGAAGAAAATCTTATCAGTACTTCTTCCCTCTCAGCTGGGAATGCAAAGGTTCCCCTGATGGCCTGAGCTCTCATTTCTGTGAGGAACCTCTCCAGCTCAACACCGTCCTCCTCCTTTTCCACACAGAGCAATCCTGAATCATTTGTTTCAAACAGAACAAAAATATATTCACCTTTTTATAATTCCCATCTAGGCCCTCTTCATACCCAATTCCAAACCTTCTATGTTTCCAGCACGCCATGAATCTTTTCTGTCTTTTCTTCTCTAACATGCCTACTCCTTCCTCTGCTGAGGACCCGAATACGCCTCTCTGCTCCCTCCTTGCTCGCTCTCATTTCACGCTAACTTTCCCTCCCTCTCAAATGCTGCTTTCCCTTGTTTCTGTCAAATTTCATTATATATTACTTTCTCTGGAGCAGCTTTCCTCTTCTTTTCCCTGGCCATGGCTATCACAATTCTGCATGCCTTCCCCTCAACTTCTAGCTTCGCAAGACTATTTCTCAATTGCATTCTTCCTTTGCCAGCTGGTCCTTTTTTCTACCTGGATGCTCTGGTCACACTTTTTCATGGATCACAGAGACAACTGTCTCTCGGACTGTCTTATGTTGAAGGCACTGGGAACCACATGTGGATGCTGGGCACTGCACCTCCTGTATCAGACCGTCTTTATTGCCTGTGCTATACTTTGCACTTCTTCACTGCTGCCATATCCCTGATACTAAAAACATCATGTGAGGGAGAAAGAAAACAAACCATAAATGAAAGCAACTATCAAGTTCTGCCCAATTGAATTGGCCCCTAACACCACCACGGGTACCTGCTGGTTGCACCGCCCGTTGCTTCCACCACTATTGACTTAAATCAGCACAGCCACGCTGCATCTGCAGCAGCTGAGCAGGAAGACAATACCAACTCAGCAGCAAGCGCCAACACAGAGGCAATAACAGAGAACAGCAGCTCCTTCAACTAGTGCAATTGCCTCAAGGAGTGAACATCCATCAGCGTGCCCTGCCTTCCTCCTGGGAACAAACACTGCTTGTTCCCTATGGGCTGCTCTCAAGTTTTGAGAATCATCCTCAAGATGATTTACACTGGCTTGGGCACATGACAAGCGATTTCAAATAATAGTGACACTACATATCAGCAATGATGTCAAATCACCTCCTGCACATGGCTGAACTGAGCATCTATCAACTGCTTGTTTGGTGCTCAGTGCACTTCCCATGTCAGCAGAGCAACAGACCATTAATGGCATTCTGGCATTTTCTGGTAGCAACATTTGCCTTTATGACTTTCGTGTGAGCAACAGTGTGGCCAGCAGGACCAGGGCAGTGATCGTCCCCTGTACTCAACCCTGGCGAGGCCGCCCCTCGAATGCTGTGGGCAGGTTTGGGCCCCTCCCTACAAGACAGACATTGAGGTGCTGGAGCGCATCCAGAGAAGGGCAACGGAGCTGGGAAGGGTCTGGAGCACAAGGGCTGTGAGGAGCGGCTGAGGGCGCTGGGGGTGTTCAGCCTGGAGAAAAGGAGGCTGAGGGGAGACCTCATCGCTCTCTACAACTGCCTGAAGGGAGGGTGTAGTAAGGTGGGGGTGGGTCTCTTCTCCCAAGCAACAAGCAATAGGATGAGAGGAAACGGCCTCAAGTTGTGCAAGGGGAGGTTTGCATTGGATATTAGGGAAAATCTCTTCATCTAAAGGGTTGTCAGGCACTGGAACAGGCTGCCCAGGGAAGCGGTTGAGTCGGGTAGATGTGGTGCTGAGGGACGTGGCTTAGTGGTGGGCTTGGCAGTGTCAGGTTAGCAGCTGGACTTGATGATCTTAAAAGTCTTTTCCAACCAAAACAATTCTATGGTTCTATGACTTGGGGTTCACTCTAAATATCTGTAAGTGTAATTCAGCTCCATAACCAGTTGAAGTCCCAAGTGACGTCTTTTTACATCTTCCCCTAGGAAACTGTGCCTGTGCTCCATGTCAACAAATTGCTTCTCTATTTTTCAGACAAAATATTTCCTTTCTATCATCTCTACTCTGTTTTTCCCATGTCCATGTTTTTTCCTTGAATCTGCAGCTTAAAACCTTCTAGGTTCCTTCTATCTAAACGGCCAGCCTGTGTGCAGTATGAGTGGGACAGGCACAGCAGGAGAGACAAGCGAGAGCTGGGGAAGACTGGAGAGTGTGGATGGACATTAAAGAAATATTAAATGTTCTGTATGAATTGGTGGCATATATTTTACGCAGTTTATGCTACATCATCACTGTACCAAAGGAATATCTAAATCAGGAAACAAAATTATTGCCATAAATAGTTAATTTGATAGCAAAGTGCTAATTACCTTTCTCGAACAAACTCTGCCATTTCTTTCTGCATTTGTTTCCCTTTAAGTTGCTTTTGAAGAAGAATTTCAAATCCCGACACTGTATTGTTCCCTTGTGAATCCTTCTTATCAGCCTGGAAGGAAAAAGGAAGTTCAAGAAAAAGATAAGGGGATGAAAACCACAGACACACAGTTCCCAGCAGCAACTGCCCAAGCACTCCCAGCAACAGGCGGTGTCTGAAAAGCCCTCCTCTGACCACAGCTGATGGTCGCAGCCCCTCTCAGAGGAACAGTCCAACACTTTCTCTTTCCTTGTCCTCTTATTCCTTTTTTTAATTAAAAAAGGGAAGTTTTACAGTTATCTTTAGCTAGCATAGGACTACATTAGGGCGAAAGCAGCAGTCTTGCCTTCCCTTCTGCCCATGGCCTTTCATACCTGGTAACACCTGCTAACACCTGGGCTGGCCCTGGCAAGCACGAGCCCTGACAGCTCAGCCCTGCAAAAAGAAGACAGGATCCTGGAGCCAGCATAAGGGAACTGTGAGGGGAGGACACTGCTGCTCTTTCCAGGCATACCATAGCCCTAAACAACTTTTAACAGACTGCAAAGTTCAACTCTGATTTGCACTCAGAAAAACACAGCCAGTCTGCGCAGATCTGCTGCAAAGCAGGGTAAAATAGCAACTTGTTCAACACATTACTGCCATACACGCCATCTTTCACTGTTTGTTTCCTACACGGCCCTTTTCACCCCTTGCTCCACTGATTCCAGGGTTGCTACAAGCACCAACACAGTCTTCTCTCCACTGCCTCTTTTCTCTCACTCCTCTCTCTGCTTTCCCTTATTTCAGAATTTCATTTCCCACCCTCTTCCAACAAACAGACCCAGAGAATACTTCCCTAAGGATTACAGGTTTTGCTCCTATACCCTGGGTGCTGCACATTTGTACAGAGAAAAAGACCACATTAACCAAAGCAGGGGACCTGTAGGACACTGTGCCCAGCACCGGGCGGCCGGGCACCACCAGCCTGAGACAGTGGGAGGAACGGAGCTGATCAAAGGCGGATGCGAGTCACGGGCAGACCATGGATTACAAGGCTGAACAAGAGGAACGTCCTGGGAACGGACCTATGGGAGGATAAAGGTTTGCAGAAGAAAGGCAGCTTTAAGTGGAGTTTCACTGAGATGTGACCAAACCCAAGGAGCTAAGCAGTGGCCGAGCCTAAATGGCAAGAACCAGGGAGGGCAGTGACTTCAGTAAGACACATGTGAAAAATAAGCCTCTATACCATTTCCAATTTATTGCTCATTGGGAACCAAAGACTGGAAGAATCTGAAGAAACTCTGATGTAATGTGACCATTTGCAATCATGTCAGCGTGTCTTAGCAAGTTACTGCCATTAGGCCCCTCACCAACGCTGTGCACGCATGAGGGGAAGCGCTGCTGTGTCTCCATCAGCTACAAGCTTCTGTAAGTGAAACTTTTTTTTTTAATGGAAATGCTTCAATAACTGGTAACTGAAAACACAAGTGAAATTCATAAAATCTTCATTGTTGAGGTAGTATTTCCCCTGCCCCCTAAAAAAACATCTTTCCAGTGGAAGATTTTTTCTATCAGCTCCAACACTTGAAGGACTACTGCATCATTTTAATCCGATTCAGGATCCTGAAAGCGAAGCTAAGCACGAGAGGGCACACACAGAAACACAGCCACTGGAGACTTCCCATGCTGAAAGCTGCATGAAAACTACTTAATTTAAGAGCTACTAATAGGCCCATCCTTCACAAGCCTCAACCTTTCAAAAAGTCATTTATCATCTGTCCTCCAGAATATCCTGCGGGAGTGAATTTTACAATTTACACAAAGTTTGTCACTATCTTCTTGTTTTAAACACGATACCCCCAGCTTCCTTGCGCATCCCTAGCTCTCGTGCTTTGCGAAACACTGAAATAACATTCCTGTCAGCCACCTCGTTATCCCTCCTCCTGCTGCACAGCCCTTTTGGCTGAGGTGCTCTGAGCTGTGTAGTTTGTCCTACATCCTCCCCGTTTCCTGACCAAACCCATCTCCTGACAGCTGACCATGCCCTTCTGAACACTCCTCTGATAACATCTGAGACCGGTTAGATGGTTTCCACCTGATCTCCACTGGCACCCTCAGTCTCCCTGGTACTGTCCCAATGCACTGCGTTTCAGCCCAAATTCTCCTTTACCTGTTTGCTGGTAAAACTGGAGCTGTTTGCTCCACTTTTTCGGAAGCTCAGGAGCTGCAATATGGCATGTGGCTGGCTGCCTACTTACCCAGAAATAATCACAGTAGCTCCACTCTGAAGGTTTCAGCAACTGCTGCTCTGGCATTACGTCAGGGTGGGGGAAAGTCACACAGTTTATCTGCGAAAAAAGGCAAAAGAGAGTTAGAAGGTAATGAAATGTAGCTGTTGATGAGAAATACACAACTGAAAGATTATATCCACGCGCTTCCAATCAGAAAATCCACAGTGAATGAATGTCAGTGAAGAAAAATTGTTTGTTGCATGGAAACAGCAGCTAAGTATTCCCAGAAAGCTCCTCTGAGCAAGCAGGAGTGTCAGCTGCCAGGAAAAGAAACTACTCATTTCACATGAGGAAAACCTGCTTGATTTGGAAAGCACCACACAGGGAGTTCTCCTAGATCCCTAACAAATGGTGATAAAAATCCTGATGTGAAACACCCTGAGCATGCCCTGAACACAAGAAATACTGTGAGCAGCAGAAAGCACTGAAGGCACTATCGGTGTATCTCATCAGAAAATCTCGGCTATGTTAGTCTCTTACAGGATTACAAAAAAAAGGTGTTATTTTTTCAGTGCACAGCCCTTCCATCTATCCCAGAGACCTTTTCAGATGAAAGTGATGCTCCTTGCAAAAAAGAACAGGGACTGTCTAAATTCAGCTAGCCTTCAGTGCACAAACACCACAGCAATAAAAAAAAAAACAGGACTCATCACAGTCACTAAACAAAGGCATAAAAACCTACAAGTGCTCGTAAAGTTATCGCAGTAGAAAATGCAGCCTGAGAAAAGCAGAGTGGAAGCGAGGAGCGTAACAGCTACTGCAGAAGGTGCTGCAGAATAACTCTGGATGCAGTTAAGCCCTTCGAGGGAAGCATCAGCAGGAGTCAGAGCTCACTGCCAGCACATAACGCTCACCTAAAATTCCTGCTGGGCAGGCACGCTAAAAGCAGTCCCTCTAACCACATCCACAGGTTCACTGCACACTAAGAGTACCTGTGTAATGAAGGAACCAACAGAAATCAGGGATGGAAGACTCACAAATATAACTGTATGGGTTTGAGGGTTTTTTTGGATCAGTTAATGTTCACGGGAAACTGAAAAACAAAGCTGTGGGCAGAGTTAGCACAGCTGCACTGGCAGACCTAAAGGCAGTGCTTACATGCAGTGAATCTGCCTTTGGGCTGTTTAGAGAGGATCAAAAGGGACCCAGTAACACGCCACAAAGTGCTGACAGAGTAAACCCACTGTGCTAGAGCAATGCAGACAAAGCCTTTAGTTGATACAACGCTGTTCCTACAAACCCACACTGTCTCTGCTGCTATCTGCCCATGCTGAAGTTTCAGTGGCTGTTCTGTATGTAAAGCGAGAGCTGTCTCTGTCCCCCTTCTCCACAAAAATCACTCTGTCCAGAGCTTGCCAAGTCCATTTCAAAGCAGGCTGAGGACCCTGTACCTACGGTGTCTCTGGCTGATACCTCAACTAGATCCTAACCACGCATCTTCCCTTTTGGCTTCCTTCAGCTCCCACTGGGCTTCCATGAGATCTGCAGGAGGTCAGAGATCAGGGCTCTCACTTTGCCATCTCTTTGCAGGCAGCAGCCGTGCACCAGTGAGCCTGCATCTCCAGCCAGAGCCAGCCTCCACCGGCCACACGGTCCCAACAGACAACAGGAGCTGCTGGAAACACCTCTCTATTCCTTCACACTTCCCATCAGAAGTGCCACACATCAGGAGTTATAGAACATCAGCTCAGTTCAGAGCAGGATGTCCATGTGACAGAGGTGCTGGTGCTCACCCTCGCCTGGGCACCCTGCACCCCTGCAGTGTCAGGGGACTTGCCAGGGGATGCGCCTGTGTAGCCACACTCAGCTCGGCTGGCCCGTGCTGCACCCTGTGTTATCCCAGGCTGACCCCTGTCACAACCACAGCCTCCAGCACGAAGCCCCTCCACAAGGGATGTTTCACTGAGGACACCTTCTGTCTCTGCTAAAGTTTTCCTCTCCTGCCTCCTCTCTGTCAGTTATCTCAGGACAGCACCGCAAGCCCATCGTGCCCTACTTTTTTGGTTAGGTAGGTTAGGTTACCTCTCCTTCTCCACTCAGGGATCACCAGATCTAAAACCCTGTGAGCAGATCCCATCATCTGCTGGAAGCAGCCCAGCCACAACAGAGGAGCTGGCACCTCCTCCAGAGCGTGCAGAGCTGCTCGCAGGCACTGCAGAGCTCCGGCACGAGGGGCTGCCAACGTACACTGGCTCAACAACCTGTTGGGAGACTCCTCTCACCCCTGCCAGGAAGCTTCACAACTGATCAGCCCAAATGTCTTAAAAACACCGGCTAGAAACCGTAAGCCAAACTGCTACTTTCAGACAGCACCTGACAAGCACCGATCTGGACCAGTGCTGGACCGGCACACAAGGGCAGACAGAGAAAGGCTCCACTTTGCTTCACAGAGCAACAAATCCCATGCCACTGCTGATCATGGGCTGCGCTGGTACCTGGGCATGCCTCTACACTGTCATAGCCACGCACTATTTCTCAACACAGTATCTTGTAGATTCACCTGAAAAAAAAAAGAGATGGCCTCAGAACTCGTGCAGAATTGCTCTATCACACACGTATCACCGCGGGCCAACTGCTTCCGGTGAGCGAGCAACCTTGGAGCTCACCCTCCCAGACTGGGGGAGATACGGCAACCAAAGCATTGTCAGCAGTGACAGCGTTACAGGCAACCACGTGAACGTATGCAGTGTCAAGACAGGTTTAAACAGCGTCTGGCTTTGAGGATCTCTGGCTTTGATGCTGCATTTCACGCTCACTGAATAAAAATCTGGGTGACGGTCACAGGTCACTTGGACCCTCCAGCCCCCCCTGCAGGGGGCACGAAAATTTTCGAAACTCCACAAATACGACTAAAAATTATACACGACTGTGTAGGAAATCCTGTGACTCTTTTTTTCCTTTCATCACCACAGATTTCTTATACGTAAACAAGGGCTCTTGGAGCTGTATTTCCAAACATTTCTAAAACCTCCCAGGGTTTCCCAACAGGGAGGGGAAACGCGGGCTGGCGCTGAGCAGGACATGGCCGCACGCCAGTGACCACATCTCGCTGCTCCCACAGCCCTCCCTCTGAAATGCCCCTTTTCTTGTTCCTAAAATCAAAGATAGTCAAAAAAAAGTACTCTGGTTCACCACCTTAGTCCCACCGGCGAGCTTGCTGACTGATGCTAAAGAGAGTCAAAGCATCTCGCGATGACATTCTGATGTTTAACAGCAATAAATAGCTCTATCAGTCCCACAGACTGCGACTCCCCCTCCCTGCGCGAGGGACCACTGCTCTCACTAACCGCATCCCCGACAGCCGGTCAGGCTACTTGCAAGGTCCAAATTCAGACAACAGGACGGACCATTGCAGTGCTAATCCCTTTCAACAATGCTGACTAGCCAACGAGGCCTGAACAAAAGCGTGCAGAAGCTGAGTCCTGCAGCTGTAATTGCCAGTAAGAAACAAAACAAAGTAAAACACGTATCTCAGCTAATGATAGAGTCACAGAACTTTAAGAGAAATCAAGGCATTATGACCAGCATCACATTCACACAAGCTCCACTGGGACAGCCAAGGTGATAATCAGCCTCACCATGACATTAAATCCTCATCCAGCCTCCACTAATAAAAATGATGGCTGTTGTCAGCTTATGACAAAGCAAAATCAATGACAAGACACCAGTAAGGCGTACTCCAAGTGTAAGCTAAGCAAACACGCCGGAGGACAGCAGCCTGTCCTTCCAGCTGCCACGGGACACGAGTGGCACCATAAAACCCAAGCCAGAGAGCCACCGGATCACCAAGACTAGAAGAAGGTGCACAGTCGGACGAGACCTGCTGTGAAAAACACGGTGACAACAAAGCTCGGGGAGGGGAGAAGAAAACCAGACAAGAACAGAAATTGATGCACTTCTCTTGACAAGCCTGCTGTGTTACCAAACTCAGTAATATTAGATTTAAATACTTTTGCCTGTATACTGATCACAAGCAAAAGCAATCATGCTCTTAGCAGCTAAATGCTCCAGCTCATATTTCACATGAGTACATCCGCAGTGACGGCAAAACGAGCTGTTTGTGTAGTAGGTGACTCTTGATTTTGTCTGAGATGCAAAAGGGTGACAGAATAAGAAAAGCCACAAGGAGGCAGGTGAGCTCACAGGATTTCCACATGAGCAGGGCGCACAGGAGCAAGAAATTTTGCTGCGTTACACAGGCACATTCATTTCATGGATTTCAAAGTCCTCGGGAGGCTTTGAAGTTGCTACCAGCACTCACCAGCAAATGAGACATTGTCAAGCAACATGAATAAAACAACAATAATTTGATCAAGGCTTAGATAATCAACTACATGTTTATTACATAAGACACTATATAAATAAATGAGCAGACAGTGGGTGAGCTTACCGTGCCGTGCTAAAGTGACTAAAGCGGGGCAAGATTCTTGCTCATGACTTCAACTTAAAAATGAGATTATTTTTCCGGATTTCTGCACATTGACAGCACCTTAAACACAGCACAGCTGTGCCAGATTGCCTAACTTCAGTATCTGCTTCACAATTTCAGCTGAGACGCAACGGCCCACTCCACTAGATGTAATTAGTTGACCTGCTAAATGGGACATCTTGGGCAAAACAGCCAAACGCAAAGGCTGCCAGAGATCTCAGAGGAGCTTATGCACAGCTAAAAGCTTGGGCAGTTTTAGCTCCACCCAGACAGGGAAGCCCAGGAATGCCTACACTATGCCTAGGTAGCTTCAACATCAGGAGATTGTGTGTGGTTTTAGTGCTGGCAGGGTGATGCTGCAGCTACGGTACAGGGGAGAACAGACAACTGAAATCCCGATCCTTACCGAGGCAATTGATGCACTTCCTCCTTCAAATGGAAGATTCTGCCAAAAGTGTTTAGGACCCATCTTTATTTGGCCTATCTGTAGAAAGGTCCAGAGATTATTTGTGCCTGCCAAAGCAGGGATCTCTGACAGTTTCTGCCAGGCAGGCAGCCCCGGGGCAGAAGGGAGAAAGGTGCTGGACCTGCAGCCTCACACTGCGCTCATCACGTTGTGTCGGGCGCAGAGCGCAGCAGCAGCAAATACCAAGCTGCTGCCCCTCTTCCCATCTGCAGCACGTGTTCATTTACGTGTCCAACACAGACAATACAAATGCCAGTACTTTCCAAGTCATGCCGACAAGGCACTAGAGCATTCTTCAGAAAAAAAACACACTCAGAACTACCCTATCATCAAACAGGTTTCCTGCACTTCAAGTGAGACCCAGGTCTGTCTGTGGATCAATATCCCCCCATACCTCCTCCATTTAACTCTCCCTCACTTAGGGTAAAGAAGCTTCAGCTTCCACAGGAACTCACGCTAGAGAGACAGCTCTTCAGGGACCAGACAGCAAACCATCCAGCCTAAAACTAATGAGCGCACCTTGAAACCCACTGCAAAACCAACGCAGACCGTAGACCTACACTGCTGCTTCCTAAGTGAGCATCAGTAATTTCTGCAAGCAGCAGTTTCGTAACAGCCTCCGATATAACCCAGCAGGGTTTTCCTTTCCAAAGGAAAGAGACAGCACAGTGTTGGTAACATTCATTTACCAAAGAGAAGACACCATACTCTTCTTCTTGTTGGGTGCATATAGGTGAGAAATACCGCAGCTCCCACATGCCTCCAGGATTTCCAGATGCCGTGCTCCCAAGTGTCTATTTGGATGCAGAGGAGGCAGATGCTTTCCTAGGAAGATGGGAATGAACCCCCATCCCCCTGCTGAAAGTGATGAAACAGAGACAGCTGGGCTGCAGCCACTGGTGAGGTTGGACATCACCTGATGTTCGCAGTTTACATATCACTGGACTTCAGTTTGGGGGAGGTGGCTGGACTGAGAGTTCCAAAGTTAATCACAAAATTTCCCTCTGCAAGAACAGATTCCGCCTGAGCACTGCTACAGACCAAGATAAACCATCTGACAGCAAGCTAAGGACGTGCCCTGCAGCTCTGTCAGCCAGAACATCCCAACATCAGCTTGAGCGGTGCTTAACAAACATAACCTCCTAGGAGACAGCAGGGAAAATTACATTGCTTTACAGTTTACACTTCATATGAGAACGTTGTTTTGCACAATGCTTCCTTGATGCAGGCAATGGCTTGGAGCAAACAGCTGTTAAAATTAGCTTGGTTTTGTCTGTCTGATGCATCATACTTGGAAGTTTCAGACTTCTGCTGCACAAGCGAACATCCAGTGACCCTGACATAACACACATTTTCTTGCTTTGCAGATGCTACCAGATGGCACATGGACCAGCAAATACGACAGCAAAAACCACCCTCAGGGAACAGCCCATGTCCTCGCCCTGTAAGCAAGGAGTATTTCAGAAACACAAGCGTCATTCTTGGGCTGCGCCCTGCAACCCAGCGCAACCCACCCCAGGACCACGCCGAGTCCCTCTGGACGCGACGTTCAGCCCACAGTTGTTCAGCCCAGGTGGCCAGGTTAGCTGGCTGCGTTAGCTGGCTCAGGCGCTTCCAGTGCCGGCCCCCGGGCTCTGCAGCTGGTTCCCCAGGACATTTGCAAATCTGCCCAAAGCAGCAGATTTATACTTACTTCATGACATACCACTGTCTCAATACACTAATTAACAGTAACAGCATATTTTTTTTCGTTACCACTGATTTTGATAGCCAAATAAACTACTGAAAATATTTTAAATTTCTTTCCCAGAAAACTGTACCTACGTGGCAACAACTGACCTCTGCGGTCAGAGACACCTGCGCGTGCTCCTTTCGAACCCTCGTGCCTGTTAGGAGAAGCGCAGGGAGTCGTGCCCACCGGTGGAAAAATCGACAGGCTGCGTACAGACAACAACCTCCTCCTCGCAGCAACAGTTAACAACGATGTATAAGATTAAACTATGCCTTTTGTTCTTGTGGATTTTACACCCTGCCAATGCTTGCAGCTGTAAGCGTGTTTATTGCCTCTCCTTTATCACTGCAATTCATTTACCTCCTCATTTACCTTCTTCATTATTTCCTTTTAAATAACCTTCCTATTCCCAGCCACTCTCATTAATCTATTTTGATTTCCTTCCTGGCTTTAAACATCTGTCCTGCACTGAGAAGTCCAGAAATGCAAACGGCGCTCCAGACCAGGTGTCACTAGGTGTACAAAACAGATTACTGTCTGTAAACATGACGCTGAGAACACCTTAACTGAGGCCGCTATATTTAATCACGAATATTAGAAGCAAACGTAAGATTAACTTCATATTGAAATCCAAAATCTTTGCCAATACCTGCCATCAGAAACCTTCACTTGGGACACCCTGGCATAGAAAAATACCTTCCCACACCTCTTC
>VZSC01011800.1:191626-213025 GCA_013398225.1 Steatornis caripensis
GCGGCCGTTGCGGCGGCCGGAGCGGGCGGCGTTCAGCTGCTCTCTAGGAAGCGGCAAACAAGGCCTGGCCCTGCGCCCAGCCGAGCGCAGCTCCGCGTTCTTCTCAGTTGTGGCTTTTCCCCCCTTGACCCGTTTCCAAGAAATGTGGCTGTGCTCGCCTGGGGGATCTCGCCAGCGTTTGTTTGCCCGATGGCTGCTACCCAGGTCTAAGAAAGCGTCCTGGAGAACGCCTGGGAGCTGCTCGGCAGCAGGAGATGGCCCGTGCCAAGAGCAGACAAGGAGGCAGTCACGGCAAAGCGGCTTGGGATGGCCCGAGACGGGCAAGCAGGAGACCGACTGGCCAAAGTGCGCGAGAGTTTGAGGATGCAGGGGGCAGCTTCTTGCAGCCGAGAGTTTACGGTCAGGTGTTTTCCCTCCTAGGGACTCTTGTGCAAAAGGAGCCACAGCTCCCAGGAAAAGCACGCTCCAGAGCAGGCGTGGACACAAGCTGCCCTTGGAATTAATGGCAGCAGCGGCTAGTTACAGATTCAAAACTAGTTACAGGTTGAAAGCAGGAATGAAGCCAGGACTTCAATTTGGAAAAACCTGTAATAAAGGAGCAGTGGGAAGAAAGTGTCATGGAGGCTTTTGAAGTGAATGGGGAAAGTCATCAAACTTTGTCAGTCTGATGGCTGCGTCAGTGGTGCAAACCAGTGCATGGCAATGGACTCCCCATGGATCTCAGATGTGAATGTGACCAAAAAGATGGCTCTGAACTTGAGTCAGACTCAGCGCCATAAAAAAGGAAAGTGGCAAGTGTTGTTACAAAGGAATGTCGGGGGGAGTCAGTTAACCTGACTTGTGTACCAAGCCAACTGCAAAAACATTGTGAATCAGATACCTTGAGAAACAAGATTTGTTGCAGAAGGATTAACATAGCTTTTTTTAATGGAAGTCACAGCCTGCAAGTGTATTCGGGTTCTCCGAGGGACTCATAGCAGACGTGTGGACAAGGTGTCTGGCAACACGCTACATCAGATCCTAAAATGCTTCTGACCTAGTTTAGATGCCCACATGCTCTGCCTCCAAGCCTGTGCAAACAGCTCAGAGAAGCAGCAGCACAGGTCAGTTAAGTGCGAGATACTTGATGTGAAAGGAACAGGGAGTCCAAAGCGCTGGACTGTGTTGTGGGAGATGACATGAATCCACTGATGGGCAAGCAAAACCAGAAATGGTGACTTAGCTGAAACAGCACCCATGAGGGCAAGGCTGAAGGCCACTACCGAGGAGTCAGTGGGCGAGAAAGTAGGTTGAGGCAAAGAAGGACAGTTGGCAGACAACACAAAATTTAGAGCAAGGAATAGGGAACATCAGAGGGACACTGAGAGCAACAAGCAACCCAGGGCAGCAGTGCACAAATCAAACAGGCATTTCACCAGGAGTGTTTAAGTAGTTGCACTGCAGAAGAATCTACGAGTTAATACAGAAATGAAATAGAGAACTCGGGTCTGGTACCACCGGGGGACAAATGCCAGCGGGCAGGGAAGCACAACCCAACGGGTGTGCAGCCCACCTGCTATTCAACTGTTGCTGTTGTGGCAGGGAGCGAAGAGTTTCATAGGGGGAGCTGGAAGAGGGCACTGTGCTGCATCTGCAGACCTGCGGGGAAGGCTCTCCCAGGGCCATGAAGGAGTGCAAGAAAAAGTGCCAGGATATTTATTGAAAATTTTGACAAACAGGCAGGGGAGAATGGCTGACCACGAGCCAGTGTCTTGCACGCTGCCCCAGGGTGATGAGATGAGTGAGGCACAGGCCATGCAAGGCACAGAGGAAGGCCTGTAAAAGGTCATGCAGGAATGGATGAAGTAATTGAGAAAAAAGCTTCGGACAAATCCTTGGTGAATACTGCCTTTGGGAGGGAGGGCTGGAGATGCAAAAAAATACAATGAGATACAGATACGGGCAGATGTGCAAGTCTAGAGAGAGGACTGTGCTGGAGACAGGCCCAGGCTTCAGGCTGGAGCAGCAGGAAAATGTGTAGGGTTGTTAACAGTGACTGAAGTGGCCTGGTGGATTTCTCAGAAAGGAGCGATAGCACAAAAAAATCCAAAGTATCTTGGCATTTTGTACTGTTTTACCAGTTGGACACAAAGACTAACTCTTCTAGATGCAACAAATCAGTCTGATCTGACAGTTTCTAAAAGAAAAAATCCTTTTGATCTCCTGCTCTGGGCAGACTCCTAAACTACTTAAGTGGAGACCCATTTATTCTTGGATACTGCTGTTTGGCTTTTTCCCCAGAACTTACCTGGGGGTCCCCACTGGCTTTTAGGAGGCTCACATGACCAGAGTCGAGCTGGTGTACCGGGGTCCCAGAGATGTGGTAGCCATTCACTGTAAGAACAGATGGAGAGTTAGCAGGCTTGCTGCTGGTAGCAAATGAATAATTGCACATTTTAAAAACTAATCGCATAATTGAATATACCGGTAGAAATCGTGGTGCCTTTTTTTGAGTCACCAGTGCTCACTGCCTCCAGCCCAAGAAACTACGGTTGCTTTTCCCCATCCCAGCCGGCTGGCAGTGTGATGGGTTAGCTCCAACCCAGAGAGACGCCAGAACCAGACTCTACAGAAGCTCAGCCCATGGGTCCATTCTGCCCTCAGGATCCTGCAGCAAGCTCTTATGAGGAGTTACGACAGGAGTTACTGAGCTAGAAAGAGCCAAGAAAAAGAGACTTCCGAACTCAAAAGAGTTCCCGTAGCGCTGTTTGGTAAAATTATGTGTTTGAAGTGTAAAAAGCACTGGCTTAACAGAGATGCCTTTTCATGTGAAGAAAGCAAGCCTTGTAAGATGTTTATGGTTTATGTACACAGCTGTAAGGTGCTTTATTTTTGGAATATACGGAGCAAAGAATAATGTTCAAAGTAGGGTTAAAACAAGATACGCACAAATCCTTTGGTCACAATGAAATGCGCAATCTCCAAGCATACTTCTCACTCAGCTCTGCTGAAAGAGGGGCATCAGTTCAAAAACCTTGTACGAAAAACATCCTCCAGACTGCATTACTTACAGTCACCTGGCAGCAATAGCCTTTACATTTAACACTTTTTATGCTAGAGTAATTTTTGGGTTGCTTTGTCTTTCTGCAGTACCTGAGGCTTTTCAGTACAGTTACGCAGCTGATTCTTTGTTACCTGATTCCCTGCAACTTCAAGTCAGGACAGAGGCGAAGTGATTGATCCTGTAGCTACCACTTGCTAAACGCTTTATTGTGTTCGTGTGCTCTCCGTGGAAGAGCCGTATCTAGCCCACGTTCCTCTGCAGCTTGTTGCTTACCCTGCTCCGGCACAAAGCGGGACTGGGAAAGGCAGCCTGTCCTTCCCTCCCAGAGCCAGCAGCCCGGCTGGCTCGCTGGGCCACCGTCTGACTCCACGCTCCAAGGAAGGAGCCGTCTCAGCTCTGAGCAGACACTTCAGACAACTGGGCACAAGATGCATCAGTAGGGAAACAGCAGGTGAGAAAATGTATCAGAAGGGAAAGCCCCACCACGTTTACTCTGCTACAGTCACGAGACCGTGTACGTTAAATACACATCCCATGTAATCACAGAATTTTCCTTTGCTCTGCTGAGTGGTAGAGAAGCAGATTCACCCAATGCAGTGGTCAGGCACAGCACCAAACAGTACCTGCAGAACTCTTCTGTGACACAGGGCTCTTGGGAGTCCCAGGCACACTGCTTGGCCGCTCCCACGTCGTTTCTGTTGAAGAGAAACATCAATGTAAGGGTGATGGAGGCCTTGCACACGCATCAGAGTTACGTCTGTTACACACGTGCAAACAGGTCTGAGCCTCAGCGTTCTCTGAACCAGGTTCTCACCCTGTGAGGAAGGCGCCTGCATCTCCCTGCGCTCCCCATCTCCTCCCATCTCTTTCTGCTGCTGCTTCGCAGCCCCAGCTCCCTTGGCAGCCATCTGGGATGGGTGGAAACAGCAGATTGGGAGCTGCATCACTGCTTCTTCCAGTGCAGGTCTGCCCCAGGCCCATACTCACAAGAAAGCACAGATACGGCCTGTGAGCTGCTGCCACGATCTGCGCAGACAGCATTTCCAGGTGTAGTGAAACCAAGCCGAGCGTGGGGTCCTACCTGCAGCCCACTGCGGACATGGAGCTGAGCACAGCCAGGTGTGGCCCTTACACTGGGAACAAGGACCAAGCGGTGGCAGTGCCTTTGCCCCTGCTCTCCGCATAAAAGGCAGCTGTGAATGACTCAAAGATGTGAATTTAATGACATATACACAGTCCATAGAATTTTTCCCTCAAAAACTATTTCCCTGGTAAATTTCCTTTTTTTCACTCTGTCCTTTAGCAGCTGGGATGTGCACATGTATGTCAAACCAGTTCTGATACTCAAAAGACTGCTGCTGCTTTTCCCCTGTGGGTTTCCTCTGTATTTTAACCATTCTGCTCATTTTCTCAGCAAATGGAAAATTATTTTTGACCACATGCTAAATACAGAATATTAATTGCAAAACTTTGTAAAAGTTGCAAACAGCAGACAGTGGAGTTAGAACTTCTGCAGAAGTCTAGCTAGAAAGCCCAAGCCACCATTCCTTTTGAACAAACATACTGATACCAAACCAAATAAATAATACTGCCTGCCTGCCAGTATCAAATAAAAAAATAAGCAAGTTAGTGTAATCAAGTCAAAGGACTCCTTTGGCCACTTTGTTTGAAACTGTCATTCCCAAAATCCCAACCAAAAGCCATCTAAGCCTGCCAAATCCTGCTTCTCTCTCCATGTTCTGGATGAACACGGTCAAGCGGTAATGGGGCAGAAGAGGCTGAGGGAGCCCTTGGGCGTAACAGTGTAGTGGCTGGCAGTCAGCACTTCCATCAGGGCACATAATGCCCCCCATCCTGGGTGAGTGCTTGTTTGAGCAACAAAGAGGATGCTAATATTCCTCAAGAACCATAAAAGGCCTATTGGATTAAAAAAAAGGGCTACTGATTTATCTTTATATACACATTCATGCACATACATATACGTACAGATGTTCTCAAGGATTGCATTAGGTTCCTTATTTCAGGAAAAGACTCGGGATTATGGATCCCAAACAGGGGTAGGTGCCAGCGCCCACACCTGCGATGCCCAAATCCTTGAGACACACGCCCTGCTTCCTGCTTTCCCCTCTCCCCTCCTCCCCAAGCCACAGAACGCTTTTGCTTGCAAAGAAAAATACTTTGAGCTTTTTTTTTCCTTGCAAGTGCAAAACCTGGTGGACTAGAAGCTTTGATGAATCATGAGGAAATATTTTGTGAATTGGGTAGTAAGTTAATAAATTCCATGTGAGGTCAATGAGGAAGAATTGGAATGTGTTCTAACTCAACAGAAGGAAAATCAAACGCTAAGAGTTGTCTTTCATGAGTCAGCTTGTCTTGGCTTAAAATGCACAAGTGCATGCTTAAATAAAGACAAATTCTAATTTACATTTATTGTAATGCAAAGGTGAACTACAGAACCTACATTTCTGATAGGTTTTTTTTTCTAATGTAAATTGTTGATTAATGAACAGTGTGAGTTGACTTGAAAACAAATGTTTTACAGAATGGCTTTTGGAGATCCGTGTGGAGGGGTTGCGATGCCTGCTTCTGCTACCAATGCAGTCAGTGCCAGTGCCATCAGTGGGGTAACACGTTTTTGTCAGAACTGACTTTGGCATTAGCAGTAAAAACAGGTGCCTTCATATTTGGCTTGAGTTTTTTTTATGGAAGCATATCTGTCTACAATATTCTTGCATTTTTGAGACCGTACAGAGCAATGTACCTCAAAACCTAACAAATATATTTGAAATGTAATTATTTAGTTAAAACTACCAGCTGCTCCTTGTAACTGGTCTCTCCCTTGCCTGCTAGCTACTGTGGAGCTGGTGTGAAGTACCCAGCTCTTCCCCTCTGCCATACAGAAAGCCCAGATGTGTAACTTGAGGGCAGAAATTTTATACATGGAAGAGCAGTGCCCAGTGGTTATCATAGTTGTGAACACAATCCACAACACTCAGTGTCTTGACAAATTTTCTAAAATAAAGTGATTGTGCGGTTGCGCACATTGAAAAACAGAACAAAAAATAATGCTATAAAAATGCATAAAATAGAAATAACATCATTTATTGGATAGAAAATGAAAAGAAGAAGAATGTTTTTAACCCAATTTATTTTGAGTGCTAGAAGGGAAAAAAAAAAAAATCCACTTCTGTGCGCAGTGACAGAGGGATCACTCGGTCAGCCGGAGCAGGGACAGGGACCGGCACGGTCAGGGCGCTCTGCTGCGATGCCATCTACTGGAAGCAACTAAATCTACGAAGGTGATACCGTAACGTTACAATTTCTCTGCAGCTTAGTCATGATTAGAAGTGAATTGGGAGTGTGGGGTGTGATTTTTTTCTACAACTAGAGATAACACCGTGTTTGCCGTAGCCAAGGCAGAGTCTCATCTCGGAATATCAAATTCAGCCTTTGATCCCGGTGCCTGGAAAATCTGAAGGCTGCTTGTAACCCTGTGGTAAAACAATGAGCACTGCTAGTAGGAACAGATTCAATATCAGACAAGATTTTATATCCCATCCAATTTTCCAGAGAGGATGTTGGAGACAAGCTAAAGCCTCTCACTCCTTGACTGTGTAATTTAGCGCTGGCAGACCAACACCAACAAGTTGTCCTCCCTTATCACAGAAGCCCAGAATCCCNTGAGCACTGCTATTAGGAACAGATTCAATATCAGACAAGATTTTATATCCCATCCAATTTTCCAGAGAGGATGTTGGAGACAAGCTAAAGCCTCTCACTCCTTGACTGTGTAATTTAGCGCTGGCAGACCAACACCAACAAGTTGTCCTCCCTTATCACAGAAGCCCAGAATCCCAGCACAGCGGGGGCTGGCAGGGCCCTCTGGAGATCCCCCAGCCCCCCCCCCCCCCGGTTAAAGCAGGTGCCCCCAGCGCAGGGGGCACAGGGACGCGTCCACGCAGGGTTGAATCTCTCCGCAGAAGGAGACTCCACAGCCTCTCGGGGCAGCCTGGGCCAGGGCTCGGGCACCCTCACGGGGAAGATATCAGCCACATGTTAATTATTCTATTTAGCCAATGAGGGGAATAATAACCAGTAGTTTCCTTGTCACTCTCTGGACTGCGAAGGAGGTCTCTGAACAGAAATAAGTCCTGCAGCCCTGGGAGATAACTGGGAATTCATTATTAAACAGCAAGGCAGCAGAAAGACACTTGTTCAAACTGAAATGACGTAGCGAGAGGAAAAATAGAAAGGCCCAAGTGATACGTGCCAACAGAACCAAAGAGGGTTTTCACAGATGTGGTTAAACATTTCCTCCCAAAGGAAAGTGGAAACTTGTGGTGTTTGGGGGGGGCAAAGTTCACTTTGCATCTGTTTGGCAGAATGAGAAACAACACGATGTGTCAGGCCTTCAGAGAGCCACACACGCTGGGACCACGTGTTAGTCAAGAAACCCAGCTTCTGAGGAGATCCCGGCGCAGGCAGTTTTTGCGATCAAAGTGTAGCAACTGAAGAAGAATCTTGTGTCCCTTCTCCATGAATCCAGTAGCACTCTAAAGTCAAAGCAGCTGCTTTCCAGTCTGAGCATACATCAGCCAAACATCAGGGCCTTAAGGTCTATCATAATTCCTCCGGAGTGTGCTTACATTGCTTTCAGGAACAGATTTAGTACCTCTGCATGGAGTCATGTGTAGAGCTATTTTAGGAGCTAAACGCTCCATAGTTTCATTGGCCAAACTACGAGAACAGGGCAGAGCGAGCCGGAGGACCCCTGGGTCTGCTTAGTGCACAGAAACTTTCCCTGGTCTTAAGGATCTGTAGCAGCTACAATGCTGCTGCTGTCTCACATCTTTATAAGCAGGTTTGGAGTTTGGTTTGGGTTTAACAGCAGTAAATCTGTAATGCTGAGCAGCTCCAAACCCAGTTTCTGCCCTGAATAACGTGAAGCTGTACAGCCTGCACAGCTCACTCTGGCGTGGATGAAGAACAGCAACAGAACGGGTCCCTCCTCAATGACCCACGGAGCAACTCTGCAAGCTTCTCCCAAACCGTTTCTGAAAACACGCAGAATTAGAAGTTCTATTCACAGTAGGGTAGAACTGGCCCCGCAGTCCTACCCCTTCTTTTTTGGATTCACTTTGCTCTTGCCAACGGCATGTAGGAATCACCCATACGTGCAGTTTGCAAACCACCTAGCCTTCCTTTCCTGCTCCACTGCATCTCCAGAGGCTTTCAGCAAGGTTTTCTGCCTGTCTGCGGCTCCCCAAAGTGCAAAGATTGGTTGGACCTGTGAGTCCAAGACACTGCGAACAGCCCTGCTTTGCAAACAGGTTTCCTTTAACCGCACAGTACCGCGCTCCTCAGTCCAAACGTCCAGGCTGCTTGAAGCCACCACACTCCAGCTGGCTTTGCCGGAAGCAAACCTGACCTTGCCAGCCAAAACCAGAGTGCTGCCAGTGCTCTCGCACCTTTTATCCAGTTTCTTACTAAGATCTTCCCCACATTTGTGATGAATCAGAAAGCATTCATGTCCATTGTATGCGGGAGAAACCAGCCCAAAGGAAATGCAGGGGCAGTGTGGGGGTTTGTGCACGTGAGGCGCGGAAACCACTTGCAGTGCCCTGAGACTGGAGTAACCCATTCAAAACTTTAGAAGCAGGAGCGGCTGAATGAGAGTACAACTAAAATGCTTTCCTCCAGTTCCATAGAGGATGCATAGTACAAGGAGATTTTGTTTCACTGGAATGAGGAGGTTTCACTTCTGTATCAGTTCAGAGGACTGACTCCAGGCCAGGAAGAACCGTCCTGGCTCTCCCCCTGCCGACCTCCTGCAGACCAGAGCCTGAGGACTCTCCTGATTCAGCACAGCAGCTCTTTTGTCTTTGTGCTCCAGTGAGCCCTTCGGTCCAGCGAGCCCTGCAGCACTGAACCCAATATGGGTCACCTATAGCAACATCAGCTCAAAAGGCCTGAACAACCAGCCCATGCACGAGCCTGTGAACTGCAACGTGGTCCTCTACACGGTGTCTTCTCATTGCATTGCAAGGTCACACTCCTCCATGGGCCTCCCAGGGCCCTGACCTTTACTTTACTTAGGTCATACCTAACGAAAAGAGACATGAAAAGCAGACAGAAGTGACGGATGCAAATCTCTCTGCACCCGCTTGAAACATGAGATTCAGTCTTGTAAGTGCCGAAAGCAGAGCCCTGTGTCATGCATGAACCAGTTCGGCAGGAGTTGCAGTGGCAGAACTAAAATCCAACTCCATCGCACAGGCAGTGGCTGAGACTCAGGCTGCCACACGGCTTTTATCTCCAGTCCCGAAACAGCGCCACAGACAGGCACCGTCCAAAAGTTCTTGAAATCTTCTGTCCATGTGTTGATGATAGAGGTGTTTGTTGCTCTGTCAACAGCATGGGAAAAGCTGCTGGCGATAGTCCTTACTTGATCTTTCAAAATGAGCAATAAGACTTTTGCAAACATCGTGCAACAAAAGCAAGCCTTTCATTGCAGGCTTAGTAGTGATAATAATGTTATTTCCAGCACTTCCTGAGACATACTTTGTTTTTCTAGGTTTTAGGCCACTTTACCAGGGTAGGTTTCTATACCATCCTTTAGCTAGGGCACCCTATATCAGAGGGAAACTGTCACTAAAAAGTTTTTTCTGTATGAGAAAAAACATGTAGTAATAATGCTTGACATCTCTTAGGTGTCTCCACAGATGGACTTACTATTTCAGCTGCAGTTCGTAAGTTTAGTTGGAGTAGGTGTCAATTGCAACTGGCGAGATATGAAAGAAAAACCTCAACCCACAGGCTAAATCCTTCCAAGCTCCTTAACTGACTGACTCAGAGAGACAGAAAAATATTAGGCAGAGGAAGTACTAGAGTAGGTTGTGGTTATATTCCTTCCATCCACTGATCTCTCACTTTGGGTCTAGCAAGTACTTCAGAAGAGGCAAGAATTGTCTACAAGTGGTGAAATTCATCGCTGCTTTCCAGCATTGCAGTACTGGTTGTCTTCAAGGAGAGAGCCCCTTCAGTGCATCTGTCTTTGTGGAGCCCCAGGCTGACACGGGCACCATGGCTCTCAGGAACGCAACAAGGTGTGCTGGGCAAGAGCCGCAGGAACACGCCAGTCTAGCCAAAATATTGGGTCATCTCTCTCAAAGAAATGGTATGCTTTCAGCTCACTTGGATGTTGCTTTCTAACCAAGCAAAGGTATAATAAGTCTGGTTTATGCTCCGAAAATAAAGAGTTCAAGATTTGGTAAATGTTGGAGGTAAAGTTACAAAGCGACCAGCTGTTATTTAGTGCTGCCCTTAGCCAGATTCGTTCCCAGCTGTGCTTGGGCAGCCGGGACAGGTCTCGTATGCATTTTCTCTGGAGAACTGGCCACTCTCTGTATATACCCGGTTCTGTTCCCACTCACAACAGCATCACTGAAAATGCAAATATCACTGTGTGATCACAGGGTAGGAGATTCTCCTATTTAATCTGTTGTCATCCTCCAATTACCCAGTGAAATGTGCAGCATTATTAAAATTGCTTTCATATGCTTAATTAAGGTCTGGCTTATGATGGTGCAGTAAGGAGATTTCCTTTGCACCTGGTGCTTTTTAATTTAATCCTTTTTATGTGCTTACAATGCTTAAAAATTATGCGTCTTAGGAAAGAATAGTTGAGCTTGCAACATACTAATGTTACAGTGCTCTCAGCTCTGGCATTGCATGGAAGCTGAGACATAAATGTAGTGAATGGTATGCTTTAAGATGGAGAACCTCAAACTCACAGAAGTCCCTTTGAGTTTCCATGGATATTCTCTGACCCGGTGAGTGTCCTAATGACAAAGGTGTTGCATACAAGGTGACCACAACCCCTGTTACCATCTCTCACCTGCCCATGTTGTGCCAGACACTGATCATGACAACAGCCTACAGACAAGGCACAGGGAGGACGAATATTGGTGGAGTTTCCAGCTGTGGATTCCAATGGGGCTTTGACACGTCAGCGCTTAACCACTCAGACCGGGATATTTTAGCAGATACTGGTTTGGTATCCTGGGGAATTTACTTGCAAGGCAAAGACTGCACCGTGCTGGATGAAAAGAACTCAGCTGCTCACTAGCCATGGCTTGTTCAAGGTCCCTAAGAACTAGGTTTGTGAGGGAAATGCAAGGCGTTCCTGGCACTGTTTTCAGCTATTGTTTGGGTGCTGGCTAGAAAACCACAATCTGTTGTTTCTGCTCTTCCTGGGGTGAGTGCAGGCTGCAGGTTGCAGCGGTTGCACAGGTGGATTGAGACTTGCTTGGAGTTAGGAACTTCAGTGGAATAAAGGTGAAGAGTAAATCAAGATAAGCTGGAAAGGATACCCAGGAGGACAGAAACAGAAAAGCTGGCTGGTAGTACCAGGAGGACACCAAGTAATAGATTTTTCAGGCAGATCAAGAAAATTTGCTTAAAACTCTGAAGAGCTGGACTTGAGATTCCGTTAAGGAATCAACTGCTGGCAGCTACACTTTTCAGGACTGCCCCAAAGTCCATGCCCCAGAACTTGCTGTTGCAGGTGGCTTTTTACTAATGATGTTTGTGATGGTGAGAATACATGGACCTTAAGTAGGATCAAGATAACATGAACATGGAATTCCTGTTTTCCAGGAGATAGAAAGCTGTTCAGTGAATGGGAAGGACGTAACACCACAGACAAGAAAAGCCTGGAAATAAGGACACACCATGTAAGGCTGACCTCAGCTGAGAAGGAGAGATGGCAGCAAGCCACACGCACACTTTGTGTCATACATACATAAGTCATCTTCAGTGTGATGGACAACGGAGCTGGAGTGCTATTGTTTGACTAATGCGAGAGGTATTACAGCTGCAGCACATTAGAGAATTTCTTCAGCATAATCAAATATTTTCCTGCTGAATCTACCACCCACGCACAGTTGTAAACCGCTCCCAAAGACACTGAGCAACCGTACGGTTAACCACATAGTAGCTGTGCATTCTGGGCACATGGTACTTTCGAACTCAGCATGGCAGTGTGATCCTAGGGCTCCCCTTTCAGCAAACGCACCAACGCCGCCCCTGCCGAGCAGCCTGGAAACTCTTCCCCGTTCTCTTACATTCCAGGTTATGTGCGGTATCATTTGCTCTGCCAGCACCATTCAGCCAATGGCTTACAGCAGTCTCAGATCTGAAAAGAGGATTAACGGGATGTGAAAGCAAGGGGATTGCTCACTCTGGTTTTCTTAAAGGTAGATAAGTATTGTCCATGCACTGAAGATGGTTTTAAGAGGCTATGTGAAGCACACAATTCTTTACACCTTTCAGAGACTGGACAGCATCTCCACACCCCCGCTCTGACTGCTTCTCACAGTCTCTGCCCTGTCCTACCCTATGTCTTTATGTCCTTCCCCATTACTTGTGCCCAGCCTCATGTCTCCTCCTCTCGTTTGCAATTACAACACAGAACTACACTTATTTTTGATAAGAAAAACTCGTACTAGGGGACTACTTCAGAAATAGACATTTGTTTCACATTATGCCAGTCCTGGGAAAGGGGGGAGGCTCAGCCCTCGTAAGCTGCACGAAGTTGCCAGCAGTACTGACACTGCCTGAGCCGAATGTGAAGCATTGTAAAGAAATGCAGGCAGGGGAGAGCAGTGCTATTTTCCTCACTTTAGGCTCTGAAAATGCCAGCTAGAAGCCTGCTGCCAACCCCACAAAAGAGCAGCCAGTAAATAAACACAGTTATTTCACAGGGACCGTCAGGTAGGAGACATCCAGGGCAGAAATTATTTCAGCTTACCTGCACCGCCTCCAAATGACCCATATGTTGTCCAGATGTGCTCAGAACGTAAATGTAAGCACTCTGTTTGCCCTTTCTCCCAGCCAGGGTTTCCTGCTATTCACAGTCTTCCCATCAGCTCGTACACATGAAAGGTTTTGAAAGCTACACACGCAGTGATTTTGCAACCCAGACCAGCCTGGGGACATTTATTTCCTGAAATTCCAGCAGAACAACAGAGCTTCTCCCTGACTCACTGCAATGGTACCTGTCGTGGGAAGGGAACGTTTGGGGCACCCCGGTGCAAGCCAGGTACAGGTGATCCCAGCCGAATGGTGAAACGGACACAGGCCCTGAGGGGCCAGCAGAGGTCTGGAGCACTTCACATAAGCACTCACTGGCTTTTCTTCAGTAAGACCACACACAACAATCCCTCACCTGAGTCACAGACAGAGGTGGAGGAGAGTGCTTAAAGCACTGGGACATTTATCACGCTGGGACCTGAGCCAGCGCACTTGCAGTGTGAAGGTCACAAGATGACTGGCGGTTTCTGGAGGCCTCATTTCATGTTTCTCCAAGCAGGTCAACACCGGAGCTGACCTGTGAGCTCAAGGAGAGTGCCGATGGACAGCTGGCCTCAAGGGATGGAGCCCGCCACTGCCTGCTGAGGTAAAACCAACAAAAAGGGAAGGCAGAAATAACAAAAACCCTGTGTTCATATTTTTTCTAGAGCAAATAAGGGAATTTGGTGGGCAGCCAGGTTGCTTCAGAAGAAGCATGGGAGCTGTGCACGAGGGTGTTTTACACTCTCTCCAGTACTCTGACGCTTTTTTCTCCCCTTGCTGCAAACAGGCCCCCAGATCCATCCATCTCGAGGTTTACAGACCCACTTCTCCCTCAGTCCATCAGCTGCCATCACCTCNGTCTATTTGCCCTTTCTCCCAGCCAGGGTTTCCTCCTATTCACAGTCTTCCCATCAGCTCGTACACATGAAAGGTTTTGAAAGCTACACACGCAGTGATTTTGCAACCCAGACCAGCCTGGGGACATTTATTTCCTGAAATTCCAGCAGAACAACAGAGCTTCTCCCTGACTCACTGCAATGGTACCTGTCGTGGGAAGGGAACGTTTGGGGCACCCCGGTGCAAGCCAGGTACAGGTGATCCCAGCCGAATGGTGAAACGGACACAGGCCCTGAGGGGCCAGCAGAGGTCTGGAGCACTTCACATAAGCACTCACTGGCTTTTCTTCAGTAAGACCACACACAACAATCCCTCACCTGAGTCACAGACAGAGGTGGAGGAGAGTGCTTAAAGCACTGGGACATTTATCACGCTGGGACCTGAGCCAGCGCACTTGCAGTGTGAAGGTCACAAGATGACTGGCGGTTTCTGGAGGCCTCATTTCATGTTTCTCCAAGCAGGTCAACACCGGAGCTGACCTGTGAGCTCAAGGAGAGTGCCGATGGACAGCTGGCCTCAAGGGATGGAGCCCGCCACTGCCTGCTGAGGTAAAACCAACAAAAAGGGAAGGCAGAAATAACAAAAACCCTGTGTTCATATTTTTTCTAGAGCAAATAAGGGAATTTGGTGGGCAGCCAGGTTGCTTCAGAAGAAGCATGGGAGCTGTGCACGAGGGTGTTTTACACTCTCTCCAGTACTCTGACGCTTTTTTCTCCCCTTGCTGCAAACAGGCCCCCAGATCCATCCATCTCGAGGTTTACAGACCCACTTCTCCCTCAGTCCATCAGCTGCCATCACCTCCAGCTGCCAACACCCTCCTCCATCCCCAGGAAGCAGAAGCAGCCATCCCTACAAACCCCTCTTGGCCACTGGGAAGGATGAGGCCAGAGAGGGGGTAGGTTGCACACCATGTTCTCCCCATCCAGAGTCACAAGCACCATTGCTACAGCCCAGAGTTCCTATGCAGGGCAGCAGGAGCTCCAGGAGATGGGGACAAGGCGTTTGGGCTGTTTACATCCTCCAAACGCCAATTCCTCTTCCCCTGGCACACGCAGTGGGTGTGGAACAACACAGACTTAGCACATGTCCTGGAGGGCTTGTGCTAGTGCCAGGGGCTGTATGCCCGTGGGTGCTGATGCTGAAGCTGGAGAAACTGGGGAAGCATGGGCATGGAGACAGCCAAACACTGCTTAGGAGAATATTTTAACATCTAAAACTTGATGGGTAAAAATTCCAAGGCAAAGTAGTATCGTTTGAGGGCAGAGGGACAGAGTGCTGAGGAACAGCCAGTACTGCAGGTCTGGGAAGGACCTTCTCACCCTCAGAGAGTTACTTCTTAGAGTAACTGCTGGTCTCCCATTCATTGCTCCAACAGCTCCATCTGCTGAATCAAACCTATGAGTCCTGCACACCTAAATGCACCTTTTTTCAGCTCAGACCTAGTAGCTTCTAGCACTGAGAAAAGCTTTCTGTGGGACTTACAGCTCTGCACACCGAGCTGCAGCTCTGGTCAGTTCTGAGCCACGTGCCGTGGCTACCTTGAGTGAGGCAAAGTGTGCGATAGGGAAGGCGTTCTCCTTCCTGAGACGTCCGTGAAGCTTTACTTGCAGGCCCTGCCTTTCCGTTCCACTGCCTTTCTGCCAGACCCCATGTGGCCTCCTAGGTTCTTCTTAGTACTTATGCAACAAAGGTATTTAAAGACATGTTTCTCTCCTCAACCATTGCTATGTCAACAGGTCATAGTTCTGATATTTCTGATATTTTCTAAACTTGCCAAGGCTTCCTGCCCCTGGATGAGTATTTTTGCCCTGGTCTGATTTGCAGAGCTGTTGGTCTGGCCTCCCAGCTCCTGTTATTCAAGTAACCCCCAGGAATACTGCAGCTTTTCAGACACTGAATCTCCCCCAAAGAGCTGTCCCTCTGAAGTGTGAGTACACGTGCAGATGTGTGTTTGTGTGCATGTGTGAACACGCCTGGGTATTTGCAACAGCTGTAGGAACTAAGTGTAGCAATGGGGTGCGGCATTTTACAGATGTCCTGTGCATCCTACGCGCTGTTGGGGAAGAAAGCCAGGGTGGGTATTTTGGGTGTGAAGGGAGGCGTGCTCACCATATGACCTGACGGGAAGAGATTGTTTCACTGTGCCTGCTGACACCATCATGGCTGCATTCTGCGATGGGAGTCGTAAGGGGCAGTAGTCCCGTGCAAGGCAATTTAGGACATTTTTTAAGTTCCGCTTCAGTTCTGGGCTGTAAGTTCAGGTCCCCAGGTCCCCAGATTCACTACAGCCAGCTTTACCTGTCTGGAGAGTTGGTGTTGTCACCAAAGGTCTCTTTAGAGTCAATGAAGAGAGACTGGCACTTAGAGCATGTAGCTCACAGGAGCTATTTTAGACACCTACGTCAAGAGGAAGCCAACTGAAAAGTAAAGGTAATTATTTTTTTTCATGGACAAATGGTGACACGGGAAGATCCCGTTCAAATGGAGTTGTCCACCCTGCGGAAGGTACCTTGGCGAATTAGACTCTGCCCTGCTCACCCAGCGACACGGGTGGTGAAGCCTATCTCAGGGCACAGGAGTGGGTGTCCTAGAGGCCAGTCAGCCAGTGGGTGCCCATGGGGGCAGCCTGACAGCCGTGCGCTCCTCTGCACGCACTTCTTTCCAGTTTATCACCCAGTTTATCACTGGTGTCCTGATTCTAAACAGAGAGCGCGAACATGTACTTAACCCTTCAAATCCCAGGAGAGGTATCCTGAACGTCCTTCCAGACAGCACGGGACTCCTTGCAGAGTTAATGATGCAAAATAAGGACCATGACTGCTACAGAGAAGGGTCTTCCAGGTGGCTTAGAGCAGCTTGCCATCTCTGCTCTTTGTTATGTTTTGACATAACAAGCTCAGGTGTCTCTAGATGTTGTGCAAGACAGATGCCAGGCATCCTGACTGTAATGTAATTGATGCAGACTCAACCTTCCTACAGCAGGCCATGCTGTGAAGACAAATGCTAGGTATATTGAAATACTCTTGGATTTCATTCTGCAGATCTTTTACAGGTCAGAGGCCTTTAAAATGGTTTCAGGATTGAGTCCAACCAGTTTCAAAGGATGATAAATGTGGAGTGTTTATAGGGTTGGGCATTCGAGTGGAGATAGACAGGAATGTGCTGTCTCTGTCGGCTGGCCCATTTACCTGTGCAAATCTGTTTGTTCCATGTAGAGTCACCCCAGTTATTTCATTACAGATATTTCTAAGATCTTTTTTCCACATAGGAACACTGTGTCATAAAGTCTATTTCTTTCAATTTAAGAACCAATTTCCTTATGTTTTTCACGTAAAGACAATGAAAATTAGATCGCACAGCACCACCCATGGTGGAAATACTACTCTGGTCAGATAAGATATATGGATAGCACAGGCAGATAATCACAATGTGGAAGGACACCAAGCACTGGAAATGGCTGACAATAATATTAATGCGTCACAAGGGGGAAGGCTTCTGTTGTATTTTGAAGGCTCGGAAGAATCAAGATGTTACTTGCCCCTAAAATCCCGTTTCCACTCCCCAGGAATGGGAGTGTGTACTTGAGTTCCCGTCTCTGAATAGTTCAAGCATCAAGAGCAAAAAACCTATTTAATCCAAAAAAAAGGCTTTTGCACTGTGTGGCGAAGGAAGCGAATGGCGACAGTTGCTTGGTGAAGCAGAGATGGAGCAGTGCCGGGCATGTTCAGAGAGGCAATTTGTTGGATGGACCAGTCACCCAACACCTCCTGTTTTTAGGAGGAGGGAGCAGAATTACACAAAGGGTTCAGCTGAGGAGCAGCACAGGGACTCACTGCACCAAAACTTGTATAGTTTTTGCTTGCTGATCTTCTTCAAAGGCCACGTCCCCTCCCTGCTCCCAGCTGTGCACCTATCCCAGCAGACTGACAGCACCGTACGGAGCCCACGAGCTGCTGCCACCCTGCGTACTGCTGGTTAATCCTGCCTTTCCCTGGGGAGCAGGAGGGCAGGACCTTCCAGGGAGGAGCAGGATCTGTCCCAAAGCAGAGCGGGAATGTTCAGCACAGGTGCATGTGGGTACACATGAAATGAAGCACAGTAAATGTTCCTCTGAACTCATACTAGGATTCTTTGACTTAGACAACCAGAAAAAGCAAACCAGCAGTTGAGTGACAACAGCCTAGTTAGATGTGACATATCGAAAAATCAGGGAAACACAGATACCAAATACAGACCAACTCCCATGTGAGCCCCAGGCACTTGTCATCCTCTACATTGATAAATATTTTTCATATAGGTTAGGCTCTGCAGACTGAGAAAACAGGCCTGACAGGGATTTCAGGAAGTCATTTTGTCCTTGCTGTGCCCCAAAGTGGGGCCAACATGATTTTTCACGGCTTTGCGTAACCTGCTCTAACAGACCTCCAGTGACACAGACTCCCAGGTGACTCTCTACTCCCACGCTTTACTATCTTAGAGAGCTAGGAAGAGTTAGAGTTGTCCTCATTGCAACTGAAGTGTGTTACTGTGTCTTCTAGTCACGACAAGCATTGCAAACAGTCGTCTTCTTCGCAACAGCATTTTATGCGCTTGAAGCCTGCTGTCATGTCCCCATCCACATCTTTGCTTGCTTAGGGCAGACAACCCCAATCTCTTAACATGTGCCCAGAAGTCGTGTTTTCAACATTTCCCATCATTCCTGCTACTCTCTTCTGGGCTTTATCCAACTGGCTCACATCTTTCCTGAAGTGTAGAGCCCAAACAAGATAAAATATTCCAGCTGAGGCTTTATAATTTCCTTGTAAAGTTGGAGGCTTACTTCATGCCTCACAGACAACATTGCTATTTATACAATGGAAAATGCTGGCTGTTTTTGTACTAGCACAACACTGCTGGCTCACACTCAGTTTTAGGTCTTCCAAAGCTCCTACGTCTTTGTAAACTGCTCCATTGCTTGTCTTTGTCACTTAATTATTTCTGATGAAATTTCCAATCTTCAGTGCATCTTTACTGAACAGCATCCTACTCGTCCAGCATGTGCCCTAAGCTGCAGGATGATTGTGAATTCTGAGCCTGTTCTGTGCAGCACACCATGTTCTCTCTCAGCTTCAGTTAAAGTTAACATTTGAATAAGTGCTCTCGATGTCAACATGCCATTAATTACTGGAAATACTGACTAGAAGGAAGCCTCAGGCAGACCCCCCCGCACGATTTCCTTCAGTGCAAACTTCCTTTTGACAAAGCACCATTGATTACCATGCTTTGAGTATGATCTGCCAAGCAATTTTACACCATCTTATTATAATGTAACTATGGTCCCCTTTCCCTTTAGTTTCTTTTCCCTCTAGCCAGCTTCCAAACTGCCTTTGCTGCTTTTAAGACTTGTCTTCCTGTAAATGAGCTGCCTTTCCTGCATGTGAGTCTCTGCTCACAGATCTGCCCTGCCCGGAGGCCATGCAAATGTTTAGCCATGATCCTACCACATGAGAGGGCACGTACCTCCTCCCGCCGCTGCTTATCAATGATGGAAGTGCTGAAACTGCCATGAACCTGCCGAGAAAGCCTGCTCTTGCTAGCACCCACCTTCAGAAAGGTGGTGGATGGTGGCGAGGCCCCAGAGCACGCTGGAGGGACGCTCTGTTGTGCTCTTAGCCCACCCAGGGCTCGGCCACAGCCCTGAGCTTGGTGAACACCTCCACCCCGCACTGGGATACGCCTCCCACTGACTGACAGGGCAACTGGTTGGGCACACATGACAGCTGGAGTGCTGCAAGAGAAGGGCGTGCCACTCAGAAGATGTCCAAATATAACATTTAAAAGAACAGAGAGTGATCCCAATGCCTGGAGCTTCCACATATGCTTTGCATACAGCTGAGACGACAAGGAGTTGTCTTCTACCTTGTGCATGAGAGACATACGATGCAAGGGAGAACCAAAGAGAGGATGCGTGATAGCAATGCCTAAGGGATGTGTTACACGTACAAAAAGAAAGCAAGAGCATGGATTTGTGGGCTTCAGGCTACAGGAGACCTGGCAGAGTGCTGTTCAACTAAAAATGCAGTGCTACATCTGCTACCTAACACCAGCCCTGAAGGAAAACCCACAACCTAGCACTCTAGCAATTAGCTGAGTTTGGCAGGCCAAGTCTGGGTACCTCTGGGCTCTGGAAAAGGTGGGATCAGACACAGCTCCTGCAGCAGTATGCTGTTGGCAGAGGCTCAGTGACTGCATCCTTGGCTGGCAGCATCTGGACAGGCTTCTGAGGGTGCGAACAGCACGTGGGCACATGTGCGAACAGCACAGAGCTCGAAGGAACTGCTAGCAGGGCTCCAGCTGAGGAGAGCTGAGGATGCTCCTGGATGCTCTGTGCCATGGAGAGGAGCCCTTCTTTCCTTCCACTCACTTTCTGGCTACTTTTTCCCAAAAATCACTACCTGTGAAAGAGCTCTAGCATCTCCCACTCTGTCCACTGAACTGCTCTGTGCTTCTAGTAATTATTAGTTTCTCCTCTGAAATTTCTGTGCACTTGAGTTGAAGTAGATAGTCTCTTGCCTCTACTTTAGCTCCACTGCCTGGCTCAGCTTCAGTGGGTGGAAACACAGAGCAAATAATACAGAAAAACTTTGATAGGAGGGATATGCCGTTATTTAAAATAAGAGGAAAACAAGGCACAAAACCAGTCTCCACAGCAGCCAGAGACCTCCCGTAAGCCAGAAGAATAACAAGTCATATTTATTCTCTCTGAAACCATTTACTCTCTCAGCAAGCAGAGCTCAGACCATGGTTGAGATACAGAAACCTCTTCTTGGAGTGAAAAATTTCAAGGGAAAAAAAAAAAGGCTACATAAAGTACAAGCCAGTATAACAAAATTGAAGTTGTATGGTCCCTTTAGACAATTTGGTGCTTCAACATCTGGAGAAGACCCCCTTGATTTGGCATGGTGATTCTGATCCAGATCCAGATTCTGCACTTGGAAGCGGAAGGAAACTCCCCAGAGCATTTCAGAGGAGCCTGGGAGAGTACCTACCTTGGGTTGATCACAGATAGCAACTACAGAGCCTTTCCAGGACAATTTCATGTTTCTTCCTGTTGAATAGGAACCTTTGTAGATCCTGATAACAGGAAACAGGAGACATACACACGGACACACCTAAACTGCTTTGAAGTCAGAGCCTACTTCCACTTTGGGACTGAAAACTGAAGTCCTCCCTGACAGATGGCTCCAAATGGAGGAGAAGAAACACTCATTTGTCAGTATAGCCCAGTGCAACAAGGTCCCTGGAAAATGTTACAGTCCAAGTATCTGTCCCAGGGTTTTGCTGTGTGTCAGAGGGTCCACCCCTCTGGTACCAGCTCTCTACCTAGTCCGTGCTGCAGAAGGCCCTGGTAGGGCTGAGCTGACAGTGTGCCAGCTGAGGTCCCCCAGCTGAAGCATCGACCGTAACCTTCAGCGAACAGTGCCTTAAACTCCAAGTTGCCTTAAACTCACCTTCCAGTGCAGCTATGTTAATGTACAATTATAATAAAATACTTTATTCAAACATCTAGCTTTAGCAAAGCAGTTACAGATGCTTGTGGAAGACAGAAGTAAAAAAAAAAAAAA
>VZSC01011800.1:213162-257498 GCA_013398225.1 Steatornis caripensis
AAAAAAAAAAAAAAAGGAAAACCACAATTAAACCACTTTTAGACTAAAAATAACCAGGAGGTTCTTTCTCATTCTCGTGTTGCCCTGAAGAGTTATCCTTTCCTGGCCGGGTGCTGCACAGAGCTTACTTCTGACAGCTTACCTTATGCCTTGTTGCATTTGTTAAGAGCCCTCCATGAGAAAGCCTGCATCACAATGTACGCTCATTACACAGCTCTGGGAAGCCCCAGACAGATTTAGTCTTTCTCTCTGAATCTCACATTACTTATTCCTTGCCCAGGAGATAGTTTGGCCATTTGTCTTCATCAAAATAAGGACGGCTTCACTCCCTTGGAGATGCAAATGTTTCTTCCTCAGATGGGAGGGACCTGCTCTGTTTGACTGACTCGTTAACACTTTGTTGCCTCAAGAAGTTCCCTTTTCTTCACTCTAGTAGACTCACGGGTGTGTTTAACTATGAAATGCAGAATCTGGTATTTTGCAATAGTTTGTACATCACCAAGTATACCGGTTGCATCCACGTATATGGGATTAGTACATGTAGAACATTGCTGGCATTTGACTGAGACCAGACACAACAGTAGCTGGGTGGGTAATCTCTAACACCTTTCCCTTGTAGGCAGACTCAACATCCAGATTCTGCTTGGCTGCATGAACAGATCCAGAGCTGTTACTTCCCATGCTATGCTATATTCTAAAAGAGCCTACATTTCATCAGGCCCACTGAAGCTGGACCTCTGTCCAGCAAGAAGAAGTTATCGATACAGTTTGTCAGGATGTACAGCGTACCTGCACGTCCTAGCAAGAGAAGTGCTCATGCCCTTCCTGGGAGGCACTATTGCCATCAGCACCCACAGCAGTATTCCCTGACCCTTCACAGTGTGTGGGATGAGACAAAGCACCATTTCACACCATCTCAGTGGTGGAGAGGGGAAAGACCATGGGGAAGCAGTGTGCACAGGGTCTACAGTGTTTTCTGATGTGTTAGCAATGCTCCTTCTCTTTCAGCTGAGACTGGATGTACGTTCTAGCAGTGGCTGTCACCCCTACAGTGGTTTTGCAGCAAGTCAACATGCAGTCAGCCAGCCACTTTGTGAGTCACTGTGTGAAAGCTGCTGAACATCCAGACTTCCCTGTGGTAGGAAAAAGAATTAGAGAGAATGTTTGGAGGTTCCAGAGGAGGTCTTGAAACACTTTCTGATCATTCATCTCAGTAAAGAGATGGTCCCTGGGAGAGACGAGAATGGTTACGACCTTACAAACAAAGAATTTTGCATCCACTGCTGTTGGTGGGTAATCATGAGCAGAAAACCTTTAACTACATGGATCAGACTGAAGGCCAACCAGCTACCTTCCACTGGCCTATGAGTTACCGTGCTTGTTCACTAAACAGTGATAGCTCTCTCAAACGCTCCAGTGTACTTTCATCATCTGGTGGTAGCTATGATAAAGGCAGAGCAACTGGAGTACATCTACACAAATAAGACCTTGATGGAAAAGAGACCTAGCTCCTGCTGCTGAAACGATGGTGCTATGGAGGCAAAGAAGGAAGGAGGCCCATGAAACCCTGTGACAGGGATGTATGCTGGCACCATGTCCCCATGACAAATGCTGTCGTTTATCTTGATATTCCCAGCAGCAGCTGCAGCAATGACAGGACAAACAAGCAGTTAAGACAAGTCAGCAGGTGCAGTCAATGAGCTGTCCAGTCCGAGACTTGCAATAAATATTACCCATGCCAATGCAGTTCTGCCACAGGAAAGTTGGGGACAGCAGTTTTATAGTAAGTCTTTGACTTACCATATGGCTCAAAGCCAGAGAATACTTCCTGTGTGTCAAGGTGCAACCCCACTGTTAGACAGCAAGCCTTGCATGCCAAGTGTGCCTTTACGGTGACTGCATGGCTCAGCAGGTCCACCATGCAGCACAGACAAGGCAGAAAGTGCATATCCAACATGAGGCTGGACAATCTGCCTACGGACAGTCCTGCACTACCAGTTTTGCAGGGACAAAGGGTCAGAGCCAATTAGTCAGATTAAATCAAAATAGTGTCCGACAGCTGCTTGTGCCACAACTGGATGAGGCGTCATCACACACTTCAACAGAAAGGCCTGGAGGTTGCATTCAGCTTCTGCTTTGTCTGAGGCCTGGATGACACCACAAATGACACTTCTTTGACACATAATCCACTTGGAGGATGTGAATCTGATAGTGCAATATAGCCCAACTAGAGCAAAAATACTCCCAAGCAATATCATCAAACGGATAAACTAGCAAAAAGCGGTATCTAGAAGACTTTCAGGCCACAGCATATTCTAACTGAGCAGTCTAAGATAAACTGAGCTTGCCAGGAACAGCTGTTAAGCTGGAGGCATGGAGGGGCCAGAGTGCAGGAGACTCCTGTTGCCTCACAAAAGGCTACAGCCCTCATGGAAGGTGCGGGAGGCTCAGAAATGCATGATTCTTAATTCAGCACAAGAAACAAGAGCAAGCCTAACTTCAAAGCCAGTTGGGCTTAGGACTACTCCGTTGAGGAGCTTTCTCATCTAAACAGAACTTGAATAAATGCTCCCTAAAGCAAGGACCAGAACATGGAAATCCCACTTGTGCCCTCTCTTCTATTCTCAGTTATTCTGAGAATCACATTTCTTACTGCATAGCAATCCCATTGCAGTAGCTGAGAGCACAACCAGAGACGGTTTGGGCATTCTCGTGAGGACTGGTTGGAAGTGACCTCTGGAAGTCTCCAGCCCAGCTACTCACTCAGCCAGGATCACTGCTAAGAACAGATCAGGTCAGCCAAAGCTTTGTCTAGCCAGGTTCTGAGATATCCCAAGGATCGAGACTCCACCACATCCTTGGTCAGCCTGTGCCAGGGCTGTCCTGCCTTCCCGGAGAAAATAACTTTCCTGATTTCTGACCTGGACATACCAAGCAGGATGCGGCTACTGGCCCTTGCTATATTGTCTGTAACTTTTGTGAGAAAGTAAAACCTGCCTGATGTTATGGAGACTCTGAGTCCAGGCCATCTACTTTTGTGGGGTAGGGTTGCTGTGACAAGAGCTTTTATCACATAAAAACCAGGTTCCACCTCGTACTGGTTTCATCTGACCTCAACTCAGTGCATGTAAGGGTCCATCACCACAATGGCTCAGGAGTGAGTTTAATCACCTCCTCACCCACTTCTGAATTGCAGTGGGGACAGGGTATCTAACTCCTACTTATCTCCCCAGCCACGCAGGGGATGCTGTCCATGAGCCAGAGCAGACTATGCTTGACAATGAAGGCAGTGTTTAATGGTAACATGCCTTGTGAAGGTCCCTATGAGATGTCGGTGCATAAAACCCGGATAAATAATGACTTGGTCAAGTTCTAGGCCAAAGGCTTCTGAAATAAAACACATCGGTCCCTGAGCGGACCGTGAGGTGCGTTATGACAGCCCATGGCTCTCCTTGCACTCATAACCAGTCAGAAAGAGGAACGCCAGTGGTCGTTCCTGAAGGCTTTGACTCCATTGTGACCAAGGTGAACTCCTGCTTTCCTTTCCTCCCCTGTCATTCTGTCATTCTTTCTGCTAAAGAAATCTGGTTTTGCTGGTCACAAGTTCCTGTTCTGCAACGCTGTTCTGAGCTCATGACGAGAAAAGCAGGTACACACAGTCTTAGGTAAGCCAGAGGTGGTACAAGTTTGACAGGTCTTGAGCAGCTGATAAGATCGTGAGTTGAGTCTGCTTCTCTACTAGCACAACAGTGAATAAAACACACAAATACAGACTGAAAATTCTGTCTTTGATGTCCCATTACATGTGTTTTTCTTCCCTTGTCTCCATGGGCAAACTGACTCGGACTTGAGCAACTTTTCTATTAGCTATTTCTGTTTCCCCCTAATGGTGCTTTGGTGATACCTGACATTCCCTCAAACTACTTTGTATATATATATACATATATAGACATAATTATTTCCAGATAAAGGGAAAGGAAACAATGTGGTAAAAATGATATCCTTAACAGTGTTTCATATTCTCAAACATTTGTGGCAGGGGTGTCTCTACTTTACATTCTCTGTCTTTTGTAAAAGCTTCAGATGTCGTCTAATAGTCAGAATTAAGATGCCAGAGGATCAGAAGCCTAAATCTTCTTGTCATTATTTTCTTTCATATGGTGGCAGGGTCATATTAATTCCTTTGACCCTGGGCCTACTTTGTCGTCAAAACTAACTTGAGAGTCATTTTCCTGCAACAGATCTGTACTGCTAGGGTGACACGTTTACTGGAGCCCCCACCCCCACTTACCATTCGTGAACGTGTTCACATAGTACCTTCGGCCCTGGGGAGACATATAGCTCTGCCAGCCGGGGGGAAGATGGCCATTAGAGGTATCTTCTCCTGTCTGAGGAGTTGCCTTTCTGGGTTTCTGCTGAGAAAAGAAAAAAAAAACCCAACCTATTAAGTCAATATCTAGAAAATGTAAAGTCTAACCAGACGCACATCTGGGAAGGACCACGTGGTATGGCATTCTAGAGATTGCAATACACCCAAAGACTTTTAGTCCATTTCTCCCCTCATCTGTCCTAGCTTCGTCCAGTACTTGAAGAAATCTTTCCTTGGGGCACTGACTACACAGAACATCCTTTGGGAGAGAAATTAAATCCCTCTGTATTTGATGTCCCAGGAGCACCTGGCCTTGTCCAAGAAAATGACTCTCATTAAGCAGTAAAATGCAAAGCATAAAATAATCAAGTGTCTGAGAAAGGAAGACATGCATCTGGCACTCAATTACTTTCATGTGGGTATATTGGTGGGTCAAAGCACTGCTGCCCAAATTTAATTTACAGGGGCACCATCACCCTCAGACATTTTAAAGAAGAAACAGTGCAGAGCCAGGTTGCCTGTAGGAGTACTGTGCAGAAGTAAATTTATCAGTATGCTGAATATATACTAATAATGCATGTCATTAGCAATGCATACATTACTGATCTAGATGTAATCTGGATCCACATCATCCAGATACAGCATCATTAGGACCCAGATTACTAGGAGTGACCCAGATCATTAGGAACAGCAGGAGACGAGCATCATGCTTTCATCTGCTCTCCAGGCACACACAGAACTGCCAACAGGTTCAAGTGCCACCTCAGCCGTACATCTCTTCACGACTCAGTTGCAAACCACAGCGCAGCTTCAGGGTGCAAGCAAAAGAAAGAGGTGAAGCTGAAGTGCAACTAATTGTCCACATTACATTGCATTACCCTGACTATTTCCCTCTTCCAAGTAGCTGCAGTGGTTCATTGGTAGCGCAGGATTTACAGTCGCTACTTGACAAGAGATTGGCAAAGACGGCTTAATCCCAAAGGAGGCGTGAGCCACATCTGGTCCCTTCAACCAGGAACACTGAATAAGACAAAGGTAGACAGATCAGATCCATGGCCAAGGACTGCCAGTTGAAGCCCTACAGGGCTGTGACTACGAACCCGCAGCCTCCTCCTGGCTCCCACCCAGAGCACTCCGCTTTACCTTCCCACATTCCCTAAGGCAAACCAGGCATGCAATGTACTAACTTGTTGTTTGTTTGTTTGCATTGCCTTCAGAGGAAGAAATATAAAAGAACAATGAAAAATGTGTCAAATAATTGAATTATTTATCCCACGGAAGCTAATCTCTATCCAGGAAATGCCTTCCGACACGGTGGGGGACAGGTCTGAAGAGACTGCGCTCGATTCACAAGCAGCCATGTCCAGGGGACAGGCAGAGTTTCAGCATCTGGCTGCATGTAATGTTCGAACATTGACAGACCTATGAACAGCACTGTCAGAAAGAAACCTGTGATGTGTCCTTCTCCTACACATTCAGTCTCAGAGTGAAATTCCAACTCTGTTCCAACACAGAATAAAAGGGACCTTTAATGATCTTGGAGCCAAAAGTCTATTTTATGTTTCTTCTGAGTTTCAGAAAACTCTGATTACAACGGCTCTCAAGAGGCACCGGCCTCAAGAACGATCTTGCGTTCGTGCCTCGTCAAGCGCACTTGCACAGACAGGTCACAGGCTGCAAGGCAGCCACACGGACCCAAGGCCAGTGTGAGATGACTACTGTCTCACTGCCGCAGCACAGACGGAGCCTGTGCTCATTCAGATTTTAGCTCCTCTCCTTAAGCAGAGATACAGCCTGGGAGACTCAGCTGGCCCAACACAAATTTAAACAAGTTAGCTCGGGAGGGGACTACACTAAGGGGCTCTACTGGACTTATNTACTGTCTCACCGCCGCAGCACAGACGGAGCCTGTGCTCATTCAGATTTTAGCTCCTCTCCTTAAGCAGAGATACAGCCTGGGAGACTCAGCTGGCCCAACACAAATTTAAACAAGTTAGCTCGGGAGGGGACTACACTAAGGGACTCTACTGGACTTATGACTCAAATCCCTGCTCTGCGTGCCTATGGCTAGCAGTGTGGTATGCAGAATTAATCAGCAGCATCTCTGCCCTCTATTCCTATCTATCTGCTGTGTTTCTAATCAAATAAATTTGCAGTTTGATTCACTTTGCTGTACATATGAGAAAGCAGAAACTTTCGAATTTTATGTTACTATTTGATTTTTTTTTTCCCCTGATCTCAGCTTAGGATGCAAGTGAAAACTTCTCTTACACATCAGCCTGCCCAAAGGCACATGTTCTCATTATTGTTAGTGTTATACTATTGCCTAGAAATGCACCAAATTAAATTCTCGTCTTAGTGAAGCTACCACAGCCATGCCTGTTCTGTGATCACGGGGCAGGACCCCTCCATACAAGCCACTGAAATGCCTCTCTGTTTCATACAGCTTTCCGTGAAAGCTCTGAATCTTACTAGTGAAAACGTTAAACCTCATGAGTATAACAGAAAAAAATAAGGTATCTCAGTTTTACCTCCGGGTTATCTGAGTTCTTCTCCAACATGACAGGGATATTTATGGAAGTGCCTTCTTGCACTATGCAATGCCACAGCTAACATGGCTCCGACAACCGAGTACTTATCTTCAGTTCTTTACAGCCACGTACTGGCACTGCCAGAAACTTGCTCACGCAGCCCTGACACCTGCAGCATGGCCCTAATAGCCAGCATCACCCTTTCATCTGGTTTCAGTCAAGACTGAAAATAACTCAACGGCAGGCTTCCCAGGCATGACATCCCTGGAAGCATCACATTGCTTGTGCAGGTGATGCAGACCAGCGGACGGCTGTATGGCACTGACACATGCATACTTTTATCACATGGACCTTACAAACAAAAGCTGGTTTGTGCAAGTTTCCTTTTGGTCCTGTTCAGCTCCTGTGACCTGCCATGCACCGGAGTTTTCCATCTCACATGTCTGTCAGACACCCCTCTCTACAGTTCCACCTAACGTAATGAAACACTGGGAAGAAAAAAGAAAGAGTATGTCTGACCAGTGCGGTCACCCCAGCAATGGCAGTAACAGCTAAGAAGGCGACTGGTTGATTTCTGTCTTCAGGAGTACCTCCTGTGGCGCTGTCCCGGCCCCTTACCCATACACAGTCCCTGTCTGAGACACAAGTAGGGCTGGTGAGAAAGTCAGGGCTAAAAGGCATTCGGAGGTTCAGGATCAAGTAACGTACGCAGAGAAGGTCAGATCAGAAGGGAACGTGTGATAGCCCCGAGCTACAGTTTGAACCACAGAACCAATCTCTTTCCCAGCGTATTCCGAGGGGTAGCAGAGTGCTGGGACAAATCCTGGGAAAGCTCCTGAACTCTCTCCATCGCAGGCTTGATGGCCCCCATTATTGTTTGCAGAAGCACACTGAAGAAAAGAGAAATTCAGCAGTGTGGGAGTATACAGGCGCATGAAAAATTTGGCAGCGGGTTGGGTCCCTTAGATTCACGCGCAGATGTCTGGCCTTGAAGGTAACAAGTTACACCAGACTCTCTCTGCTGTGCATGATCACCCCATAAAGAGGATTTGGGGATAATGCAACCCTGGCTTCTGTTCCAGAATCTAGAAGGTACACAATTTCACACAATTTTACTGCACGCTCGCCATCTCTGGAACTGAAGTCCCAACCATTCCTGCTACCCCTATTTCTTAATATGGTTCTGTAGTGATCCCATGTACCAACTAGGTCAAGACTAGGTTCAGCTCATTTTTGGGGCCCATGGTATTACTTCATTTCACACGGCTTCATTTCACACAGTGCCCTGCAAGTACAGACACCGCCAGTTTGCTTAAGGGAAGCTCTGCAATTGCCCCAACATCTTTTGAGTCACTTTTTCAGTGTTCCTTCAGGTGTCCCTGATGGACTGCAAGACAAGCAGCGGTCTTCTAGAGACAGGTGCCACAGTTGTACTCTTAAACAAAGGCTACGCCAAGAGATGGATGTAGGCAGCATGGAGTAGACACCAGCAAACGTTGGATGGAAATAGTATAAAGACCAATGTTAAGCCAATGTTTTAGCTATAGTGCCTGCCAAAATGCATATCACTTCAAAAACGCACAGAAGCATTATGTTTTGCAGTTGCCATTTCTATTTTTGAGTTACTAGTATTTCTACTTTTGCTTCTGATTTTGCCAATAAAGAAGTGTTGTGAGCACAGTAGTCCCTAGCAATGATGGTCAAGTGGACGGAACATAAGGGAAACCCCAGCACTGCCAAATGCAGAAGTTCTTGTAAAGAATGGGGCAATAGTTTCCTTGGATGTGCGCAGAGTACGGATGTGTGAATCTCTTCCTTTCGTTTCAGAGAGGAATGAGATCCTAAGCAGCAGCTCACTGTTGGGCAGGACTTTCTCCCCCCACGGGCACTGCTGAGGAAGATCCTCTGGAAGCGGGGACCGCTTCTGGTTTAGAGCCCCTAACTGGTGCCAGTGCAATCCCCTCCCACACGCACTTGAACTACCACTCCTATAGCAGCTCTGCTCCAAACAGATGCTCTGTGGAGGAAAGGGGAACTGAAAACCGCATAAGGGAGGAATCAAAGAAACTCAAGTTGGCTTCATCCTCTACTGCTCACCACCCTACACCCATTGAAGCGCAGATACCAGGAGGCTCTGGGATAGATGGTGTGGGGCAGTAGCATATGGGGCTGGGCTGTGTAATGCATCACAGATTAACTACCTCACGGTGTTGGCACACTCAGCAGCGCATCCTTTCAGAAATGAAAGTGCCACGGAGGTCGTGGTGGCAGCACATCATCCCTTCTCTGCCAAAACAGGAGAGCTCAGTAGCAGCAGAAACTTTCTGCTCTGTTTTTCCCAGCTGACACAATCCTGTCCTAGCCAGACCCTCTGCAGCCCGTTCTTCCTAGTGTCAGCCCAGTTAAACTGGAACCACGTTTGCACACCCATGTGGGAGAAGTTCAGGCTAACCTGGCGTGTAATGATAGGCAATCCTGCCGCCGAGACAAGACAGAGACAGCGGCTAGGAGACAGCACGGAGACGGGAAGCGATGTGCAGATGGTGTTCAAGAGCCCAGCTCCACTGCTGGCACAGCACTGCCAGACAGGCTTCAAACCTCTCCCCGAACCCAGATCTTAGCAGGACACAGCCTGTGCCCCAGCCATGTGTCACAAGAAAAGCGAGGCACTTGCCTGCACACCTCTTCCTTGGGCGGCTCGGTGAGACGGTGCGGTTACTTCAATCTCTTGTTCCTATTTTTAGGAGAATTATTGCCAGGATAGCTTATGAGAACGGTAAATCACAACAGAGGACTGTCCACACGGAGAGGAGGTTTCAATATCAGCAGAGAGCATTACGAACCATCAGAAACAAACCAGCAGACAGTGACTGGAAGCTGAAACCAGACAGGCTCAGATCGAACAGAATCTGCCAGTCATGAGGGTAAGTATGAACTGGAACGGCTTACCAGGGGGCTGTGCACTTCCTGCAGTTCCTCCATTGAGATTAAGTGCCTCTTTCTAGAAGATCTGCTCTATTCCAGTCAGAGAAAAAGACGGGACCCTGAAGCCCTTGACCCGGCGGTGCAGAAGCTCGGGCTGGGTGGGCTGGCAATCCCTTCTGCCTTCCAAATCTTGCAACTCCCACAGTGCCTTTGAGCTGAGAGAAACACGCCACTCCCCTCGCTGTCACTTCTGGGAGTGTCACAAGCCGCTACATGGTGGTGGACGGGCAGATCTGAACCAGAAAAGGATGTCTGCAACACACCGTTGAGGAAACAGGAAATCTGAACAATGTGAGCAGAGCAGAGAATGTGTGACCCCAGCGAAATCCTCCTGCATCTGTATTTGCTGCCTGGAAAAGGGACCAAAGTATCTCTCAAAACATGCAAAACCAAGAACACAAACACTTCCCTCCTATGAGATTCCCTAGGATCAGAAGTCCGTATAGCCGTACCACAGGGGTAGGCAAGAGCCAGCCACCCAACAGGCTTCATTCTCCATGAAAAGCAGTAGTTTTGCTGTGTGCGAAAACACAGGGACAGGATTCTCCTGATATATGCACAGCAGAAAGGAACCAGAAATGAGTAGCGAATGCAAAAGTCATCTCAAAGCAGAGAGGGCACCGGAGCTCTTCAGCACCAAATGATGCACCAGAGAGCTGCCAAAGGCGAGTGTATGAAATAAGGGCAGATCTGTGGAGTTAACTCACCTAGTCCAGGACACCAGCGCTGACAAGAGGCAGAAGGATGTGCTTTTTAGGGAAGAGCACACAAATCTGACCATGTCCTGTGGCCCATTCCCCCGCACCCACAGGCATTGCGTTAGAGAGGTCAGGGAGAGGAGGACAACCACTGGGGCAGGACAGACGCCCCATGGCATGACAACCTGCCCAGAGGCGACACTCCTCACCAGGGAATAACATTTCATCTGTCCGCTGTTAAGCACAGGTTGTCTAGAAGCGTGTCTGAAAGAGAAGGACAGCCGGGCCAGGCACACTGGATGCGCCACGCGAGAAGGAGCACCGCCTGTGCCCTGCGCGTTGGCACTGGCTGCCTAGCTCAGCACAGGGCAGCGTGCCCAGCAGGGAGGCAGTGGCGCTGCCTCTCCCACTCCACCTCTTCTGGCTTTCTGACTAGTTTTTCTTTTTTTTTTCTTGCTCTTCTCAGTCAAGTTAGCAGCAGCCCAACTCATCCTATTCCTTTGGAAGACCACCTGTCAATGTGATCCCCTCCCAGTGGCTGGAAAAAAAGAAAGCCAAAATGGCTTTTACACAGCAAAGTGAGGCAACAGGGAGCGAAGGGCCCGCACACATCAGTCTGTCCCACGCTGACTGAGCCCCTGAGACAAGTTCAGCCTTGCTCAATAGAGGAAAATCACTTCCCATTTTCAAACTGCAGGAAATCCCCACTGCCCTTCAAAGAGGGATCCTAGGGAGGAAACATCTGTGCGCCTAGAAGCCTGAGCTCTCTGAAGATGCGTTAGTTCATGTCGTGCTCCGGTAGAGTGCAACCCAGAGGCTCTCCTGAACACACAACCCAGGTAAAGCAAAACAATCCCAAACGCACAAACGCAGGCCCTGAGCAGCCTGATCTAACTCTGAATGGGGGGTTGGACCAGAGACCTCCAGAAGCCCCTTCCAATTTAAATTCTTCCGTGATTTTACCATCCTGTTTTAACGGAGCATCCAGCCTTGGAGCAAGTGAAGAGGATGCCTCTAGCTGTGGGAAAAGTTCGAATTAAACGCAGGATCAGGGCACTGCTCTGTCACACTGCACTTGTGCTGCGCACAAAGAAAGGCTGCAGAGTCCAGCCAAGCAGCTTTCCTGCAGCGTCCTGCCCAGTGCCGGAGGATCCCTGGTGACAGAAAGCTGGACAAAACATGCAGGGGAAACTCCCTGCAAGAAGCAGTGCAAGGACACAGCAGGGGAAAACTGCCAGAACATGAACCTGCTCCAGAAGAGCCCTCTGTCCTGCGGGGAAAAGCTTGCTCTGTGCTGACATCAGTGAGCTTATGCTTCTGTCTAACTGCAGTCCCCATAAACACCTAACTTGGCAAAGGTGTGTGTTGGCCCAAGGGTATGAAGCAGAAATAAGAGAGATACGGTGCAGTCAGAGAAATGGGGTCCGTGTCTGAACACAGCTGCAAACAGGATTTGCTAGGGAGAGAAGTCCACCGAAGACCCTTGGTGGCAGGGGTGCCCACGCCAACGCTCGGGTCCATCCCAAGTTCGGCGTGAAGATCCCAGCACCGAGAATGGCCCCGCAGACCCTCCGAAGGCCGGGTGCGGGCATGCCCACGCCAGCGTGTGCCCCGGCAAAGGGGAATGCCCGGCGCACCTCAGAACGGCTCCAGCAGCACTCGCAGCCGCTCTCTCTCTAGTACTTTGAGTCATTCTGTGTTTTGTTCATTTTTATGCAATCTTTCTTGCTCAACGTTTGGTTTCCATGGAGTCACACACACCGTGTGAAACAGATTTATATTTAGAAAATGGAGCGGGTCATATGACCTGTCCCGGTTGTCACGGCAACCAGCACAGCTCCCATTCGGCTGAGTCTGGAGGCACACGGCTGCTGGGTGGCCCTGCAGGCACCGCTTCTGCAGCAGAAGCACAGGCCACCTGTAGCACCAGCCCTCTCCCTCAACGAGAGAGAGTGCCTTTGCCTGTGCCAAGGGTTGGGGCGTCTCAGAGCGCTGCTTGTGCTGCCAGGCTGGAGCTGCGGGCTGAGCTACGCCCAGCACCCCACGTGCCACCCTAGCAGGACAACTCTCATTTTTCCCAGTCTTAAAAATCTCCCTGCCCTAATAAGTCTCCTCTGTGCCACGCCAAAGTCTTCTTCACCCCTTCTTCCTCCTAAAGAACTTCAGCATCTCCATGCAGCTGCTGTTTCCTTGGACGCCGTCTCTGCCGCCTTCCCACCAGCCCACCGCAGCCACGACCAGGAGGACCAGGCGGCCCTCGTGCGTGGGTCTCTGCTGCGGGGCCAAGTGTCCTGTAGCTCCGCGCCCCCCTATTTCCCACTCGGCTCTGAAACGCGGCATGCACGTTCCCCACCTAGCTCCACCTTCCTTGCTGAGGGCCTGCGCTCCCAGCCAGATCCACAGCTGCCAAAATCCTCCCTGCTCTCCCACTCAGGTCCCTGGATGCAGCGCAGGCGTGTGCCCAGGGCTCTGTTTGAAGGCAATATCCATGAATAGCACTGTTTGCAGAGAATTAGCCTTCTGGGACTGGTATACTTTTCTCTGCCAGTACCCTAAACTAGGGAAAAACACACTGTTTGTGAAGGATACATGACCCAGGGAGACAGACTGGGTGATGTTTTCTGACTCAGTGCTGTGTGAGAGACCAAAATGGACAAACGCTCTGACCAGTGAATCCCACCTAGACCCCTTCAAAACAGGGACCGTCAAACCACAGGTGAAAAATCTGAGTAACTAACTCCTCCAGTGCAGCTCAGTCCTCTCCCTTCCTCCTCAGCATCTGCCTGGTGCGTGAAGTCACGTGAGGGGTCAGACTGGGGGGAGCCAAGCACTGAGCTGCCGCTGAGCCTGTCCCCTGTGGTGGGTCTCGGCGACCCATGGCACCAGGTCTGCTCCAGGTCCTGCCACAAATGATGCTCGCTCCCCAGCAAAGGAGTTCAGGGAGGTGCTCAGCAAAGGCTACAGGCGACTTCGGCTGAGGAGAGCAAAGCTAGGCAGGGGTAAGAACTAGGAAGGCAGGGAAAATGGGGTGGGAGCGAGACTGAATGTGGGGAAAGAGCATCGGAGCGGGAGCCTGATTTGGGCAGGGTAGTTAGTTAGCAAGAAAGAGAATAAAAAGCCTGTGATGGGGGCTCCCGATCTGGGGAGCGGCAGGTGTGGCAGGAGGGCGAGCGCCGTTTGCAGAGGAGGACAGCGCGGCTGCTGGTTTTCTCACCTCTTGCTCTGCCTGAGCTCTCGGCACGCTCCCAAGCGAGTTCATCACTTTCCTACGCTCCCTTTCCAGTGTGCTCACAGCCCTGTGAGTGCTACCCTGTGACGGTAGTTAGCGCTACCTGACAAGGGCGTAGAGCCCTGGCACTGGATGAGTAACCCAGAAAGGGGCACAGCAGGTGCCGAAGACCCTGAACAGCCAGATGGGAGCGGTGTCTGCTCTGAGTAAGAAAGCCTGCCCAGAACACGGGGACCATGGCTACACACGCATGTGTACCCCTGCAAGTATAACGCACACGTACCCACAGGGAGCTCAAGAATCACCCCCTAGGAAAATACAGCTGTGCTAATGGACAAAAAGTCCTTTAATGGACAAATCTGTCCCATTCCCTTTGGGCAGGTCCTCCTGGCTGGTGTCATCCTGCCAAGCTATGCAGGGACAGCTATGCCCAGAGTGAGACGGATGGGAAGGAAGCTGCGGGTGGTCACATCCGGCAGCCGCGAGGAGCTGGCACTGCTGGGTGGAGCTTCCCTTGCGTGGCCTGGGGAGGGGAGGCCGAACCTGCACTTGGCCAAGGAGGGGTCAACCAGGCTGATTGCTGTGATGAAGGGCTCAGCTCCACACACAATGGAGCTCGGAGGGACAGTAACAGCAACACAGAGGGGCGGTGGTGGATAGGGAGCTGAGATAACCTCATCCCACGCGCAGAGCACCCTCCCTGGAGCCTTCCCTGTGCGTGAGAGCAATCGGTCACCATAGTCTGGGGTGAAAACCATCACAAAGAGTCAAGGGAAAGGCTTTCTAGATCATCTTACAGACTGATACTGCCTCTAGGGGTACAGGACTCATTATGGGATGCAGGCAAAGAGCATCTTGGGATTATACAAAACAAAGGATGGTTACGGGAAGAAACAAAGGTGGGGGAGGAAGGAAACCAGTGTGGGAAAACAGAGGGATGAGGGGATGAAAGGAGCTAGTCACAGCTGGTCATCACATTTGTCTGTCCGTGCCCTAAGTATGGCCACTGCAGTCTGTCCTGTCTTCTTATTAAAGTCTATTCCTCACTATTTTCCTGGGCCTCTCCATTCAGTATGCATGTGCATGCATGGAGATTTAATTAGTGCCAGCAACTGGAGTGGGGACCAGAAGTCATAGGGGCCAGCGTGTTTGCAGTACCAGCAACTGGAGGGACTGGAGTACTGGTGTATCATGTGGGTGCATATCAAGCTGGACTAGCCAGGTATCAAACGAGCCGTAAGTCTTGGCCAGGTGCTGGGGACACCAGAGGGTCTTTGAGCTGGTGGGACCGGGAGATCCAGGCCAACTACTGTAAGGACCGTAAGTTCTGATTATTGGCTGAGACCCATTTGCCTATGGGTGTCTGTGTGTGTCAGGTGAAAGCATCCATGGCTCAGCTGCCAGGTGGACATGATCTCTACGTCCAGTTACTGGACAGTATGTGTCCATGCATGTGCTGGTGTGTGCAAGGAGGGCTGTGAACCAGCAAGCGGAGTGGGGCCGCGGTCTCAGGTGCTGCATGACCAGGTACCAGCAACTGGGGAGACTGGGATCCAGGGCCAGGTACTGGCAGACTGTCTCAGGCCAGTTACTGGAGGGCTCCACACTGTATATATGTACACATTCCCCACTAACAGACCTTCATCCTTTTTCAGCCAGAAAGGGGAACAGGATGAGGCTGTTGGTGCCATTTGTGAGAGTGCTGAGTGTTTCTGTCTGTGTTGATCTGTGAGGCTGGCCATGCGTATACGCGTAGAATAATCGTGCATGCAAGTTTGTGTTGTGGGCCTCCTGAGAACACACGCTTAGCTCCCTGCTGTCTGGACCAGGGGATATGGAGCCACAGCAGCCTTGCCTGGAGTGGGCTGCTTGATTCAGCAGCCCCTAACGCAGAGCACGTGCACTTCCCAGCCCTTGGCATTCGTCTTTCCAGTTGCTGGTGCGGAGGACGGTTAGCTGAGGTGGAATGATCCCAGTCCAAAACAAAGCTAAGCAACGATGAAGAGAGCTACCTCACATGTGCCTGTCCTCTGTTACAGCCCTGGGGGAGCGGGGGCGCATTGCAGCCTATCCCTGTGTTCGTGCCTTCATGCAGAAGATCAGCTTTGCAGCACCAGTTTAAGAAAAACCTTCACACGCTATGTCTGCCTGAACTCTAAGGCACGGGGAACTGAAAAGAGGCAGATCTCAGCATCAACACGTGGCCTTGGAGACCCGCTGTGGGAAGTCAACATATGTACCATACGGAAGTTAAAAGGCAAGTGCAGGAATGCCAGGAAGCACCGGGCTGGTACTGCTCACCCGTCCCCCACAGCTGTGTCCAACTGCCTCCCTCGAACATGGAGCAAGCCCTCCCAGCAGTCCATTTTCCTGTAGCAGTCAAGGAGTTTCTCTGAACTATCTGTAGTCCTTTTTCTTCTTCTCAAAGAGAAATAAAGAAGTTAGCACTCTCCCATTCCTGTTGTTTTCCTTTCAGCACCATTGCTTCTTGCTGTTCAGCGAGTTAACATTTGCCGTCTGCACATATGGGCTGTGGAGGACTGGGAACGGTGAACCTGCCAGTATACAGCCAGCTTGGGTCACACAACACGCAGCGCACTGAGCGCTCGGCCTCCTACCTTCCCGTTATTAGGAAATGAAGACATGGTCTCTTCCTACCGCGATGTCTCCAAATAAGAGGATGTGGCCAGCTGGGACAAAACTGATTTCTCAAGAGATCCAGAGCTGATGGTAGCACAGCTTCATGTTTCTACGCCCAAGTTCTGCATGCATACACTTTGCTCACTAGGATATGGCAAAGTTTGACATGACCTACTTGAGTCACTGCCCCATCCCCTCAATAGGAATTGAGGCCCAGAGCTCTGCCACGGGCTGCCATGAGCTGGCTCTCCTGGATCCTAAGATTTCCCCAGGCAAGAGATATCACACCATGGCCTGGTAGAGTGGGAATGGGCAGGAGAAGGCAAAAGCCTGGGGACGAAGCAGCGCCAGCACTCTGAGAGCTCTGGGCTGGATGCGCCCTGTTCCAGGGCAGCCCGGGAGGAGGCAGGAGCCCTCCTCCCCTCGCCCTGCTCACGTGGGATGTGCCTGTTCCATCTCTGACATCAGCATCTGGTACAAGGCAGAGCACCAGGGCCAAGCGCTCTGAAGGGCTTTGTTGTCCTGGGCAGCCAGGGACAACAGGGCTATTGTTGAGCAAACCTNCTCCTCCCCTCGCCCTGCTCACGCGGGATGTGCCTGTTCCATCTCTGACATCAGCATCTGGTACAAGGCAGAGCACCAGGGCCAAGCGCTCTGAAGGGCTTTGTTGTCCTGGGCAGCCAGGGACAACAGGGCTATTGTTGAGCAAACCTTGTACTGTAGGAGTCACCCCCGTACGCCCAGAGAGTCACAAGGCCAGATGAGGCCAGCTGCAGCATTACTGCTTCTTTGCAGTTTGAAATGACACACTGCGGGGAAAGATCCCCATCAGAGTGACTGCAGAGCGTGGCACACCGGCGAGACGGTCAGAGGCCCAGGAGGCAGCCAGGGAGCCAGGGGCATGCTGCTTGCTCCAGGTGCCCCGCGCTGGAAAGGTGACTGGAAGCAGCTAAAAACCGAAACTTCCCACAGATGCCTAAATTCACAATCTGGCCCCTCTCCCTCGGCTGCTGCCTGGAAAACGGGGCAGAGAAATCACCCACAGCAGGCTCGAGGGCAGGCGAAGGGCTGGGCAGCGCGGCTGTCTTCCGCGCTCGCAGGGCCCTGTGAGTGCAGCTGATTTTGGAGAAATTAAACATCTGGGAATAACGCCAAATGTTTTCATATGGGGCCTCCAGCCTGTACACTGCAGGAAAGCTCAGCCTGGCTAAGCGCTGTCTGCTATACGCGCTGACAAAACACGCTCTTACCAGCCCGGGACGAAGCCCCAGGTCTACCCAAGCTCACCTGCGTGCGGGAAGGTGTCCCCTCTCTCCAGCCAGGGCCAAGAAGCACTGACAGCTTCGTGGGATTAGAGGCAGTGTCAGGGTTGGATATTTCACAAGACGTTGCAGCAAGCTGCAAAAAATGTGCACGAAGAACTGGGAGGGAGCCCCAAGCGAACCTGGTCTTTGTGGGGATGTGCCGTACCCCTCCCGCCGTGACTGTCCCCAACCAATGCCACAGGGTTTTATCTGAAGACAAATGTGAAGAAGGAGCTGCATAAACAGGAAAAAACTTGAACAGAACCGTAACAGAAATCAGAAGAGGTGGTAAAGAAACCTGTGCCTTGCCCACTGCATGACTCAGGTGCGCGCTTGATCTCGTGCACAGACTTTCCGAGTTGCACTGGACTTTGCATCTCTCTCCTGGTCCCTCGAACAAAATCCCTCCTGGTGGCATGGGTGGGGAGCCCTCAGCCCCCCGTGGCCTCCCATGGGCTGCCCCCTGGAGGGTTCGCTGACCCCTCCACCAGCCTCGTGCCCCTGCCTGGCAGCCCGTCTCCCTCGAGTGTGCTCCACAGCTCCCAGGAATTACAAGCATCCTCTCTTCCAGCAGCCAGGCAAACAATCCCCAGTGTCCGCCACTGCAGTAACACAAGAAAAGAACTGCCCCCGGCAGCAAAATACTCCCGCTCCAAGTCAGATTGCAGGCATCCAGCGTTTCGCCTGGGCACAACGTGGATGTGGTGCCATCGCAAATGCGGTGCCATTGCAGGAGCTATCAGGGACAGACTCGTTTGCTTTTGTGGTTTACACGGAACTGGGACACTTTGCCACTCCAGCAATGCACAAGGTGCAAGAAGCTGCTGTTATGAGTAAAAATACACAAATCGCTATGAAAGAAATTTTTTCTCTCTAGGGTGCGATGTACCTATGCAACGTACCTTCATAAACATATGGCACTTACAAGAGGGCTGCGCCAGGGCACGTCTTTACTTGCTTCATTTCTCATACATTGCTACGCATCTTTAACAAGCACAACTCCGCTGCTGCATTCTGCAGTTTCCCAGACACAATAAAATCACTTCATAACATCGAATAACCAGTGTCTGTTCTTTTAGGAAGGAAGGGATTCTCCCTTAAATCACACAGACGCTCTCCCACGTGCACACGCAAGCACGCACAGCAAAGCTAAGGCATGGCAACATCCACCTCTGCTGCAGCCATCTGCCAAGAATGGTATTTACAAAAACATCTTGGAGCAAGTGAGTAACGTATTTGTAAGTTAGAAAAGCAAGTAAAAGCGCCATAGAAGAGTTTCTGGTCAGACCTCCATTGCTGGTGTATTCTCCTTCTCAAGAGAAGTTAATGAAAGGATTTTCTGAGATTGTTCAAAGAATAATGTGGGTTACTTGTCTGTATTTATCTTTAATTACTTTCTAAAGGACTTTAAATATCCTCTCTCTTTTCGGAAGAATGTTGGGACGAGGTCCCTGAGAATCTTATGTTAATCATCTGCATTTCTAATAAGATATTTTTATTATATATATTATCTCAAAATCTATGGAATTAAAATAAAATTGGAATAGTTAATTCAGATTTTGTTCCTGGCCCCAGGCCTTACGCAAACCTATTAAGGGTTTGGCACATTGCGGCTACATTTTCCTGCACTTTAAAATGAAATTTGCTTCCCTCCGTTGCTGTGGGAGGTCAGGATCCCCAAATAAAGCTCCTAGCTACCTTTGCAGCAGCCTGGAAGGGGACTTTTTATTTTCAACCATCCTCAATTTTTCTTGAATGGCGTTTCCCTAGAGAAAAAAATCTGTGATGCAGCCCCAACCTGATACTCCCTGGATTAAATGGCCCTCCGCGACCAAAACTTCAGGAACCTCAGATGCAGAGAAAACAATGAAATGGCCAAGACACAAAGTGCTGCCAGATGCACATTCCTGCGCCCTCCCTCGTAATCTCTCTCAGGCGCGGGGAATGTAGCTGTTGTTGCCTGTAACTCTGCAGTAACGCACACTCAGACGGACACACAATATTTGGTTTTTATTTTTGCTGCTGCTACAATTCTTACAACAAATGAGCAAATGAAAAGCAAAGCAAGGGAAGGCGGCCGTTCCCACAACTTGCCGAGGCCGAGCGAGGCTGCCCGAGCCCCCGCACGGAGCCGCGGCTCGCCCGGGCCTGCCCGCTCACGGCTGTGGCCGGACACGGCTGGGCACTGGTCCGGCAGCGGGGCTGGTGTGGCGGCAGGCGGGAGGCCACGCGTCCGTCCCTGCTGGGGGGCCGAGGGGAGGACTGGGGGCTTTGGGGCTCTATGGTGCAGGGCAAAACACTTGCTCCCCGCTTGCAGCCGGGACACGAGTCCCCTGCCCATGCGGCGGACGCGTCCTGCAGGGAAAGCCCTGCTGACACGAGCACCTGCTGCATTTGCAGCATTTTTCCAGGGGTCCCTTCTCTAAAAATGCAAAGTGTGGGACTGCCTTTGTACGCTGACAGAGGACTGAGGCATCACTACAGCAAAATCCCCCTTCTCCATCAGGCTCAATGACTCTGGAGGTTGCTCAGGCAGGACGTGCTGAGCACGATCACAAGCATCTCTGCCTGGCTGCCTTGACCCCCTTGCACAGGAAGGTCTGGACGAGCATGGCCGAATTGCCTACTGGCATCAGTGTGTGCTATATTCATTCACAAGCGTCTCCCCATGACAGGAACGCGAAAAAGTGCAAATGCAACCATCAGCTGCTTCTGAAGATGACCCTTGGCAGGCAGAGCAGCAGAGGATCCCCACGCCGTGCGAGAGCCGCGTGCTCCCCTCTCCCCGCTGCAGCTTCTGCTGCTCCCGGGAAGTACCGAGCTGGTTCGCGTTGATCCTAGCAGCGTGAGGTGCTCTCTGCAGCTGCTGTGCCCTCTCTGATGCTCCTGCACGGAAGTTCCGCTCCTTCTGGTCTTTCTGATTCGGAGGAGGGCACGCGCAGGGGACACGCGTGTTCCCTCCCACTTGCCACCTACCCAGGCCTGTATGTGAGCCGTCATCTCAACAGACCAGGCAGTCCTCAGTAACGCAGATGCCTCTTACCTCTGACATACCACTGCTGACATGAAAGGGTCTGCTCACGTTTACTTTCTAAATACCGGCATACCTCTGAGCATTTGAAAAATCTCAAGTTTCTTGTCCTCGGAGCCACTGCTCCCAGCCCTCTGCGCGCTAAAGGGAGCTCAGATCTCATTTGCCCAGTTTACCTCTTTTTAATTCTTTTTAACTCCACAGTACAAGCATTTCATCTGAGAAGAAGAATATCCAGGCCACCACATTTGCGCAACGAAATTCATTTACTTCTGGGACGGCCCATATACAAGAATAACGTTTAAGCCAGCGCGCTGCCCGTGGTGGGAAGGGCTGCAGAGAAAAGGGATGACAAAGGCAGCGCTCAAGAAAAGAGCCGGGTAACAGCGCTGCCAAGCAGGTCCGGGACAGGGAGACTCATCGGTCGGAGGTGATCAGCTGCAGTCGGGGCAGACACATGCAGTGAAGTTGAGCGGTCGAAAACACAGACAGGAAATATCAAGATGAGATTCAGCTTGGAAAAAATGCAAGCACAGGAAAACAGCCCAGAAAACAGCCAGTGGGAGGGAAATCCCTGGAAACAGTTATTGATGAATTTTAATTCGCCCCACCCAGTGACTGAGCATCCTCACAAGAACCCAGCGAGCATCAGTGAGTGGATCACCTCCCCCCCACGCTCTTTTCCTGGTCACTCCCCTGTCCCACTAACACTGCTTTAGAGGAAATAATAAACTGCCCATTTTAAAACTGCCACATTTCCCTTCTAGACCCTCCATTCCCTTCTGGACTTTACCAGACTTCGAGCTTCCAGTTGGATGCCTACGAGCATGCATTTTTGCTTCACCTCAAATCTGTTTATGCAGCAAAAAGGATGGAGAAAGTTCTTAGAACAAAGGCCAATGTTAAAGCATCGTTATGCCAATGGTCAACCAGTACTTGGGTGATGTGCACAGGAAATTTAGAAGTTTTGCTAGGAGGTGGCGGTTCCTCCTGGCAGGAATCTATGGGCCCTGGGCCCCTGCAGCATTGACCCATCACCAGAGGTTCCCTTTCTTTCTCAAGCCCAGCTGTTGTGTTGGTGAAGTGCTAGTCAGTGACATGAACCACTGATTAAATACGTGACTACTCTGCTACCCTTTGACACGGGATAAGACACGGAAGTACAGAATTCAGCGCCGAACTCACCCACAAATATCATTATTTCTGTAATTCGCAACTTTTGCGGTTGCAACAGAAGTAAGCTTCAGCCTGAGCATGCTACCTACAGAATGAGCAAGCACAGAAATTGCCTGTTACCACAACGGCAAAGTTTAAATGTAATGTTAACTTTGAGTTACTGCAGCTACGCAAAGGGAGCCAGAGGCACCGAGCCTGCATGACTTAATTGCCGTTACAGAAAAAGCCCGTTCCAGAGCTGAGAACTGAATGTGCTCATCTAGAGCAAGGCTGGCCCTCTGATCCCTGGGACTATCCTGCACTGAGGATGCATTCCCAGCATGGTCCAGACGCCGTGACCTGCTGCTTACTCAAGATTCGTCACCAAGCCACGCTGTCTCTCAAAGCAGGTACAGAAAATCTGTCTGCTTGGTTGTTCTACATCCAGCAAGTTAATCTTGTATATGAAACTCAGCAATTCAATATACATCTTCCTCTTATGTCCACAGGATAAAGTTACCTCTTCCTGCTGCAATGAATTCTAATAATTCTAATATGGAAACATCGGGAGTCACTGGGACTGGGAACCCTATGTGCTTGGCGCTATGCATGTAAGGGAAAGAACCTTTTAGATTGCTTTTAAATGAAAAATAAGCTGGCAGTTACTTTTATGACAAGTACAGAAGTGTAGGCACAAAAGTAGATAAAATCAGCAGAAAAGCATTAACAGTAACAGGAAATGTTCTTTAAATGCAGTAGTATTAAGAGGAAGACCAAGTAAAGGAACCAGCTGCAGCTCAGCAGAGAAGGAGAGCTACCCATGGGTGCATATTCAGGATCTTCAAAAAAAGTTATCTGCTAATAAATCCATGATCAAGTGGCCATCACAGTTAATACTAGCACCAAGGGGTTAAGATCTCAGCCTGCAATAAGGAAGGAATAAGTTGGAGAACACCGAGACTGATAGATTCATCCACAGACTTTTAAAGAACTGGCTCATAGATCTCAGAGCAATTGGTAATAACCTATGAGGATTCATGGAAAATCAGGGAGCGAGAGTTCTGGCAACACAGAAAAGGCAAAACATAGTGTCTAGCTTGGAGAAATGGGAAAAGAAGGAAACGGAGCTGTGGAACAGCCAGTTTAACTCCAGTTCATATAAAAATAATTGAATAAACTCTTTAACAATTTTTGAAGGACCCTGAGCAGACAACAAGGATGTAATTAGAAGCCTACACCACTTTGTCAGGGATATATCTGTTGACCCAATCTGATCACCTGCATGCGACTGAACACTAGCCCCAAGGCGGAAGCGGAGCCGTAGAGGTGTCAGCAGTGGTAAGCTCTCCTGGAGAGACAAACTCCTTACCGGGAAGCAAAACAAGCGAGCAGCCTGAGAGACACGGACCTGGTAAGACCTCAGCTGGAGCTATGTGTCAAGTTTTGAGCTTTACTCTTTAAGACGTGAACAAACTGGCTAGTCCAGAAGACAGTAAACACCAGAGATCTAGAAAAAATAACCCGAAAGGAACGAAGAAAAGTTGTTTATGACAGAGCAGAATGAGTGAGAGGGGAGTCTCTCAGATAGGTCATCAAGCTGCTGAAAAGAGAAAGAAGATAGATAGTTTATTCTCCCACCCATCACAGGTGGGATAAAAATTGATCTAAACTGCAGGAAGGTTCAGGATGGAGATGATATTGAAGCCATGGTATAGCTTGGACTTCCTTACGAAAAGACCGCATAACTGTTTATCGGAAATGACGAAGGTATTACGGAGCCTTTCTCGGAGCAGAGGAGGGAGCCTGTGACTACAGTATGAGATACGCATGTGTACCCTGGGCAGCTGTTTTCAAAGACCACACTATGCTGACGTTCCCTGAGGTGGCTTGGAATAGATGCACTTGGAAGTGGAAATAATATTTAAAATATGACATCATGTATTAAAAAGAAAACAAAATCTAAAATAAGAAAACGCTACTTAGAAAAGGTCAGCACTCGGAGCTGAAAGTGAAGAGGAATTGGGGTGGGGACTACGTAATCTTTCTGACGGCACTCACAATGCAATGGTTAATAACATTATCACAAATAATTTTCTTCCACAGGCCTCTGATGCCTGAGCTATGTGATTACTGAGAAACTGCTTAACTCTACCTCATTTCCGTCCTCTGGGGGGAAATTTATTATGAGCGTCATGGACTCAGCTGTAAGAGCAACGCTTTAGGCTGACAGCAATTGGGAATAAGGGGCCCTGGAGACCACCGTGACATGGGTTTTACTTCTTCTTGATCCTCGTATTTAAGAACAAATATGAGTCATTTAACTACCACCAGCCAAACCAGCAATATGTCCCTGCGGACACCCAAACCAGGCTGTTTTCAAAGGGGCGTGGAAGGCCTAGGTTCAGTTTTATTCATCGCTCACTTCTCAGATCAGTCATGTTCCCCTTGCGTTCAGACAATTCTCCATCCGTAAGCCAAATGCAAGAGGACTTTTCTAACCCGCTCTGAATCATGAAGCCAGACAAGCTTCTGGACTGACCCAGCAAGCCTTTAAAAATGTCAGTAAAAAATGAATGCGCTTGAATGACAGAGACACAAGGTCATTGCTTTTGAAAAGATCTGGTAAAAAATCAGACAGAGGTTGATAGGATCGCAGATCCAGCCCTGTGCTGTACTATTCAGAGGATTCTGCAGATCAATGACCTTGGATTTGCACAAAGTACGTGGGGCAGACTGGTCGCTGCCAAAGCCCTCAGGCACTGCAGCACGCGCGCTTGCAACACGCTGAAATGCAGAGCTGCCTGCTCCAGCCCAGCACCCCAGCCAGGGCACTGTCCTGCAGCCCTGCGATTCCCTCAGCATGCTGGTCTCGTGTATAATTACCTGGACATCACTACCGCGAAGAGGCACGCAGAAAGACTTCCTAGGCTAGAAACCCTCTTCACACGAGCCACTGCAAACTTTTGCACGTGAACCACAGCAGTGTTTGCAGCTGAGGTACTTTGAAGTCTGGGACTGCAAAAAACCCTGAGCCTACGTAAAGCAAGGAAGTTCTGATGAGTCTGCCAATTATATCCCACTGCTTTAGATGGGATTTTTAGGGCCACGGAATTTTTAATTCATGTGGTTTTGTGAAAAAACAGACTTGATGTAAATATAAAGGGTCAGAAATGTCCTGGTAACGAGCCCTGGAGAGCCAAAAAAGCAGACAAGTATTGCAGCACAACTTTTGGTACAGCTAATCCAGGAGTCGTGGAAACAGCCTCTTGAAAATATCCAAAACCCCAAGCTCCCGAGAGGTGCCCTCTATCAGGAGCTTGCCCCGCGCAGAGTACCTCATGTCTGTACCACTTCCTTCTGGAAACTTCCCGCAAAGTCCACAGCCGGGACATGTGAAGGGCTGCTTGTATTCACTGGGGTTGGGCTCAGAGGGACACAGGTGCAAAAATAAAGAATTTAGGTTTAATTTAGGCAAATTGTTTTAATTCAAACCCAAGAGNTGCTGGTCTCGTGTATAATTACCTGGACATCACTACCGCGAAGAGGCACGCAGAAAGACTTCCTAGGCTAGAAACCCTCTTCACACGAGCCACTGCAAACTTTTGCACGTGAACCACAGCAGTGTTTGCAGCTGAGGTACTTTGAAGTCTGGGACTGCAAAAAACCCTGAGCCTACGTAAAGCAAGGAAGTTCTGATGAGTCTGCCAATTATATCCCACTGCTTTAGATGGGATTTTTAGGGCCACGGAATTTTTAATTCATGTGGTTTTGTGAAAAAACAGACTTGATGTAAATATAAAGGGTCAGAAATGTCCTGGTAACGAGCCCTGGAGAGCCAAAAAAGCAGACAAGTATTGCAGCACAACTTTTGGTACAGCTAATCCAGGAGTCGTGGAAACAGCCTCTTGAAAATATCCAAAACCCCAAGCTCCCGAGAGGTGCCCTCTATCAGGAGCTTGCCCCGCGCAGGGTACCTCATGTCTGTACCACTTGCTTCTGGAAACTTCCCACAAAGTCCACAGCCGGGACATGTGAAGGGCTGCTTGTATTCACTGGGGTTGGGCTCAGAGGGACACAGGTGCAAAAATAAAGAATTTAGGTTTAATTTAGGCAAATTGTTTTAATTCAAACCCAAGAGTCACTTTCTGCCTTGTAAAACTGTGTTGTCACCTTCCTGTTCTGCTGCAACAGCCTCGCCTACGGAGGGAGGAATGGGGAGCCCTCGCAGAGCCTTGCACTGGCAGGCAGGTGCTACCTCCTGGACACCAAACACCAGCCTTGGCTTCCCGCCTCGGAAAGAAGCAGGACGACGCAGAACAGATGCTGAATTCATGCTACAGATTGATAACAACACCCCCANCTGAGGTACTTTGAAGTCTGGGACTGCAAAAAACCCTGAGCCTACGTAAAGCAAGGAAGTTCTGATGAGTCTGCCAATTATATCCCACTGCTTTAGATGGGATTTTTAGGGCCACGGAATTTTTAATTCATGTGGTTTTGTGAAAAAACAGACTTGATGTAAATATAAAGGGTCAGAAATGTCCTGGTAACGAGCCCTGGAGAGCCAAAAAAGCAGACAAGTATTGCAGCACAACTTTTGGTACAGCTAATCCAGGAGTCGTGGAAACAGCCTCTTGAAAATATCCAAAACCCCAAGCTCCCGAGAGGTGCCCTCTATCAGGAGCTTGCCCCGCGCAGGGTACCTCATGTCTGTACCACTTGCTTCTGGAAACTTCCCACAAAGTCCACAGCCGGGACATGTGAAGGGCTGCTTGTATTCACTGGGGTTGGGCTCAGAGGGACACAGGTGCAAAAATAAAGAATTTAGGTTTAATTTAGGCAAATTGTTTTAATTCAAACCCAAGAGTCACTTTCTGCCTTGTAAAACTGTGTTGTCACCTTCCTGTTCTGCTGCAACAGCCTCGCCTACGGAGGGAGGAATGGGGAGCCCTCGCAGAGCCTTGCACTGGCAGGCAGGTGCTACCTCCTGGACACCAAACACCAGCCTTGGCTTCCCGCCTCGGAAAGAAGCAGGACGACGCAGAACAGATGCTGAATTCATGCTACAGATTGATAACAACACCCCCAGGCTCCTACTCTGAGCCAGCAATAGGGAGAACAGTTTGGCAAGGCACTGCAGAACGCAGCAAAACTACATTTCAGCGTAGCTCCTCGTGGTGACTGCCATGCGGCCCGCTTTGAGGGCAGGGACATCAATGTGCAGAGCTGGTCAATGCTCCTGGCTCCGTTCAGCACTGCAGACTCCGTCGGCGCAAACACAGGTGCCCACAGCCGAGCCGGTTGGGCTGGTGCTCTCTGATCACCGGAGAGAAACAGAGGACCCAGCTCCTTCAGCCTGGACATCTGAAGAAACACCTTGGAAGGTTGACCTCTGGAGCCCCTCTTCCTCAGTTATAAAGGAACCTGAGTGACTCTTTTGTCCCGCTAAAGTAAAGATGAACTTGTTCTTTGCTGTCTGAATGTTGGATTGAGTTCTGTTCCCGGAATGCTCGCCTGTCCACACTGGCCCACCACAGCAGAAGCAATCCTTGAAGCTCACGCGAAACCCTGGACTCCCTGTGCTTGCTCTCCTGCGCACGGACTGCCCGCGGATGGCCTCCCTGCGGGCAGGAGGACATTCGCTGCACAGCCCGGCAGCTAACATGCTCCTGGAGGAATGGAGACGTGTGCGCTGGACTCCACACAGAGCAAGAGGAAATCGAAGCCACGTCTCCCACTTCCTGCGCCCGAGCTGCTCGCCTGCTCAGGACGTCGGTGGTTAACGGCCTCCTCTCCCCGCAGCTTTTAATCAGTCAGTGGACATCAAACGCTCACAGCCCTCCTGCACAGCCCCACAGTGATCAGGCACTGCAGCTGCCAGCAGGAGCCCTCGCTCACACCACCCCCCGGACTTGGCCTTTGCCACTGGTGAGCTTTGGGCAGCTCCCGCTAAGCATAAACCAGCAGTCAGTCCCCTTTGGAGAAACCACCACCTCTTGCATCGTCACTACAAACGGGCTGGATGCCTGCCTCAGACGGTGGAGAGAACCTGCGTGAGCAGCACGCCTGCGTGGTTGTGACCACGTGGAGGTTTGCCTCTGGTGCCATCTCTAACACCTTGCGATCTGTGGGCTCAAACTGCTTTCACTCCCCACCACCCCAAGCCCCAAGAGGCAAGGGATGCGCTCAGCATCCCTGGAGACCCAGCCGCAGCAACCACAGGGTAAATTACCAGCGGAGGCATCGAGCTGTCTCACAGCAGGGACCTGCTCCTGTCTCCGCTCTCCATGTTCACTTTGAACGGGCTCTGACGCCCGACGGCCCTGCGAGCTCACTCAGCACAGAAGCCACCGCAGGGAAACAGCGAGTCACCTGCTGCCGAGAGCAGGACCGGTTCGTGGCGGGAGGGTCAGCAGGGAAGTCCGAGGGTGCTGCCAAATGCAGAGGGGGTTCAAGACGCAGAGGAGGGTTGAAGGTGAGGCCAGACGAGGTCAGCTCTTCACCTTCGCCATAGGTCTGTGCCTGTTGTAGCCTAAACATCCTTCACATTGGCATAAATATCGCTGTGCCCGCTGCTGAACTGAAACAGCAAGGGCTCATGCGCAGCCGGGGATCAGCAGGATCTGTGTGCCTGTGACATTTGCGTACGTGCTGCCTTCCTGTGTAGACCCCCAGGTGACTGCCTGTCTCCCCCGCCCTCACCGGTGCTCCAGGGGACGTCAGCAGTGCAGTGATGCTGCTGCCATAGCCGCTCTGCCGTCCGTCCCAAGTTCCTGTAACTGACTGGATTAAGGGAGAAAAGTTGTTCTGATCACAGAAGGAATTTTCCTGGTGAATCCTGCACAGCTGCAGGATCTCACCATGTGAAGAAAAACAAAATCTGCTTTATTTGAGGGAAATCTGGGAGGTTATCCTGGTTTTGGCCAAACTCTAGTAGTTGTCTTGCACACTTAAACATATTGAATCTGTGTCTAATTAGTCATAGCCTACTTCACCATAGCAACGCACTTAATATTATTGTTCTTCAGAATAATATTGTTTAAAAATATAGAGAACTGCAACTTCACTGTAACTCGTGATTGTTGTTCCTCAGACCTTGCTCCTCAGAGAGGGAATCTCTGGAGTTGGAAGTCGTCTTCTCAGTGTGCTGTGAGCAAAAATAATGAATGTGACATTTCATGATCTCCACTGAAAGAGAAAAGTCTTTAGACAGGAAACAGGGCTGAGATCACGATTAATGTTAGAGGAACAGCTTTCAGGTCTGGTTTGCTCTTTTCTAGGGTGACATATTTAAGTCCTTCAACTGAAGAAATTGCCTTCCTACTGCTGGAGCTGAAGCCTAGCAGACAGAGGAGAAAATGAGCCAACACTGAAGAAAAGGGGGGGCTTACGTATTTATAAGTAAGTTTCCCACCTTGTGAATAAAATGTGGAAACTGTCAAGGAAGACAACATCATAAATAAAGGAAAAAGCTTACAACAGAGGAAAAATTGAGTCCTATGTTGTAATGTTCAGTGAATCAGCTCTACTCCTTGGAAATATTCTGATAAGGCAACTGAGGCCGTTACATGTTACATGATGGAAAGAGACTGCTCCCCGCAGAGCAGAATAAGACATGTTAGGCGTACAAGTTCTATCAGAATCCAAGCTGTAACCTGTTTACTAAAATAAAAGTAAAGATTGTTAAGCATTTTAGTTGCACTGCATTTCGAGCCATAAGCAGCTGGAGAACATCTGCCCTTCCAGCTGCATGCCACCTAAACAAAGAGACAGCGACAAACCCTGACCTAAATCCATTTGGTTTTATGCCCTACCTGGCATTAGCGTGGGAGAAGCACCCAGGACAGTTGCCTGTTGCATTCAAGCCAAACAGTCCTGACGATGCTGCATTTCTGCGCGGGTGTGCGCCTCGGGCAGGCACCACCGAGAGGTGCAATAAGCAACGCAAGAATCCGCGAGGCCTCCATCACACAGAGCAAGGCAAAGCTTATTAGCCAGCATCACAGTGATTTTCAAAAAAAGGACTAATCAGTCAGGTTGATTTTGATTCTTCCCTACGTGGTGTGTGTCAGGGAGGATGAAGGTGTGTGGAGGTTATAGCACAAGGCCTCTGACATGAGAAAAAAACAGCAGAAGACGGCATGAGGCTCTGGCTGGTGGGGAGGAAACATCCCATCCCAGCACGGGGAGGGAGAGGCCTGAGCACAGCAATTCAAATCAGCCTCCTCAAAACGCTTCCCTTCCGTGGGGAGGGGAAAAGGGGCTGTCAGGCTCTCTTCCCTCTGCACACTGAGGCGTCCCAGCACTGAGAGCAAAAGTGAATTCCGTGCCACAGAAGCGAACGCTGAGATTCATTCACTCCGGCGGCTCACGCTGGGGCTGGAAACGGACTGGAGTTCCCGAGCTGCTCTTCCCCGGCTGCCAGGGCACGTACCCGGGCCCCGCCACCCGAGCTCCGAGCGGTTGTGCCCCCAGAGGCAGCGGGAGGGGGCACGGAGGAGGAGGCTCAGCCTGTGGCGCGAACAGCGTTGCATAAGTCAGGGGCACACACAGAGCACTGACCAGCACTAAGTCTGGAGCTACAGGCATTCCGGCTTGCACATTTCTGATCCTACAGACACAAAAGAGCCATTTCCAGAGATCCACACCTTGTCCAGCAAACAGCCACTCCACTCAGGGTTACAAAAATCCCTGTCTTCCAGTTGAGGTGCAGAGTTCAAGAGCTGCTGCTTTGCACAAGGTCCAGTGTGCGGGACTGGGCTGGCCAACTCCGACCAGCCCTGCTTATCAGCACCGGCACTGCCCTGTCCTGCCCAGACACTGGGAGACGGTACGAACAAGCCTATTCATAGGCAACTCAGAGGAAGGGATAAGACCCACTGGCTGCAGCGGCTCTGAGCCTAATGCAAAGTCCACGAGGTCAACTGAGAGAAAGTAGAACGGTGAAGCCAAAGAGCCCTTCCCAGGAGCTCTGCACACTGGGCTGTGGCAGCAGGCGGCTGCTGCCGGGGTCAGCCTGGCTCTCCACACAACCTGTCTGCAGGCAAACGGGCGGCCTGCCAGCCCAGGGGTGCCGAGACAGGGACAGCTTCCCGTGTGACACCCATGCAAATGACATGACGAGTTGATCTGTGTGTCTGAAATGAGCTTCGCTTGGTTACGAACCAGCAGCCTCTGAGCCCAGAAGATACGGGTGGAGCAGCCGCTGGCCTGGAGGAGGGAGCCTCGGGAACACTGTGCCGTTGGGTCACACTCACCAGGGAGGTGGCAGTCCCCATACTCCCCAGATCAGACCGGAGTGGTCCTCCCTTGGACACACAGAAGGACTAGCGCATGGGTGCAAGCCTGTAAGGCTGCGATATAAAGAACTTGCTGGGCGTCACTGGCTGGAGCTCTGTGATCAAGGTCTCCAACACACTTGAGTAAGAAGTGCAACCAGAGTCATAGCATTCACTTTCTCAGATTCACAGCAAGGGCAGCAGCCCTCAGCTTCTTCCCCCTTTCATGTGCTGCTTGGGGCTGGTGGTCTTTATCTGTGGGTTCCCTGTCCATGGGGCTCCAACGTGGTCAGAAGACCTGTCCTGCTCCAGCAGAGTCTCACCTCAAAAGTGACGAGACAACAGAGCAGAGGATAATTAATCAGACCTATGCTGGAAGGTGCCTTGTTCTCTCCTACCTCCTACAGAGACGAGGTGGGCAGCATCCCGCCTGGCGCACGCTGGACAGCGCGGGGCACTGGCCACAGCAATCGCAATTTGCTGGGAACAGTGATTCGTACCAGCTCTCCTCCCTGCCACTTCCAGCACAGCCAGTGAGATGCATTTCGCAAGAATTTTTCATGGCCCTGTCCCTGAGCTGCATTAAAGCACGTGATTATGTCTCTGGTTGGCACTGAGCGATGGCTTTGTCCCTCACCCAAGATCCATATTCAGACTTCATAAATTGTGCTGGCCAGGAGCAGAGGAGGGAGCAGGAGTGAGGGAGTCCAGCAAACCCTGGGGCAGCGCAGCCGAGAGAGGAACTGGGCACAGGGGCTCACTGACTCAGTTTCATTTCAAAATCATCTTCCAAAAGGGACCCATAGATAATTTAAACGTTATTTCTTTTTGGAAATACCTGCAGTTCTATTCTTCGTCCCATAACAGCCCAAGGTTCAGTTCCAGTCTTCATTTGGTGCCAGTTATCACTGTGATAATCAGCAGTTCACGGTGCAACGAGACAAGTCATAGGCTCTCCTCTAAATCTTGCTATTGAGAGTGATTACTTGGCCTTGGGTAATGAATTAGTCCTATTATACAGCAGCTGGCACAGGAGAAGCAAATCTGCTGCTCAGGCAGCTCATTACATGGGCAGGGCTGGAACCGCTCAGCCATGTGCTACACACACAGCCCTCAGCAGGATTTTTAAGCTGAATTCTGCAGACAGTACACACATTTCTTGGGGACTGCAAAATACACTACATTCATCAATCCAGTTTCTGCCTATTCCTTTCTGAGCGAAGCATTTGCCCACCCCTTGGAAATATAATTCCTCTTCTGTGCAATTTCTACACGGCACTTTGCCCTATCGGTATCAAACTCAAACTGCGTTATTTCTCCATTCTCTGCCACCCCTTGCAAACCCTGTCTCTCCAAATCTCCGTTTCTCTCCTCCAAACTCCTCCATAGTAATCATTCCTTCTCCCCCACTATAAAAAACTTGCCGGCTCTTGATGATGCCTCTTCTACGACTGAGCCCACTTCTGCAGCCACTGAAACTGCTCTTGTCATGCACCAGCTCGTCGCTGTAGGCCTAGCTTTGCGTCCTTCTGGCACATGGCTCAAGAAGGAGGAGGAGGGCACACAGCGACTGCAGGGCTTTGTTTTGGAAACATGGATAAAGTGTTCAATAAATGAATTAGAAAGGATCAGGGAGACAAAGCAGATCCAGCCAGCCGGTTTGAAAGAACGTTCTGAAAGTGCTTATAGATTATTAGAGGGAAAAAACCCAGAATGACAGAACACACTCAGTAGCAATGTCATAGCCGTGATGGCATAAGCATATGTGTTAGGTACTCTTGGGAGTGGTGATATCTTCTGTTAGATCAACTATCACAAGCATGCTTGTGAAAACAGAAACTTTCTGTGAAGACTTTCAGAAGAAAAGCAGCAGTCAAGGAGCAATTCAAGAAAAGGAGCATGAGGAGTGTGTTGTAAATATTTGCAAGTTAATATATGACTTTTTACATGAGGCAAAAGCCTGAAGAGCTTCAGTAAGTCTTCGATGAACAGATAACACCACAGCAAACCAATTACACTAGTGATAAATGCAAAATATTACGTACGGATGTAATAATTGGACTCCTACATCTATCTTCCACTTCCGAACAATGTCCACCAGCTCAAGGACCCGTGCTCCGGGCCTCTCTCTTTCACAAAAGCTGGTCCCTTGGCAGCCCAGGGAGCTCTCAGGAGAGGGGAGATACTTCATTTTAACCCCTTCCATGCTCCCCATGTATTTTTCCTCAACAGTCTCGGGGCTGCTTAATCATGCCCCTGACTGAACGGGTGTGAGGAGGCTAACAGAGGCCATGAGCAACGCTGAAATGCCAGAAAGCACACTGCGGGTTCAAGTAAGAGATCAGATTTAACTCTGAGCCTCGGAAAGTTGAGGAAGGTTGTGCCGGGGTTTCAAGTAAAAGACAGGGGCAAATATGGGAAGATAAAATGAGCAGCTTGGGACTTTTACTTATGTTGTGATGCGCCTCTGCTCGCTCTCACACCTTTCTCCCTTTCATCCACTCCTGGACTCGCTGAGTGTGGGAGGGCATTTCAAAGACTAAGATGCAGTGCTAATGGGACAACCTGACAATTACAGGCTGCGTATCCGGCCCAGAGAGGGCTCCTGCTTTCTCCCTGTGGGATGTGTTAAAGCCCTGCAGCGCTGCCCTGCTCTGGCGGCTCCACCAGCAGTGCTGCCCAGCTCTGAATCTGGTGTTGTAGCAGCGAGCGGCATTGCAGCCGGGCTGGGCAGACCCTCTGCAGCCTTCACGTCACCCGAGTGCCGTCCTTGCTTCGGAGCACTCTGTAGGGCAGCCACGGAAAACCCACTCGCACGCCTTCTCTAGGGACGTTGGCCTGATCCATCGTGTGATACAAACATCCCAGGTCTTTACAAGGCTCTTTATTTTTCATTACCTTTTACTGAGCTTTTTTCCCTCCATGGAAAACCAACAGACGGGGCAGAAGAGGGAGGCACAGAGCTTATCATTAGGGGTACACAAAGTGATAGCAGCCGAAACAGTTAATGTGGAAGTTACTTTGTTCCCAGCACACGCCCCAGGGGCTCCAGTGGCAGAGATGCAGAGGGCCACCACAAGCTGCCACAGAGCTGGGAAAGCCCTGGGAGATCCGTGCAGTAAACAAACTTGTTGCTCGGACCAACACTGGAAGACCATGGTGCTTCTGCTGGAAGCATCACAGTTCCCAGTGGGAACATCTGTGCCTCAAGGACAGCCTGCACCGTCTACTCTTAGCGACTATGAGTGCAGGAAGAAGTGCCAGACAGATCTCAAACAACGTCAAAGAAAGATTTTCGACCTTCGGGTCTGCACCTGTCCAGGAGCTCAAAGATCAGTGACCAAATTCATCCCTCCATCAGCCTAAATTCACTCCAAAGTAGCCCATTCCAACAACTGAGTATTGAGGGGACTGCTCACAAATGCTGAAAAAGGTGTATGTTAGAAGACGCTGGCCTATTCCACCGCTAGACGTGTTCTACAAAACGCAGAGTGGTAGCTCCCGAGTAACCCGTGGCATCCCCCTTCTGGAATTTGCCAGCAAAAAACGCAAACCACAAATGTACTAGGTTAATATAAAAGCGATTTTGATATCATAATGTGGAAAACTGGATTATTAGCATGAGTAAAAAATGTTCTCTGCCCTTACATACCCTTGTAAAAGCAGTGCTTCCCAGGACGGTCACCACCGTGTGTACAGAGAAAGTACCACGGCAGGCAGAGTATTACCAGCAAGTCTACAGCCCGTGGAGAATGGCCCGCTCCCCTCCTCAATCAAAACAAGTGCCCTTCTGCTGGTATGGCAGGTATGCGAGGGGCTCTTGCTGGCCTGGCCCTCTCCCGTGCCTAACCCCCATGCTGCGTAGGCTCAGCTTGTCTGCCTGCACTGCAGATACAGTACAAATCTGTAGAGCTGATAGTCCAGGTTTCCTGCCACATACCAGCCCTTCACATGAGGTCCTCTTAATAGGTAACGTTTTACACAGTGGCATGACATGAAAAATTCCTACTACACTAAAGCATACTTATATTTTTCAAGACAAGCACTTGTTGAAGAATCCTGTTCTTGAAAAACAATGGCTGAGCAAACTTTTGGCCTTGATTTTACGCTGTTCTGCACTATAAGTGGATCATACTAATAATACTAATGACGTGACATTAAATACAGCCAACGACACTTTAAACTGATGTAAACTGATGGAAGCATGCGAAGCACAGAGCAGGGGTCATCATGACCATTATGCTTCTTTCAGATTTCCCCAGGTCCTCCTTTCCTGTCTGCAAATGCGGAGCCGTGCACAGTTACTGGAAGTGCACACAGCGGGGAGCAGCCATCGCAATACAGCCCAAGCTTTTGGGAGGCTTCCAGCAAATCTGCCATGCCTGCATGGTAAGCGAGGCACATCCCATAAGCGCTGGATTCTGAAAAAGCTGCACAGAACAAGTGCTCCCTGGAAGTGTCAGAAATCAAAGACAGAAATATCGGTACCTTATGTCAAATATTCCAAGACACAACTTCGGTGCTGCCGCCTGCCACGCTCAGCAGGCTGGCTCCCTGTGCTCTGCTGATGGTGCAAACATCCTGTGCTGAGGCCGAATGCATGCAACACGAGAAATATCACGCTTGCTGCCCTGAGTAGTAGCGTGACCGCAGCAGAAACCACTGCAACAGTCCCAAATATTTCCAAAGACGACAGATACTACTTGCAATGCTGCAGCACCACATACTTGCTCCTGTTATTGTGGGACTTCTCCAAAACAGAAGAATGTCCTGTCTTTGGGATCGCACTTGGTGTCAGTACTCAGTGAAATAATGAAAAAAAATCCTGAGTACACACTCAGACATTTAAGATTCTGGTAATGCAGAAGCAGTGTGCATTACTGATAATAATGTGCTCCATGGGGCATAAGCAGCCATAGAAGATAAGGAATCATGGAGAATAAAACAAAGGTTTAATCTGGTTATTTAAATGACCATTTAATTCTACCCGGTCATTTATTATGACACAGGTAAAAGTGAAATAAGTAGAGAAAACCAAACCCCAGCAAACCTGCCAGAACCTTCTGGTCTTGGTTTCAGAGCTAAATTTTCCATTTGGACACCAAAATAAAGCAGTTTTTTTTAGAAAATACTGAGTGTCTGGCATATTCTCATTATTCCTACTGTGTCTTTTTAAAGTATATTCATTATAAAGTACCATGTAATACGTTCAGCACACATTGTTTGCAGCATAACGCTCGACATTGAAGGCACACTTGCACCCAAGTTGGAAAGCGAGACTATTCAGAGTACCCCACTACCACCGCAGAAGTCACTCCTATGTTTGCCTACAGGACGCGTGCCCCGTTCAGAGCACAGAACGAATGGGGAATTCTTCAGGCAACTAAGGGATCTCCAAGTGAGGCTTTAAATAGTCCACATTTTTCATCTTCACTGTATATCCACCCTTAACGTGCAGGTGCATGGCAACTCATTTAATCTTTAACGTCCACAAGGCAGACGTCTGCAGTGAGACCGTTTCTACATGCTCTTCGTAATCCATGGGCAGAAAGAGGTCTGCCTTCCAGATTAGACCTCCCATGACATTTTTTCATCTTCTAGCTCAGGATAAAGAAAAACATCTTTAAAACATTTGTCATGTGCGATTTCCGCAAGGCCATTGACGTGACTGTTCTCACCTGCTGCAGGTGCAGCATCCACGAGTCCAGCTTCCGCAACATCCCAACTTGTCCAGAGGGCACACGCACGCTCAAAAAATGCCACACCTATCAGTATGACCCTTGCTTTCACAAATTTGGGGTGTTTATGGTACTATTCAGTTTTTAAATTCTATCTATAGCTTCAGGACAATTATCACCAGATTCCTGACAGGCAGCACTCTTGTAAGCGAGGGCTTGTGAACTGTAGTATCACATCTCCTTCACGTTCTCGTGGGGCTTTAAAATCCCTCAGAATTCTTGACTGAAAAGTTATCTTCTGGCAGCAAAACTTAACTTCCTCACCCTTTTAATAAGAGAAAATAGTTTATTTCACTTTGTTCACACTTTCCAGAAATGTCAATGGTCGGATGACCAGAACTTTCAAGTCTGAAAAGATACAGTTACAGAAAGTCACAGATATGAAAAATGACACGTTGAGACCAAAACGCAAAGCAATACCACACAATTCTCATTGTCACTTCTGTCTCACTAATGCCCCACTTTGGATAAAGATTTGCTGTTGAATCACGCAAAGCAGACCAGCCTCGGCAGCTGTGAGTGCTGAATTTTGAAAACTCTGCTCTTCCCCTTGAGGCAAAATCCACAGCAGCCTCCATCTACAGCCTTGAGAACGTCCCCCTTTGCCTTCCGTGGCCATCCCCACAGGGAGTCATCCCTGCACCAGGAGAATCAAAATCATCCTTCTGTGCCTGGAGGAGATGCTGCCCCCTCTTCGGCTGCAGTTGCTGCTCCTCCCCAGCACCATGTCTCAGTGGCAGCAGAACAGCCAGAAAGCTCAAGGACATGCCACAGGGATCCCTGGGCAGGGCCGGCAGGAGCACCAGTTCCAGCCTGGCAGTTGCTCAGCCAAGTAGCTTAACGGCTAAGCTTGGAGCAGCAGAGGCTGAACACTGTACAGGTTTCCTGAGCACAACGCTGTGCTCACTCCCTAGCTGCTCAAAAGCCACAGAATGGTTCGGCACCCACAGCCTTATCGCACTGGATTAAAGACCAGATTCCTCTCCTGTCACACAAGACTATGTATTGAAGCATTACTTGTTCCACGGAGCACCCCTAGAAAAAAAGCAGCGGTAGCAGCCGCATTTGTACCCGAGATCGTCACACATTCCATTGGTCCTTGTCGCTATCCTTGACTTTTTATGTTGAGCCAATTTTGAGTGGGGAGATGGAGGAACAAGGGAGTGTGAGATAAGAAACTCCAAGGATGTGGAAGAACCTGCTAAGAAAGCGAAGCACCACTGGTGCGTGCAGGAGGTTCCGATGCCACACACAAAGCGCCCAGGCCTCAGGTACTCACAGCAGCCAGGCACTTTTCCATACACAACCTTATTCTTCTTCACATGGCCATCAGGAAAAGCTCTGTTGCAATAGGTACCAACATCTCCTCTCTTCCCAGCATATCATCATACACGTTATACAGCTCCCGTGATAGCAGAGGGAGGCTCCAGCGGCAGCTTGTGCCAGCCCTCGCTGAGGCAGCACACAGCACAGCTGTCACGTCGTAGCACTGGCTACAGTGATGCTCATTTCTAGGACCGACTGGGTATTTTCTGACAACATATTTTTGGAGTTTTCTTGGTTAAAATATGCTCCATCACTAACGTGAAGAAAGAGAAATATAAACCAGAAATTTTTTTCTCTTCAAAAATAGGGGTTTCATCACAATACTGTTTCACGTAAATGTTTGGAAGTTGAATTTTGTCATGAAATTGAATTCTCCTTGCTCATCAGCTGGCAGGTTCTAGTTTCTCCTTAAGCACACTGTCTCCTTGGATCATATCAGCTTACGACAAGACACAGTTTGGCACAGAAATCCTACACATTCTCTGCTATTACAAAATGAATTAGAAGCATTACCATCTCTAAGAATTCCTTTCATCCTTTTCCTCTGTGACTACCTGGGCACAAAGAACGGAGCAGTTCGTGCCACGTCACGCCTCCTGCAGCTGGAGGCTCAACCGTTTGCACGTCAATGTCCGTGTGGCAGATGTCACAGGCTGCGTTAGGTGAGGTGAGCTTCCCGCCCCGAATGCTACACAGCAGTGGAAGTAATGTAGAATACTGTCCGATGCCTGCACACGCACCATGCATCAGGGAGAAGCGCACGGTTCTTTCCTTCCAAAGTGCCTCATGGCTCTGGTAAATCAAGCTGCGAAAGCGCACACAAGATCAGTGGCAGTTCTCAGTCCTACTCAGTCCAGCTAGCTCAGCCAGATTCCAGAGCCACCTCCATCCGTGCTGGAAGCACATACTGTGCTTCATACAGAGACTTACATCTGTGGGATGACTGAAGCTATAAAAAGTGCTGACAATCTTCAGCAAATTTGCATATATTGCTACTGCTGCTGCTTATATAAGTGATTTCTAGCTAACCACAAATACAAAAAGCAATGCCCAAAATAGATTTTAAAACAAACTGCTTGCAAATGTGACTGAATGACACATCTCCCCACCCCTCTGAAAACCGCTTCTCTACACAAGGCAGACCCAGCAGCCAGTGTTTCCCCAAAGGGTCCCCTGCAAACCACCTCCCGGAGTACCCACCCCGGAGCTCCAACACCACCTCACCCTACTGGTGCCCTGCACCAATAAAGGTTGTGACAAACTGGGACACACCTGGGACTTGTCCCAGGCTGCTCTCAGGTCTGGAGCTGTACGGATCTTTCTACACACATCATCATTCCAAGCATCTCTGATGCAGCTGCGGTGAGGAGGCAGTCAGCCTCTGGGTAGGAAACATTTTGTTGCCTTCAGCTGTCAAGAGATCCCTCACTGTCTCACACACCACGTTCCATTTGCTCTATACCTGTGTTCACCGTGGCAGTGCTGGCTTGAAGGACTGCTCCTCGCCTGTGTCTGCACAGATTCCTGTTTGCACCAGGCTGGGAAGGGCAATTGCTTAACTTGGGACTGCAACAGTCTGGTACAGGGGGTCCTTGTATGGATCTGCTCAAATGGTCGAATGGTCAGGAAAAAACGTAAAAGTATGTACGAGGGAGGAAATGGTCACAAGATGCAGATGATAGTCCCCGACTCTCAGGCTGACATAGCTATACATCACCAAAGGAGGGGTGAAGGTTGAAGCTGGGGGTGTATCTACGCAGTGGGATATGGATCACAAGCAGCAACATCCCTCCTTCCCCAAGCCCTCGAGTTTGCAGAAGAGTGTTGCTCGCTCATGGACCAAGCCCAGTCAAAGCAAAACCATATGAATTCGGCAGCAGTCTTTTGGATTTGTCTGGTGTCAATGGATTCTCACATTCAGGAAATATTGTTTGAGGGCTGTTTCTCCATTTACCTGCTGTCTCCAAGAGCACAACAGTACAAGAAACAGTACTTGGCTTCCCAGCACAAGGAAGACAAGAACATACTGGAGAGAGTCCAGCAATGGTCCACAACGGTAATTAAGGGATTGGAGCATGTCGTACAAGGGAAGGCTGAGAGAACTGGGGCTGTTTAGCATCAGGACAAGAAAGGTCCAGAGGGATGTTATCAGTGTGTATAAAACCCGGGGCAGGGTGGGGGGGCACACACACACGGACGGACAGTAAAAAAAGCAGAGACAGACTGTTCTCAGTGATATCTAGCGAAAGGATAAGATGCAATTGGCACAAATTAAAACATGGGAAATTCCTTTTAAACACAACGAAAAACGGTGAGGGTAGTCACACACTGGAACAGATTGCCCGGAAAGGTTGTGGAGTCTCCATCCTTGCGCATATTCGAAACCTGACCAGACACGGCCAGGGAAGCTGGACTAGCTGATCTCCAGAGGTCCCTTCCAACTCAGCCATTCTGTGAACAAGACTGCAGCTGCTGCCCCGACTGCTGCCAACTAGCCTGGCCTCAGGGAACCCATCTGGAGCTCCATCACAGAGCTAATACCTTCCCTTGCTCACTTCTGCTTTTGATAGTCTTTTGGTTTGTGCTATCCCTTTTGCTCTGCAGTAGCTGTATCCTCTCCAGAGCTCACAGAGGCATCTTGTTTCTGGCTCATCCCTACCACACACCCCCCCAGTCCTCCTCCAGCTCTCATTGTTTCCACCATTGCCATGAGCACGAACCTCCAGCCGTCATTGTTTTCCTCTAATCCATCACTGTGGGCTTGCAGCAACCACGAGAGCAGGAACCAAGGGGTGCCAAACATCTTTACCTCTTTACCTCGCTCTCTTGCCCCACATTTATTACAGTTTTGGTCCTTTCCTTGATCTTCTGTGATGAATAAATTGAAAACATATTTTTGCTAGCAAAAGAACTTGGGAGGCGAAGGCAGCAATCCCCCAGGAACGCCCGTCTCTAGCACTGGAGTTCATTTCCCACAAGCCACCTTGACGGTTTTCTCAGAGCTGTCCAACTCCATTTGTCATTAAAACCCATTCTGGTTAACCACCAGCCATGGATACCTATTTGTCTTTGCAAGAGCCAAGAGCTAACACTCAGTCTGAGCGCACGGAGGAGGAAGAGCCTGCCCTATTCCTCAGCTCCCGGGTAAGCCAGCCAGAGCCGTGTGGCAGCATGCACATGATCGGCACTGGCAGCTCCACAGCCTGGCTGCCTGTGAAGAGACGCAGGTGCTGCTGGTGCAGCGTGGTTCCTCCCAAGTCAGAGATAGCATCAGGAACAGCCATTTCTCCTTTTCCATCCAGCAGGAACCAGCACACTGCAGGCTGGCTGCTGAACTAACTGCCAAGGGGTGGAAGAGACTGCCCCCCCAGCTGCTGTCCTTCATACCTACTCACTTCCCTCCTTCAGCTCAGGACCGAAACTCAGTGCAGACTTCAGAGCAGCACTGTCAGAGGACTGTTGGTAAACGTGAAGTCATATGAATGAGAAAACCCAGCCTGCCGGTCTATCCACGGCGGCAGGCTTCAAGTTACAAAGGCTTCAGAAGGCGGCCATCTCCTTTTGGTAGCACCCAGCCACCTGACAGACTTTGCTGTGAGAAGAAAGCGTGTGTGCCATGCAGGGCAAACCCTGCCAGCCCTGGCACTCCTCGGACGATGCCGCAAGCCACGTTCATTCACCGCTGTGGCAGGAAATGCAGCCAGCTGTCCTTTGGGACAATGAGGTACAGGGCTCCAGCGAGAGGAGCACAGGTACCTGCTGGAGCGAACTGGGCACGGGGAAGTGAGGGCAGGACAAAGGGCACGAATAACATCTTCCTTTTTCAAAACAGCATTTGGTTAAGTTCAGCTCAGAACATAACGCTGAACCTTACCGAAAGCCGCATGGTCAGGGCCACCCAAAGCCAACCTAAGTGCTGGTTTGTACTGAAAGGAGAATCGTGTCCATGGCCGCATCTGGCTATGCACTGCCATCATCTCACTGACGCCCACTCCAGTGCCAGAGTGGTTGGACAGGGACTTGGATCAGAGAACAGGGGAGGAGAGTGTTTCTATCACATTTTCTTTCAGTGATATCAGGACCCCGACCGAGATAGCTGCACACCGGCACACGAGGGAAGGGCTACCTGCACAGAGCCACGACAGAGACACACACAGATCTTTCTTCTTCGCCCACATCTACTCTACTGTAAGGTATGCCGAGTACCTGTGGTCCCATAGATGTCGTTAATTTGGTTAATTAGCTCTCATTTGGCACATTAACTCCAGCTCACAGTCCTTCTTAGGCACCACCTCTGGATAAAAGGAAAATACGCCAGAGTGAACACCACTCGGCACTCGTCATCTTTCTTACCTCTTTCCAAAGGTTTGCTCAAGAGAAAGGAGCTTGGGCTGTGTGGGCAATTGGTCTGCAGAAAAATTTTCAGTGGTACACGAGCCAAGGGTCAGAAGGGCACGCCTGGGGGGCTGCAGGCAGTGGAACCTGCTCAGACTTACGTAGGAAAAGAGGAGTTTCCAAGGTGGAGATGACAGGAAAGCAAAGTCATTGTGTACGCAGAAGTGTTTCCCACTGCCTTTGCTGAGTAGTTTGTCTCATCCCGTGATACATTTTGCCTCAAACAATTCCTGAATTCCTGGTTAGATGTGTAAACATTTAGCAATTTGTGAAACCAGAAAGATTCACATATCTCAGTAAACGATCTTGTAGGTGGCAAAACTGACAAACAAGAGGACTCTCACATTCTTAAACTAACAAAAAAATCCCAAGTGCTTCAGTGCCGCAGAAAAGTCCCTGGCCTCACTCTTGTAGCACTGAGTGGGGAAATTTTGCTTCTACTTTCCTGTCTGTCCAGGTAAAGCACGAGACACAGAAGCTCCATGGAAACATCATGGATTTTTTAATTCGTTCAGACTAGAGAAACCAAAAGGCAATGTCCAATCTACAAGCAAAATCTCCTTTTGCACAGCACCTTTCACTCTGCATGCATCTGGCGGGCCTGGTTCTGCTCAGGGCTGTGCTTCCTGCTGCTCTGGATTCCCCAGAGGGTGTGCATGGAAAACCTGGGGCACGTAGTGCCTGCCTTGCATGTAAGCGAAGCCCGCTGTCTGATTTGCCTTAGAAACCCAGAGGATGAACAGAGACTGACCTGAGAAACATTGTGCTGCTAACCACTTCAGCCCAGTCCCCACAGGGACGCCACTTCAGGAGACTGTTTCCATACCCACATCCCAGGTTAAGCTCCCAATGACAACGGGGCATGGTCAGTGAGGGATGGACCGATGGGCTGATGGCAGGTTCTTGCTTTGGCGCATGGGATGTGTCAGATTTCACTTTCAGAAATGCAGAGATTGTGAAGGCGCTCTTCGTGGTTATATATTTTACACTTGCATTGTATCTTGTTTGCATGAAGTACGAAGTTCAGAGACAAGCAGTCCCGAGGTGGGAATACAACCGCTGCCCTAGCTGTCAGGGGCCTGAAAACAACTGAAGCTAACAGAGCTTCTCAGCACCCTGATGGGAAGTCCATGACCTTGGAGTATGGCCAAGCATCCCCAACTCTGCTGGGGCTCCCCGGGGCAGCACCACACCTACGGCGGCAAGGTGTCTCCGGCCAGCTGGGGAGCTGTCGCGACGGAAGGGACAGATCTGAATTACCTCTTCCACAACGTAAATCCAAGAGACGTTCAGTGAAAGGAAACGAGGGAGAGGGAGAGGGAAGGGGCGAGGGGGAGGGAGAGGAACTCGCCCCGCACCTGGCCCCCACGCGTGCCTGGCAGGAGCGCTACCACCTCAGCCCGACCTCTGCTGCTGCTCGGCGGCGGTGAAAACACACGGGTCCAGAGGCGCCCGCGGCTTGCCGTGCACCTGAGCCCTGCCCCTCCACGGCTACGGCCGCGGGTACCGAAGGCTCGGGCTGCCCGAGCGGGGCCGGGCGGGCTGCTCCCTCTGCGAGCGCCGCACGCTCCCACCGGCAGCCAGCACGCCCAGCCCCGGGCGGCCGGGCGCGGGGCACAGCGATGCCGAGGCGGGTCCCCGGCCGGCAGCCGCACCT
>VZSC01011800.1:259754-275145 GCA_013398225.1 Steatornis caripensis
GTGTGTGCGTGTCTGCCCGCAGCACGTGTGTGAATTGCACGTGTGTGAGACACGGCTGGGTATGTGACAACATGGTCTGTGTGACACCTGCGTGTACATGAGAGGCACCATGTGTGCGTGTGTGACACCCTCATCTGTGTGACACTTACGTATATGTGTGTGTGAGACACCACCGTGAGTGTGTTTTGTTTACGAACCCCCACTCTGTGCACAGCCGGCTCTGGGTGTGCGTGCCTCACTTACTCTGCAGCATGTGTAAGTGTCCTCTGCACGTGTGTGCAAGACACCTGTCTGTGCACGCAGGGATGCACGAGCGTGTGTGTGTCCCTTTGTGCAGGTATGCACACCTGACTCACTGCACATATGTAATATGTACCTGCCTGTACATGTATGAGCACTGGTGTGGATGTGTGTGAATGATGGATGTTTGTGAATGTGGATGAAGCCCAGGCATACACGGATGTGTGGCTTGCTGCAGGGCGGGCTGCCTGACCCGCTCGGTGTATGTGTGTGCACGTGTGTGTGGGTGAGAGGATGTGCACGTATGAGACTCGCCCACATAGCGCATGAGATCTCCACATGTGCGTGGGTATACCCAAAAGGCAGGGCACACATACCTGAGTGACTCTGTACTGTCCTGTGAGTTGTTTATGGGATACATGTGTTGTGTGTGTGTGTGTGAGGCTCTCCCACAAGTGTGCATGTGAAACTCAATGTTGTATGAAGCTCAGTCTTGTACGAAGGTGTACGTATGTTTGCTTGTGCAGGAGACATCTGTGTGCATGTGCGAGACTTGCCTGTGAGCGCGACTACCGGGGTGCACATGAGCACACATCTTTGAGGCTGAGCTGTGAATCACACTGTGAGTTTGTGTGTACGGCTGCCCCTGAATGGGCAAGACACACGTACAGGTGACGGAGCTGTGTGTGTGCTTATGGGTTAACTGTGTGAGACCCAGCTGTGTGCATGTGTAAGCCAGCTGCGCGTGTGCCTGGATACACCTGTGCTTGAGACACTCACTCCAGGGTGCCTGTAAGAATTGGTGACCAGTGCAACTCGGAGAATCACATAATCACAGAATGACAGGGGTTGGAAGGGACCTCTGAAGACNTTTGTGCAACCTGCTGTACGGCACTCTGCATGTGTGGTACACATCAGTAGTGTGTGTGGCATGTGGAGGAGAGGGAGAGCGTGGAAGGGATGAGGCAAAAGGAGTTGGATCTGCCTGACATGCGCCCTACAGCCGTATCGAAGCCTGCAACCAGCATCCTTTTGTAGTCAGTCAGTAGAGAAGGGAAAGAAGGGCACCTGCTGCTGTGTTCAGACACCAGTGACATGAGCGGGTCCTTCCCCCACTGACTGATGGCAGCCAGACGTGCCCAGCGGACATGTTTGCCTCTCCTCTGACGGTCACTCTGCTGACTGTCTCCCAGGCACTGCGTGTCTGTGGGTGAGCAGGAAACCACATCTACCTCCAGTGTATTTGTGAGACCCTTAGGTGTGTGCAAGTGTGTGAGCACTGAACTCGGCATGTGTGTGTTTGAGAACCTTGTTGGTCCACGGGAGAGGCTTGCTGCCGTACAGGGGTGAGTGACTGACTCTGGAATACACACACACACGTGTAATACTGCACTTGTCTACGTGTGTACACATCATTCATTTCAACAGGTGCGTGACACAGTCTGCCGTGAATGTGGCAAAAACTCACAATGTGTGCAAAACTCGAAATGTGTGGTTTGACTCAGCCCAGCGAGTGTATGGCTCAACAGCAGCAGGCATACACTGCATTTCTCTGTGGTCTGGTAAGATCCTCCACTCAGGGAGGTTTGAGACACTGCGTGCACCTATATAAGCCACAGTGTATTCATGCATGCTACTCGAGAGAGCATGAGATCTGTGCCAGTGCGTGTGATTCCCCCTGTGTGCATTACAAAACTACCTCCGTACTACAGTATGTCACTAATTCCACTGGGCTTAGGATTCTTCCCGCATGAGTCAGTCTGCATGCAGGAGTCAACCTCGTGTCCCATTCTGCTATGTGAGAGTGCCTGTGTGTATGTGATGCTCCTTGCCCGGTTGTAACTCCCTCAACTTATTTGTGTACACGGCCTACTACGGTGTGTGCAACTCAGGCGTTCCACCCGCCTGCGGCCCTCTGCGTGCATGCACAGGCACGTGCTTGTGCAACTGATTTCAGGGAGCGGGTACTGGTGTGGGTCCTGCAATTCAAGGCGCATGCATCGACTTCTGTTCCAGTCATCAGCACCTGGAAAGGATGCAGGTGCTTCTGTGAGTCACTGCAAGTTTTGCACAATTTGCGGTATTTTGCTGTGGTCTCCGTCCTTTTCACAGACCCCATCTGACCACTAACTCCTGTACGAACTGTCCTGTTTCTAAGATTCAGATTCTTTTCTCTTTCACCTTTTTTCATGGAGAAAGAGCCTCCCGTTTCTCCTTTTGATTTGTTCTTGCTTTGCAATCAGTAGTGAGGTGCAAGTTCAGAACAACTACTGCCTTTTGTGCCCATCGTGTGTGCGTGTGTCTCCTGGCCTGGGGCTGCTCAGGCTTTCGATTTATGTGACACTAATATTAGAGTATTTGTCTATCTCTTTTTTCCTGATGTTTTACAAAGTTGCAACATCTTTTTCTTTGAAATGAATAATTGGGTAGCCCGTCTGTAGCCTTTCCCCTGAACATTCCCGAAGGTGACTTTCAATGTAGCCATCCTTCGTTTAGACAGGCTGAGCAGCGATCTGAGCTGAGCTCCTCAGTGGTTTTTCTTAGGATTCTTTCAACAACTTTCGGACCACTTTCCACAGTTCTATTTTTGATTCTCTGAATTTGTGGTAAATTACTTGAAATCATCCTCTTTTGATAAGCATTTAAGCTGATAATTATTGAACTATGATCCATTATGTGTTATTATCACAGCAGCTGTGCCTTGTTTGGCAAAAAGCACCAAACCTGATATCATGGCACACATCCAGGTGCATCTGTCAGAAGCATTCTCTAACAATGCTGTTTATAGATGGCAAGAACTGAAATTGAACCAACCCCCCCCATATTTTTCTTCAGCGTATACAAACCCAGCTTGGCCGATGTTGGAACGCAGATCCAGATAGTTTAGAACTTTGATGTACAACAATGAATTTTAGTCTAAATTTTACTTTTAGGTTTAATGTTGCCAGAATACTTAATTTTTTTTTTGTTTATTCCCTGATATTTTATTCCTCTGCTATTTTTATACTTCAGACTTGTTCTGCTTTCTCTTTATCTCCTTTTCTGATATTTTTGCGGGTTTCTGTCCTTTGTGTGAACTTTCTTGATGACAAAGCCTCTAGCGGGGTTTTAGTCCTAGGGTTGTCCACTTCCTGAAGCAGTTACAAACTTCAGCTTTTCAGCAGGCAAGCCCAAATGCAAACACTAACTTCACGCTTATTTTACATTTTCTTTCTAAACTTGTTACTACAACTTCACTTTGGCTTGTGCACAAATGTCCAGTCTGTAAACAGAGGGGCTCCGTTCATGTCAGAGGATCCCTTTCAGTCACTGGAGGTACATACCCCTTGAACAGTCCCACAAGTAATCCTCACTTCATTGTGTACATAATTACATGGTACGGCTCTCTTGAGATGAGTCTGGTCATTCTTCTCAACTTGCAAAGTGGCTTGACTTCTTGCACACAGAGCAGCTCTCACCAGACAAAGGCTTAGACCTATGTTTGCTTCTGCATCATGTGTTGTCTTTGTTGTGAAGGATATCAAGGGGTGACGTGTTTACTGTCTGTGAGGAAAATTATTTCTGAGCATAGAAAGCTTCTTTATCTAGCATACGATATCAGAGTCAGAGTCACTAGACGGAAGATACAAAAGCCACCCTGGAAACATGCAGATGTGCAGCTTCAAGGGTACCAGGCATTGGAATTAATTGGTCAGACTGAAAAGTCTCAGCCGTGTTTTCTATCATCTGTTCTAGCTCAGCTAAAGCATCTTCACTGGATGCAGGTGTTCTCTGGCCAGTACTCAGCAGGTCTGACTGAATGATCAAAACAATCCCTCTGGCTGTAAGATCTCTTTGAATTTATTTCCTGAGCAATCACAGCTGTCATACTCACTCTGTCATCTGTTCTAGGAGGGTATTCCGCTTAGCAATGAGAAACCAGCTCTACAGTTAGTGTGACATGAAGGTATTCTGTGTTAGGTTGAGACAAATCTCACTGTGAAAGGACTTTTTTTCTCCCTGTCTGCTACCAAAGAGTCTAGGGTGAAGACCTCAGTCTTAGACATCCAACTTTTTAATGAACCTTAGTGTCACTGAAATGGTATCTGTGAACAATTTTTTGAGCCAACTTCATATGACACTGCAGAGAGCCTCAATAACGCTTACCTGGTCAGAAAGAAGTTATTCCATGATTTTACAGATTGTACCTGGAGCTTAAAATGACACAGCTAAAACAAGCCCTATACAGATGGGCCAGGTTCCCCAAAGAGGGACCTAGGAACATCTTGGGAGTAACAGAAGAAAGTTCGCATCTGACAGCTGTAGGAGCAGCATGGTCAACGTTTTGCTTGTTTAAAGCAACATCTGACAACCTGGCTGGCCCACGGAGAGGAGCTAAATTACTCCCACTGTCTTCACTGAAAAGATTCTGCAGAGCTCAAAATGAGAAAGGGCTGGCACACGTGCATGGGAGAGTTTTTTAGTCGTGATGGACTGGAGATTCACATGAATAATTGATTTGCCATACCTATTTGCAAGACGCAGCAACACCAGGAGATCTCCTGAGGTCAAGAACCAGGAAAGGAAGAGACTAAAAAGAAACCATATGTAGCACTGGATCTTTAAAGGACCTTTGAAGTCTAAATGACTGGCAGGAATTAGTCTGTTGTTGGAAAGGAAATGTTCTGAGCCCATACACAAAAGATACTTCCAGTTGTTAAAATGCTTAAAAACTTTTGATGGAAGGGACTATTCTCAACACTTTGAACAGCCAAGACACAAGAACAGATACAGGAGCTCAGAACAAAATTGCATCCACTCTAAAGTCTTTCTGACAGCAACTCAAAGAAAATGCATAGGGCAGAGTGAAAGCCTGGGACAACACACAGCGGTGCTTCCCTTGAATGCTCTCCCATCGTCCACCAAACTGCAGTTTAGGGATTTCCTAAGCCAGATATTCTCGAGTACAACACTTGGAAATTTAGGCATCCAGGACCTCAAATGTTCCAAGGAGAGGACTCAGTTATGAGTCATGTTCGTATGACCAAATATGTGATTCAAACACAATTAAAAAAATGCACTTAATGATACAGAATGGCTTTACCTTTGAATTCTGCCTTTAGCAGTGTTTCTTGTGGCTCTGCTGACCTTGGAACTCCTCTTGTACAATTCTGAAAATAAGATCAGACATGCAGTGCCCTGCCTGGCTGTGGCCGTTGTAAAACAGCAATGTTTCAGGGCAGGTTTAGACATTTTTGTCATAACAGTGCAGAGCTGTATCTACTATTTTAGAGTTAGACATAAACAAGTGTACTCTCTGTCTATAAACAGGCAGTGATATTACACGGACAAACAGCTTGTGGTGATTTACCTGAGACTAAACTGGATTTGTCTGCCGGGATAATTCACCTGGCGAGCTGACTGCTTCCATTCACCTCCTTTCTTGGAGCAGGCGGAGANTACTCTCTGTCTGTAAACAGGCAGTGATATTACACGGACAAACAGCTTGTGGTGATTTACCTGAGACTAAACTGGATTTGTCTGCCGGGATAATTCACCTGGCGAGCTGACTGCTTCCATTCACCTCCTTTCTTGGAGCAGGCGGAGAGTAACAAACTGTTCCGATAACATCAGCCTACTTCCAGTCAACACATTTCCTATTGAGAGGCAGGGCAGGTCCCACCCTGTTGCATGACAGGCACATATTCGGTCATAAAAATGTGACTCATAATTCTGACTCTCTGCCTTAGAGTTGGCAGTTGTCACAAACTGCTTGTTTGAAGTGGTGATGCCATGCCTTCTCTCCAGCAGGTCAGTGTTCATCTCTCTCTTCCTGGGGCTCTGCAAAGCCTATGTCATGACAACGTGCTCCAGTCAGCTGGTTACAAAATTTCAGGAGAAAGCTTCCCTCAGTCCATCTTGCTGCTATTCCTCTTGCAGCAAACTAAATATGCAGGGCACATCCAGGGCATTTCTTGGTGGTCAGGATGCTCGCAAGGAAGAGGACAGGCCCGACTCCAGACCACCTCAGTGATTCCTAAGCATTTATATTCATTAGAGCAGACACTGTAGCCTTGCTCCCTCTTCTCCCAGCTCTATAAACACTAGGTCACACAATTTTATTTATCGAAGTTTAACTACTTCATGCTAAATGGAAAAGCCATTGAAAGGATGAAAGGCATTATCTGTAAATCAATAAATCATACACTTTCAGGATCAGTAACAAGCAAGCTGTGGTCATTTGGGTCTCAAATTCTAAGTGTTATACAACAACATAAAACAAATTGTTCTGGATCAGACCACAGGTCTGTCTGGTTTACTATCCTGTTTCCAGCAATATCTAATAGCAGAAGTCTAGGGAAAAGCACAGGCGCAGAGATATATTTCTGCAGAACATCCTCTTGATTTCCATCAAAGGTCATGTCTTCCGCTCAGGTCTTCCCCAGTTAGAGGTGGTACCTTTTATTTAATAGCTTGTTTCCATTATTTAAGGAAATTATTTTTTGAGCCCATCCAACCTTTTGGATAAAATTTTGTAGCAATGGTTTCCAGAGCAGGCACTACATTTTGGAACCCGTCCCTTGCCTGTTTAATGTGAGGCAGTGCTGGCCCACAACCATATGCCGCCCACAGTGACCTTTATACTGTTCTAGTCGCACTGATGTCCAAACCTGAACCAGTGAACTGCAAGTTACCTGCACGTGGAGATGTGGGCCTGAACCTCAATGAATCACCTCCTTTAAGGGTCTGAAGGGATGTGTCCAAGATTACATAAAGAGGAACTGAAAAGCAGGAAAACATCCCAAGAGGACTCTGATGAAAGCGTGTAAACCTTCCTTCAAACCTCCTTCTCTCTGGCTTAGCATCAGTCTTAGCGATGTGATCTGGACTTGCCAGATCATCTACAACAGCTTGCTGGGTCCCAGAGCATCTGATCTTTTCTTTTGATCCTACAGAGAACTGGGCTTGTGGCCAGCTAAGAAGAGCAATCCAGCCAGGCAGTCCTCCAGCCAAACTCCTCCTGGGTGTGCTAGTTTGGACATTGATATTTCACTGACACTAAACTTCCCTCTTCAGCATGAATTGCTCATTACTTGAATTCCATCAGGGATTTCTTATGTCATGAAAGAGCAGAGATTCTGCCTGAACACACTGAGCAGGACTGACTGCTTTCTGTGGATAAAGTTGTTGATCTGTGTATATGTGTGTGCCTGTATCTGCAGGACATAGATGTCTCAGTGTTTTCCTCTCAATGGTGTCTCTGTTCTGCAACCATCTGTGTATAAAGCTGCTATTCTCTCATGAACAATGACTCATACAGGAAAGTCTCTAAGAATTAGGCAAGAACTATGTTCATCCTGAGTAGTATCGAAGTTGAGGATTCAATCCCATAAACTCTTGGAAACTCAGCATTCATTTTTCCTTGACAGCTTTAATCTGTAAAATGTGCTGTTGCAGACACAACTTTACAAACAACAGGTTGGCAGTAAACTGTCTCTGCAAATGGGCGCTGCAAATCCACTGCTTGCTTCTCACAAAGACACAGCACAGCACTGCTCACCGCGGCCAACCTTTTCCTTATTCCATTTTCCAACGAGGATCCACCTCGTGACTCTTCCACTCCTACACTCAGCCCCCATAGATGACTCTCTCCAGCCATTTCCCTTATATTTCCAGGCTACTCTGATGCTCTGCCAGCTGCAGTGGGTGAGTGGGAAAAAGTAAGTTCACTGTTCCCAGCACCCTGCAAGCTACACCTGGACCTGGAATCATGGAATAATAGAATCGTTTTGGTTGGAAAAGACCTTTAAGATCATCAAGCTCAACTGTCAGCTGCCCAAAATGAGTTGCCCAAAAGACTGTGAGGTTGGCCATATGGACTCTATCTGGGGCAGTGATAGATATTAGTATCAAAAAATCATGATGTTGTTCACTTTATACATCTAGCAAGGTTTGGGTATTTAGGACATAGCTGAAAGAAATATCCAGAAGATTTTACCAGAAAGTCTCCCGTGGCCAGAATGAGAACAAAAAGAAGAGTTTCTGAAAATCAAGTCAGCTTCTCTGGCTAGTGGGGAAGGTTCTGCTTTCTGGCACCTTGTCCAACACTGTGGAAAGTAAAGATTACAGGGTTCTCATGTTCTCCACTGCCCTGGAGAGGTAACGGTCTCTGGGAATACAGAATAAGATGATCAAGAAAGTTTAAAACGAATAGTGACATATCCTAATAATGTAATCTGTGAGACAACTCCAGATATGTAGATCATACCCAGAAAACCTGCACACAATAAATACCAATTTTTCAATTGGATTAGAATTTCAATTAGAAATTTCATTCTCAGATTTTAAAATTTATGTAGGATGTTAGGTGATAAGCAAGGGTCAGAGGTGCTAATACATGAAAGGAAACACGCTCCTGTGAGTGTGACTGAACCTGGGTGGCTGAGTTGGACAGAATATTAAAATCAACAGATAAAATAAGAATCACAGAGCAGCTGATGTTGGAAGGGAACCCTGGAGGTGATATGGCCCAAACCCCCTGCTCCTACAGCAGGTTGCCCAGGACCATGTCCAGACAGCTTTTGAATATCTCCAAAAACAGGTATTACAAATCTAGGCTGTAAAAATGTCATGGGAAAAAAGATGTTGGCACTTTATCCCTGAAATCATCACTGTGAAGACTCACAGGCTGAAGGAGGTGATTTGATAGCTCATTTGGATGGTTCCTGAGACAGAGGCCTCATTCCCATGCTGTCCTTTCCCAGCCACCACCCTTCCTTCTGGCTGCATGGTCGTGACCTTCCTGTGGCTGGTGCCAGTTCTGTGTTCCTCAGCCTTTTCAGTGAATTGATCACTCTTCAAACAACAGAACGCAAATTTCTTCCTGCTAGATTAGTGAGTTCAACTGAATCAGTGATAAATGTAGCTTGGAAAGGATATCAGAGGTCTTTAGTCCAATCTCCTGGTCAAAGCAGGGCTAACCTGCAAGCTAGGTGAAGTTGCTCAGGGTCTGGTCCACACACATCCTGGAAATCCCCAAGGATGGAGACCACAACGTCTCTAGGCAGCCTGTCCCAGGGCTGCATGACTTCCACGGTAAATGATGTGTTCCTTTTGTTGATAAAGGATTTCCCTGGTTTACAACATGAAACTGTTGCTGCTTGTCCTTTCACTCTGCACTTGCAACCCCCTTCTCAGCACTGTTAGTCTGCAATAAGATTCCCCTGTTAGCCTTCTCTTCTCCAGGCCAGATGAACCTAATTCCCTTCGCATCTCCTCATATGGCACGTGCTCTGGCTGACTGATACCAGGGCCTTTTGCTGGATCACAGAACCACAGAATGGTGGGGGTTGGAAGGGACCACCGGAGATCCTCTAGTCCAACCCTCCTGCTAAAGCAGGTGCTCCTAGAGCAGGGTGCACAGGAACGCATCCAGGCAGGTTTTGAACATCTCCAGAGAAGGAGACTCCACAGCCTCTCTGGGCAGCCTGGGCCAGGGCTCGGGCACCCTCACAGTAAAGTTCTTCCTCACATTCAGGGGGAACTGCCCGGGCTCCAGTTTATGCCAGGTGCCCCTCGTCCTGTCGCTGGGCACCACTGAACAGAGCCTGGCCCCGTCCCCTGGACACCCGCCCTTTAGATATCAATTGGCACTGATGAGATCCCCTGCCAGCCTTCTCCCCTCCAGGCTGAACAGCCCCAGGGCTCTCAGCCTCTCCTCACAGCATAGATGCTCCATCCCCTCATCATCCTCGTTGCCCTCTGCTGGACTCTCTCCAGGTGTTCCCCATCTCTCTTGAATTGGGGAGCCCAGAACTGCACACAGTACTCCAGATGTGGCCTCACCAGGGCAGAGCAGAGGGGCAGGATCACCTCCCTCGACCTGCTGGCCACACTCTTCTCAACGCACCCCTGGACACCCTCAGCCTTCCTGGCCCCGAGGGCCATGGCTGGCTCATGGTGAGCCTGCTGTCCCCCAGCACTCCCAGGTCCTTCCCAGCAGAGCTGCTCCCCAACAGCTCAGCCCCAACCTGTCCTGGTGCGTGGGGTTGTTCCTCCCCAGGGGCAGGACCCTACCCTTGCCCTCGTTGAACTCCATCAGGTTCCTCTCTGCCCAACTCTCCAGCGTGTCCAGGTCACGCTGAATGGCAGCACAGCCTTCCGGTGAGTAAGCCACTCCTCCCAGCTTTGTATCGTCAGCAAACTGCTGAGGGTACGCTCTGTCCGTTCATCCAGAGCGTTGATGAATGTGTTGGACAGGGCTGGACCCAGCACCGACGCCTGGGGAGCACTGCTGGTCACAGGTCTCCAACCAGACTGCGCCACTGATCACAGCCCGCTGAGCTCTGCCATTTGGCCAGTTCTCACTGTCCACTCATCTAGCCCACACTTCCTAAGCTTGCCCACAAGGATGTTGTGGGAGACAGTGTCAAAAGCCTCTCCAGTATGTCAACATCTTCCACACAGTGGGGGAGGGTTCCCCAAAACCGAACACAGTATTGCAGATGCCGCCTCCCCAGTGCCAAGCAGAGGGGAATAATGCATCCCTCCACCTGCTGGCTACTTGCTGGCTGCTTACGAATGCAATCCCAACACCAGTTAGTGTTATTACTGCAGGGGCACACTGTGACACAGGTTTTCCACCAGAATCCCAGGGTCTTTTCTGCAGGGCTGCACCCTAGCAGTCAATCCCCAGTCTGCACTGATGCATGGAGTTGTTTTGTCCCAGGCTGAAAACATGAAGAGGATTTTTTATTTCGTAGAATTGGAACAAATGTCTGGGGTGAATGAGACCAAATTTATCACGTGATTAAAAAGGGCCAAGCCCTGAGTCCTCTTGTGCTTAGTCTGTCTCCTAATACAAGTAAGGAGCAACGGTGGCACATGGGAGCCCAGTTTTATACCTGAGAAATCTCAGTCTTCTGCAAAAAGTTTTTGGAGTTGTACAAGGTCTGATGTCAGTCACAGAAATAAGCAAAGGGGCTGTAACCTCAGCACAATTTACCCTTTTCCTAGCAAAAGGCCTTGAAGGCTTGAAAGAGAATCTTGTAGGCCACTGGAACAAATCCCACTTCCATTCGTTCCCCCAGGACCTCAAAGGCAGAGCAGGCACCATGCCTAGAAGGGATGAGCTTTGTGTGTGCATGGTGTGGTTTTAAATCAGCATTTTAATCCTCCTCCTGACTTCACAGATAGGCAAACTAGTAGGAGTTATTCCTAGTATACATTGAGGTATGACACAGCTCCAGCTCTCTTAAAAAGCTTATTTGTTACTGTTCTAAAATAAAGAGTCCGTCCTTTATTATTTCCTAAGTATACCTCACACTACCTCTGGTTCAACTAAATGAAAAATAGTACGTTTCTTTTTCTTAAAGAAATAAAGTTTATTTTGAAAATCTAGCAGTTACCCTATTTGAATTTCCTTCCAGCTTTCTGGGCTTTTCTTGGAGAGGGATTTTGTTTTTGGTCCCCTCAGTCCTTCCCCTATTTTCCAGAAACCGTGTGCTTCTCTTCAGAATGCCGATATGCACCTGCATATCTTAGAAATTTAGTGGCAAGAACTAAGCAGAGAGATACACAATTACAAAAACCTCTGAGCTGGGAACAGTCTGGAGTTGCTCACCCAACTGCTTGGCACAGACCCATGTTCAAGTGTTTGCCAGTCTCTGGAGGCTCAAAGCCCCTCTCCTGTCTTCTCCGTCTCTCTGTGTGGAGATACTTAGCTGAACAGTGAGCAATTTTTGCAGAGCAGATGACATGGATGTTTGCTGTCATTTTCACATTTATAGGTAAGTTAAAGGTGTGGCCTGTTTTCCTTTCCATCAGCCTAACAGCAATTCAAGCCTTTGGCCTGAGCATTGTTCAAACCATAAGCTTGGACGGTGCCCTCTCCCCCGCGTAGAGGTGGAAAGTAGCACAGATTTGGACTGAGTCTTTAACCTACACCCTGTCTCTTCTGCCTCTCTCCCAGAGCTGTCTTGAGCGAGCAAGGTGACATGTTCTGTGGTCACAAAAGGGAGCCAGTGATGCTAACGTATGGCCTAAAGACCTGACAAGCTGCTTTGCTGAAATACTCGCATGGAGAGACAGGTGATCACACAAGATGAACCTTCCTACTGCTGGCCAGCGTGCCAAGAATAAGCCAGTGCTGGCTCATGGGTAATGCACGTGCATCTGGTCGTTCCATTACCTCTCTCTTCCTGGGATACCAGGACAAGCGAAGGACTCAGAGGGCTCTATGGATCTCATGACAATTACAAAGCACATCTAGAAGCTTCTGGGAGTGCAAAGAAATTTTCAGACAAAAGCTTTTCTTTCAGCTTTATAAATATGTTTGCAGCCATCATTAAAGAAAAAATAGCCTTAAAAACCACTCCTGCAGAACAAAACTCCCATGCAGAAGCTGTTTTTCATTCTTTCCATTTTTCTTATGTACAAATAAGAGTATTGAGAACAGGTTTGTACCGAACAAAAGGATAAACCCTGCTAATCTACTGATTTGTCTGCTAGCATTGTGCTTATCACAGCACTGTTGGCTTGGGCAGACGTGGTCCTAATGTACACAGCTGTGCAATGAAAACCGTATCGTGTCATGTGAGAGCGTGGGCAGGACCTGCCAGCTTGGAGGGGGCTGGACACAACGATGGTTCAAATCACAGGCTGCTGTGTTTGTGACCAGGCTGTCCACACCCATCTCTGACAACGGAAAATGCTGTGCTGAAGAACATGCAAGCTAGAGCCAACGATGTCAGGTAGCCGTGGAGCACGGGAAAAGAAACAGTAAGATGACTTTGGTCAGCTTGACAGGCAGTGATAGCAGATCACCTCTGATGGGGCATCAGCACACAAAACCCCAGACAGCTATGACTGGCACAAAGGACCGGGATTGCGAGCAGGACGGTGACCAGGCAGGAGGCACACAGGTTACAGCCAGCTGTGAAGACAGGTTATAAACCACAGGAAACCCAAACGGCACACAACGCACGAGAACAATTGGCACAGATGAATACACAGGAGGAGAAAGGAACGCCATGGAAGGAAAGAGCATCAAGGGGCCCGAAGAGCAGGCCACGGAGTGCTGAGCGCAGAGGAGCCGGCAGGCAGCTCGGCGGGGTGAGCCCACGTGTGGTGAGGCGCCCGCACCTCGAGGCACGGGGCCGTCACCCGCACGACCTGCCCGGCAAAGTACGGCTCCCGCAGACAGCGCGCATTCGGATAGTTTACAATCAAAACTCTGAAGCTGCTGATGTGCTCCAGAATGTTTTTGCTTCTCAGAAACGGCCCCTTATTTCACTTGGGCAAGGACGAGCAGCTCAGCAAAGCTCTGGGCTGGCCGTCACGGCTCCCCAGGCCCCCACCGCTCCCCTCCCGCCCCGCCTTTGCCTGTGAGGACCCTTCCCGCCAGGGAGGGCTCGGAACGCAGGCACTCGGAGCCTTCTTGGGGGGCAAAAGCCCAAACCCCGACGTCTGGAGCTCGCAGGNCCCCGCCACGGAGCGGATCCACATCGCCCGCCGCGACTGCCCGGGGCAGATCCCGCTCCCCCCCGCACCCAGCGCACGGAGCGGTTGCGCTGTTCTCCCGCCGCCCGCAGACACCGCGCAGCCCCGCGCACGCAGCGCAGGCGCTGACCCCACGCGGTCCCTCCGCGCGTGGCCGGTCCCCACGCGCATGCGCTCCCAGGGCGCGCTCGCCCCCGCCCCCGCCCGGTTCCGCCCTGGACCGCGAGGGCGGCGGGGCGGAGCGGTGCCGGGTGTGTGACGGCCCGGCGGGGGGCCCTTCCCTCGGGAGCCGTGAGCTTCTCTCAAGCTGAAACTGTGCAGAACGAGCGAGGAGCGCGCTCCCACGGCCCTGGGGACCCTTTCCCTGCACAGGGCAGAACGCGGACCCCGGGAGCTGCCGCCGTACCTGCTGCGCCCTTTCCCCGCGCTCACTGTGGGTCTCGTTAGGAACGGATCGTCCTTGCAGTCCCCAGAGCGTCACCCAGGTTTACTTTTATTTTTAATGGCTTCTGCTTAGGGTTGGCTAAACATGACTAGGTCAAAGATGAGTTCCATGCACACCTCGTTACTTGAAGCAGGCGATGAGCGTCTGTCGGACGCACCGAAGTCTGTGTTGCGAGGGAGCCTGCCGCACCTCGGGTCTGGGACTTCATTCCTCTGGTTGCTGAATGTAAAATGAGGAAAATAACGTAGAGGTTATTGGAGCAATCAAATTGTTGGTGGGGTTGCTTCAGGTCTACGGCTATTGCAAATGCTCTGCCGTATTACTCGCAAAGCACCAGTATCTCCCAGTTGTGCTGAAAGACCTGGATTCTTAGGGTCAGTCGCATCCGGTCTGTCCCTTGGGAGGCACCGAAAGGACTTTCAAAACCCACTGGTTTTGAATCCGTGCCAGTTTCTGGCCTTCCTTTCTGAGGACCCTCCAGTGCAAGAGCGGGACGAATACAGCTGTGGCTGCCGGGTGTTTGGGCAGAGGTCTGTGTGGCCCTCGCTGCCCCAGAAGGGTCCTTCCCTGCAGCGCTCCCGCTCACCTGTCCTCCGGTATGACGGCTTCTGGCTCGCAGCTTGTTAACCTGACATTCAGCGATGTCAGCTCGTTCTTCAGCCTCTTCCAGCTGGTGCTGGGTCTTGCGGCATCGTGAGAGATTAATGTTTGCCTGTTCTTCCTGAAAGCCACGCAGTGCCATCAGTGACACGGATACATCGCCTACTCCAGTTAGCCTCGCAGCTACGTCCCTGCATCACCAGCACTCCATGGGTTTCTATCTAGCGCTGTCAACAGCACGAGCACTCAGCTGGGTACACAACAATCAGTGCTGCTCAGTTCCAGCTGGGAAAATTGGCTAGTGTGGCTCCAAAAGCACAGCAACTCCAGGATAATTACAGCTACACCCGCTCTGTTGCGAGCTGTAAGTCTTTATGGGGTAAGTAATATTCAAAGGCAGTGGCCATAGCTGCCCTATCAAACTGAGTATTCAATGATTTTAATGAACTTGGGAGCCCAGGCCTTTTGGAAATCTCCACCCAGGACCCACAAAGATTTAAAAACAGTCCTGCACTCACAGCTTCCTCAGCCTGTTTCTTGTATGCTTTCACTTTTAACTGCAGCTTGTCCACCAGGTCCTGGAGCCGGAGAATATTTTTCTTGTCCTCTTCAGACTGTGGGAAGTGA
>VZSC01011800.1:275207-308310 GCA_013398225.1 Steatornis caripensis
CAGAGGGGGCTGGGCGGTCCCGCGCCGCGGACGGCGGGGCTCAGCAGATTCATCCCGGCCCCGCCACGGAGCGGATCCACATCGCCCGCCGCGACTGCCCGGGGCAGATCCCGCTCCCCCCCGCACCCAGCGCACGGAGCGGTTGCGCTGTTCTCCCGCCGCCCGCAGACACCGCGCAGCCCCGCGCACGCAGCGCAGGCGCTGACCCCACGCGGTCCCTCCGCGCGTGGCCGGTCCCCACGCGCATGCGCTCCCAGGGCGCGCTCGCCCCCGCCCCCGCCCGGTTCCGCCCTGGACCGCGAGGGCGGCGGGGCGGAGCGGTGCCGGGTGTGTGACGGCCCGGCGGGGGGCCCTTCCCTCGGGAGCCGTGAGCTTCTCTCAAGCTGAAACTGTGCAGAACGAGCGAGGAGCGCGCTCCCACGGCCCTGGGGACCCTTTCCCTGCACAGGGCAGAACGCGGACCCCGGGAGCTGCCGCCGTACCTGCTGCGCCCTTTCCCCGCGCTCACTGTGGGTCTCGTTAGGAACGGATCGTCCTTGCAGTCCCCAGAGCGTCACCCAGGTTTACTTTTATTTTTAATGGCTTCTGCTTAGGGTTGGCTAAACATGACTAGGTCAAAGATGAGTTCCATGCACACCTCGTTACTTGAAGCAGGCGATGAGCGTCTGTCGGACGCACCGAAGTCTGTGTTGCGAGGGAGCCTGCCGCACCTCGGGTCTGGGACTTCATTCCTCTGGTTGCTGAATGTAAAATGAGGAAAATAACGTAGAGGTTATTGGAGCAATCAAATTGTTGGTGGGGTTGCTTCAGGTCTACGGCTATTGCAAATGCTCTGCCGTATTACTCGCAAAGCACCAGTATCTCCCAGTTGTGCTGAAAGACCTGGATTCTTAGGGTCAGTCGCATCCGGTCTGTCCCTTGGGAGGCACCGAAAGGACTTTCAAAACCCACTGGTTTTGAATCCGTGCCAGTTTCTGGCCTTCCTTTCTGAGGACCCTCCAGTGCAAGAGCGGGACGAATACAGCTGTGGCTGCCGGGTGTTTGGGCAGAGGTCTGTGTGGCCCTCGCTGCCCCAGAAGGGTCCTTCCCTGCAGCGCTCCCGCTCACCTGTCCTCCGGTATGACGGCTTCTGGCTCGCAGCTTGTTAACCTGACATTCAGCGATGTCAGCTCGTTCTTCAGCCTCTTCCAGCTGGTGCTGGGTCTTGCGGCATCGTGAGAGATTAATGTTTGCCTGTTCTTCCTGAAAGCCACGCAGTGCCATCAGTGACACGGATACATCGCCTACTCCAGTTAGCCTCGCAGCTACGTCCCTGCATCACCAGCACTCCATGGGTTTCTATCTAGCGCTGTCAACAGCACGAGCACTCAGCTGGGTACACAACAATCAGTGCTGCTCAGTTCCAGCTGGGAAAATTGGCTAGTGTGGCTCCAAAAGCACAGCAACTCCAGGATAATTACAGCTACACCCGCTCTGTTGCGAGCTGTAAGTCTTTATGGGGTAAGTAATATTCAAAGGCAGTGGCCATAGCTGCCCTATCAAACTGAGTATTCAATGATTTTAATGAACTTGGGAGCCCAGGCCTTTTGGAAATCTCCACCCAGGACCCACAAAGATTTAAAAACAGTCCTGCACTCACAGCTTCCTCAGCCTGTTTCTTGTATGCTTTCACTTTTAACTGCAGCTTGTCCACCAGGTCCTGGAGCCGGAGAATATTTTTCTTGTCCTCTTCAGACTGTGGGAAGTGAAGACAAGTCAGCCTCAGCAGATGGACCGAGGTGATGCACGTAAGAGGGCAGAGGATTCGAAGTACCTGGTAAGTGAGCTCCTTCAGCCTTCGTTCATACTTGCGAGCACCTTTCAGTGACTCCACTCCTCGTTTCTGCTCAGCGTCGAGCTCATTTTCTAACTCATTAATCTGAAACGCAGTATCATGGTGAAGACAGCAAGCTGCCAAGAATGGCTGCTGATCCTGCTGTGGGGTCCTGGGAACCAGGGTTCTGCAGACTAAGGCTGCAGAGAAAGTGGCAGTGCAGGGCAGCTTCCTGCAGCTTGGATGAGACTGAGATCTCCTGGCTGAGCTGTAATTGCCAGTTCCAAGTTCATCCCCGATTAAGTATGTTTTTAGTTATTTTTCCCTAGATAAGTTACTGTATATGTCTGCCCTGAGGTTCATCTGCCACCGTTTTTGCCCACTCAGTTTTTAAGAGATCATTCTCAAGTTCCTCACCCACAGTGCAACGTTTGACTACTCAATGTAACTCCCATCAAACCTGCTGGAGATACCTGGGGTTGTCCCTGTTGTAACCTTCCAGAGGGGTTCCAGCAACCAAGGGCCCACTCAGGAACTTGACCTTAGCCTACCCTAGTCTTCACCGTACCCTCGCCTCTAGTTTCTGGAGTTGCTTCTTTCCACCCTTCAGTGCCAGCTGCTCGGCTTCATCCAGATGGAGCTGCAGGTCCTTCACTGTCTGTTCCAGATTCCTCTGCATCCTCTCCAGGTGGGCGCTGGTGTCCTGCTCCTTCTTCAGCTCTTCTGCCATCATGGCTGCCTGGTTGTAGTGCACAGTTATGTTATGAATATGCCTCCCCATCCCTGGCAGTTCTGCGCTCTCCCTAGGAGCAATGCTCAGCTTCACGTTGGTGTATGGCTCTCTGCATTCTCAGTTGGTGTCCATGGCTATCCTAAGGGTCTGTCATAAAGAGGATCACCATTTCTCTGTATCTGTATTTCTAAAACTACTCTGCCTTGGAGAATGGACAGGGTTGACGACAAAAAATAATTAAGACATGCAAATGACTCAGTACTAAAGTTTCATTTTTTTAAGAGTTAATGGAAATTAGGGACGTCTTGAAGTACCACCAGCTAGCACTTTACATCTCTGGTCTCCCAAATAATTTTGAATATCTGGCTATTTAGTGCCTAAATTTGCCAAAGAGTCAGACTCCTAAGCAGTTTTTGCTGATGAAATGACCCCGAGTATCTCGAAATACAATGAAAAGCTTGTGCTGGCTGAGACCTTCAGAACCCGGGATGGATAGCTGTCACCAACGTGAGAGAGCAGAGGGGAACCTGCAGCACTGCTGCTGGCAGGCAACCAGAACTGGACACAGCACTTCAGGCCCAGGTGCACCTTGACTTGATGCGGTGGTGTAACCTTTTCTGTTTCATTTTCATGTACCTTTCGTAGACAGTGATTTGTTTCTCCTGATGCTGTGGGACTGTAGCCTTGTTGTAATGGAACATTTCTAGTCTCTCTCTTTGTTTCTTACATGTCTAGCACTTGTATAGAAGCTTGTATGATTTTAGTCTTAATTTCTGCTTCTCTGTGCTGTGTCTAAACAGGACTTGGCTCAGACTACTCTTTTCCTATTGCAATTTTGCCACCATCTGTTCTATCCCGTCTATTACATTTATCCTGGAAGCAAAAGTGAATGTGGGTATTGGAAAGGGGGAACAGGATGGCTCTTCAATACAGTCTGCTAGCAGAACATGAGTTAAGAGGACCTGGACGGAAGGGGCCTTCTGTGGCAAGCAGTAGGGCAGAGGCTGTGTGAGGCCCACGTGGGAGGGATTGTGTGTCACTAATATTTTCTGTTCCTATGTTGGAGAATTGGTTCTCCTCCACCTGACTGCTGCCTTTCTAAAGCATAAAAGTGACTGCAGTAGTACAAAATGGAAGACAGGCAAGCAAGAGGACTCACATCTGTGATTGCTTTCTTTGCTTTCTCCTCTGCATTTCTGGCTTCCTGAATGCTGTCTTCGACTTCATTCTGTAAATGAGTAATGTCCACTTCCAGTCTCTTCTTGGTGTTGAGGAGGCTCGTGTTCTGTAGGGACAGTCCGAAGACAGGTCATTCCCACCCTGTTTCATGCCACCCCTGCACGCCTGTTGTAAAGGAGATACCAAATACCTGTGAGTGGAGAAGCTGCACTCGCTCACTGGCATCCGTGAGCTCCTGCTCAGAAATTTTCCGGGCTCGCTCTGTCTGCTCCATAGCAGCTCGCATCTCCTCTATTTCTGTTGTCATCAGATTGTTCCTACGCTCTACCATAGCAAGCTGCTCCTTCAGTTCATCATTCTCTCTCAAAGCATCATCCAAATGCAGCTGGGAATCCTTTGAAGGTGAAAGCACCATGAGACTCAGAGGCAAGCAGAGTGAGTGGCAGAGACTTTTAGGACAGTAACCCTTGTGGTCCCTACCTTGAGTTGGCCTTGCACGGCTTTGAGGTGCTTTTGTGCTTCTGCTACCTGACAGTTGGCATGGCTCAGCTGTATTTCCATGTCATTCAGGTCTCCCTCCATCTTCTTTTTCAGCCTCAAAGCATCATTTCTGCTTCTGACCTCAGCATCCAGCGTGGTCTGCATAGACTCTAATACCCTCTGGTGATTCCTCTTCAGCTGTTGAATTTCCTCATCTTTCTCTGCACTCCTTCTATCGACATCTGACTTCACCTGGTTCAGCTCCAGCTGAACACGTAAGATTTTTCCCTCTTCATATTCTAAAGAGCCCTGGCAGGGTTGAACAATATAATTTGTCTCTGTGGTGTCGGTTACTGGGAAATGCCCAGGCAGAATTCTGACAATTTGCAGCCAGTAATGCAGATATATTTACCTTACTGCGGACCGTTAGGAAAGACCTAGCACTGAAAAAGCTGACTGCTGTTCCCATACACAAGAGTCATTATACCTCAGCTGGATATTAGTAAGTGATTTAGTAATAAGACTCCGTAGGAAAATGCCTCCAATACCACAGGGTCTGGGCCCTGAGGGCTATGTTGACACGGCAGAGACAACAAAACACGTGAAAACATGAAACAGGACAGCCAAGCCTCATGCTCAGAAGCAGCTTGCCTTCTCTTGCACCTCCATGCTGAATTCTACTTATGGGCTCTGCACTTGGTCCTACCCCAGTGACTGTGGGCATGTTCCCCTTCCATACAGCCTTTTCCCTCTGAAACTCATATAATCTAGCTTCAGATGTCGAGGAGTTAGAAGCCTGACTGAGGTCTTCACAACCAGTGGACAGAAATAAGCACATCCAGAGAATGAAACAGCTGATATAGCCTTGGCATCCCTTTTAAGAACAGACCCTCCAGAATTGCCTGTTTCTCCTTTTTGGTTCTAGAAGGAGCCTATAGTGAGTAATTCAGGATTCGAATGATAACATTTAAATGCATAAATTAGAGCGGATGGATTTCCATGGCCACTGTAACTCTTGTTCCTACAGCCCACCCATTAATGAGATCTAAAGATTAGGGATGTGTCAGTTGGATTTTACTTCTTTTTCTACCTAGGGGAAGTTACAGAGAAAATAAGGTGAGGCTCTTCTTGGTGGTGGACAGCAAAAAGACAAAAGGCAACAGTCAAAAGTTAATACAAGGGAAATCTTGACTGCATATGAGGATAAAAATGTTTTCCCATGAGAATGATACCACACTGGAAATCGTCCAGTAAAACTATGAAATCTCCATCCTTGGAAATGATAAGGAACAATTAGACAAGGCTTTGAGCAACTTCATGTGACTTTGAAGTTAGCCCTGCTTTGAGCAGGAGGTTGGACTAATGACCTCTAGACATCCTTTCCAACCTAAGTTAATTCTGTGTCTCTATGTTTGAGCTATGCCCTAGGTATACCGTGGGCAGCTCCATGAAATGCTCTTGGAGGCATTTTGTGGAGAATTAGATATGGTCATACAGAAGTAATAAAAGCTTTTCCAAGAGACAGTCAGGGCAGATAGGGAACAAAAGGCAGAACCCAGACAAGAGGGAACTCAAGGAGCTGCAATCTGGCATGTATTGGGAAAAAAAGTAAGATTTAAAGTTATGAAGAGCTGAGAGATAGCCAAAGACAGTAAGAAAGACTGAGAAATCATGGGACCTGGTATGCAGCCTGTGTCAGCAAAGTATGTCAGCGTACCAGTGGCACCTCTAAGATTCAGCTGATCCCCAGCAACATCTCCATGTTCATCAGAACCCACGTCCTGTGAACTGACTCCTCTTTGAAGGTCTTACTGACTCCCATTCATTGAAAGTGGAGGAACTGAAGAAATATAATCTTAATTGTCTTCAATGTTCAGCTTTCTTTGAACAGGAGGTGACATTAAGATTTTTAAATATGGATTAGACTTGCTCTGAAAACATCTTTGATTAATTTGACTAGAAAACAAAAATTGCCAGAGTTTTGAAATATGAATGACCGTTCTTCAGCCTTTCGCAGGAGCAAATTCAAACAGGTGGTGCAAAATGGACTCAATTTTAGTCTGGGACTGAGGGCTTTTTTTTGTGCATGATAGCACAGCAAGGAATGCTGCGTTGGTACGGGAGAGGAGCAGTCCTTGTGCTATTTGGTTTGCTTGTGCTGTCGTGCTGCACCTTTGTGACAGTATCAGGATAAAAAGGAATATATAATCTTCAAATTTTCTCCATTCATGATTTCTCTAAAAACAAGACCCCTTATTGATGACACTTGCCTCTGCTTCTTCTAGTGCTGCTTGAAGGTCGCACTTTTCTTGCTCGATTTGCTTCTTTGCTTTCTCCAGTCCATGATTAGCTTTTCCAGATTCAGCAATCTGTTCAGTAAGATCAGAAATTTCATCTGCAACACACAAAACACACAATTCAACTCATCTTAGATGATGTTGTCAATGGCACCTGCAATTACTGTTTGGCGGTGGGAGTGATGGAAGAGATAATGATGTCATGTGATGCAGCAGTGAGGAGAAATAACAGGTCTCATCTCATCTGCAATCTTTATTTCTGATTACCTGCTATTTGCAGTTCAGTGTGCAATTTGAAAATGAGAGGGATGAACTGCAGTGACCTCAGAGAATAACGTCAACTTCCTCTGGATAGTGAAATTACATTTCCAGAGACAGTCCTGTTTGATTGCTCTCTTTATTCTCAAATACACCCCAGGGATCATTCAGCTCGCAAAAAGGAACTGAGTTGTGTTTCCTTTATACAGTTAGTTTGCTTATTAAATGCTAATCCGTTGTGCCACAGCTGCATGGTCCTCCAATAATCAGGAGACATACAACAGCCCTCTAGATTTTTTCTAATGGCAGTGATTGAAGTAATCTAAAAAAACGAGTATCTGTTTTTTTCATCATTTCTGTCCATTCATTTATTTTGGTCCCTATCCATGAATGGCATTATGACAGACGACAAATACTGTGAGTAAGTAGGATGCTGTATTGAGCTGTAGGGATGTGCTTACACGTGACTTTGTGATCAGCTGAACAGGAAAGGAATTCTCCTAACCTGAGCTTTGTGGGGAAAATTGTGAAGAACAAAACCCTGGAAAGAGGCAGAGCTCTGGTAGCTCAGAAACATGGGAGCATCTTGGGACTCATGGTGGATCCTGATGGAGCTGATGGTGGATCATGGTGAAGCTGATGATAGAGATCTGAACTTACGCTGGAGGTTCTTGTTCTCCTGTCTGACAGTCTCAGCCTGGTCAAGCATTTCTTCATAGGCATTCTTCATCCGGAAGATCTCTGTGCTAAGGGAGCGAGATTCCTTCTGGACAGCTTCCAGCTCAGCCTGACTCTCCTGGTACTTCTGCTTCCATTCAGCCAGGACCTGGAGTGACATGAGCTATCAGAGCGTAAGAATGACCCATTCCACAACGCTTCTGTCTCTGCACGTTTACAGGGCAAGAACCCAAGAGGCATGACCCGTCTTACAGTGTTTTGCTTTGGACTGTTCTCTGCCTGTGACAATCAGTTCACTGTGATACAATTCTCTGTCTGTTTTGGTGGAAGCTACTTAAATTTTCCTCTTCAGACAGCACTAGTAAATACCCCAAGCTCTCAGGCTGGAGTTTAGTTTGACACCAGCCTGGACACAATGTGGTTAGTCTGAATGAGGCTGTGTGAGCCTTTTTATTAATGATTGCATGAGCCAGTGGTCTTGCACTCATCACACCAGGAAAGATCATGTTCTACCGATTGTCTCCTGGGTTTGATACCACAGCCCTGCAAGACATCTTTTTTAGCACATTCACCCAATTCACTCATACAAGGTTGGGCCGAGGCACAGGGCTGTGCAACATCACTTGGGCAAACAACATTCATTCTTTTAAGTGTTATTAAAGGCAGTGAAGGCTGGAACTGCATAAAGGAGTCCGAGGTTCTGCCTGAACCAAATACAAGGCTGGTAGACTAGCACCAGGCGAAAGCCAGGGCTCGTTCGCCTGCATGTGAATACTTGCTCAGTCCGTTTGATTAAAGACTAGATATGGATCCTTCCAATCTCCCTTGTGAAGCCTTCATGCTTTTTAAAAATATCAGAAACCTACTTTATTGTTTGCTGTGGTCATCTGGGGTTACTTCACACTGTGACATTATCATTACTGTATGTCCTGTTATGTGCTCCTTACCATAGCTTTGCTTTTGTTAAAATGTAATTTATCATACTGTGAGTGCAGAACTTTCATAATTTCAGAATTTCGCCTGGCCTATCAAATGTCTAACGATGTTCAGATCTGGCAGGCTTTTTGAATGAACCTTGTCAAAATTCTTCTGCTTTTTATCAAATGCTGCACAGGCTGCGTTCGACCTCTCCATGTCAATCATGAGGTCATCCACTTCCCCCTGCAGCCTCTGTTTTGTCTTTTCCAGTGAAGCACACTTTGAGTTGACAGCCTCAATCTGCTCCTCTGACTCCTGCAGGCGCTGAGCAAGCTTCTTTCTGCAGGATAAGACAATCAGTGGTGGGAGAAGGAAAATTCTAATGTTCTCAGAAAATGGACAGGAAGGGAGTTTGGCGTGGGGGTGATGGGCAGAACGAGCAACATAGAAAGCTGTGATGGTGTGAACAGAGAGCATCGATAGGAGCCTGGGATGACACAGCGTGATGGAGGGGTAATAGGCTGGGAGAATACTTACCCAAGAGGTAGACTATACCAACGTGGAGAGGAACCAAAACCACACTTTCAGTATTGGCAGAGGAAAGAATGTGATTTCTCAACTACTATGATTAACTCCATTGTTAATGCACTGGAATTCTCCTTTCTGTAGACACTCCCAAGCCTCTACTCCTTCTCCTCTACTTACTCCCCTTTTCACTCCTAAGACATTGCAAAGCACACTGCTCTGTACATTCCCACTACAAGCATATTCTGGTTTCACAGGATCACACAATGGTAGGGGTTGAAAGGGACCACTGGAGACCATCCAGTCCAACCCCCCCACCAAAGCAGGTGCCCCCAGCGCAGGGGGCACAGGGACGTGTCCAGGCGGGGTTGAATCTCTCCAGAGAAGGAGACTCCACAGCCTCTCTGGGCAGCCTGTGGGGCTCGGGCACCCTCACGGCAAAGAAGTTCTTCCTCATGTTTCCTCCAGTTCCTTTTAACGTTTATATTTAAATATCCTTTTACTTGCTCCAGACCGTCCCTCACATACTTGGCCTCCTCCAGCTCCTCCGTGCGCTGAATAGCATCCGTCTCGTATTTGGTTCTCCACTGGGCCACTTCACTGTTGGCCTTGGACAGGGCGCGCTGCAGCTCCCCCTTGGCTTCCTGCTCCTCCTCGTATTGTTCCCGGAGCAAGTCACAGTCGTGGCGAGCAGACTGCAAGGCGTGGGCCAGGGCGTTCTTGGCCTGGGTAGTTAAAATTATACAAATTGTCAAAACATTAACAATTTGTGACTGGATTTTTTTACTGCATTTTGATAAAAACTCCACATCTCACTGCACATGTGTAACAGTTGCTAGAGTAACAGAGGGAGCAAAGTGAGTAACATTAGGGACTCTGTGTTTTAGACTTGATGTTGTTAAAAAGTTCTGGCACTTGTCCATCTTGTCTGGGATACTGCCTCTCAAACACATCTGCACCAAGTGCTTCAGGCAAAGACACAAGAAATCCAGCAACTGTCAAGGTGGGAATTATCTCTCAAGAAGTTTCCCCCTAAGCTTTTCAGGTAAAATTTTGGTGTTTATCTGAAGACAGAAGGAACTTTAAACTGTATTGTCATATCTAACCCTGGGTACGCCTGCACTCCTGTTTGCTTTCTTTTTTTGGCTGCTACTCTTTGCCTCAGGCATTTCCTGTAGCGGTAAGGTATGCACACAGGGCTATTTCCATTCACTTCTCTCATTATTTTGAACTTCAGAAAGACTAAGATGAGAAGGGCTTGTACTGTCTTCCATATTTAATTTCTGATGTCTCTTCTGTGTGTTATAGTCCAAGGTGAAGTTCAAAAGTTTCACTGTTCTGACGTCTCCACCTTTATCTGAGGAGAAATCTCATTTATTGCTTTAGCTCATTGACTTTTTTTACAATTTCTTGGTCCAAATAAAAAAAAGTCACCTTATTTTCTTCCTCTAGTTGCCTCTTCAGCTCTTCAGTCTGCTGAGTGAAAGCATGTTTACCTCTAGTCAGCTGAGAAATCAAGGACTCCTTCTCCTCGAGTTGTCGAGTAAGTTCACCTTACGAGAAACGAGAAAATGTTTATATATTTAGGCAGAGATACAAGACATAAAACATATGAATGAGAAGAGCTAGCCATATGGAAAGAGATTACAAGATATAATATAGTAAAATGAAGGGAGAGTAACAATTTTGTTCACACCCATAGGGGAACACGGTCAAGGGTAAATGTTGTGCTGACATCAAAGGAAAGGGGATGAACTGACCACAAACTCACACATTCCTTTTGATTGACAGTGCTTCTTTTGGTTTCATTTTATGTTTCCTTGGGTGGAGTTTCCATGACTGCCACCAGAAGGAAATTCTACAGTCTGAGTTTTGTTCAGATCACTTAATCATGAATATATTACAAAATACACAGGCAGTCAGACAGCATATTTAAGTGCTTGGCACAAGACAATGAACTTTCATCTAGGGACACACCATTCTCAGTCTGTAGACGTGTTTTCTGTGTATTCAGATCATTAATTAGTCGCATATGTTCATCATCTTTGGTTCTGAGTTCACTGAACTGGTCTTCGAGAGCTCGGCACGTCTTTTCCAGATTGCTCTGTTAAGAGACAGAAAGCATATCCTTTAGCTCATCTAATTGTTCAGAAGAACAATGGTAGTGATAAATGTTTCTTCCTGTGCAGTAACCTTGGCTTTGGAGACAGACTCCATGTTACTGGCAAAATCATCAATCTCCATCTTCAGCTCACTCTTCTCCTTCTCCAGCTTCTGCTTCACTCGCTGGAGGTTGTCAATCTGCTCCCCAAGCTCAGCTGTGCTGTCCGCGTGCTTCTTCCGCAGGGCGGCAGCCGTGGCTTCGTGCTGCAGCGTGGCCTCTTCGAGGTCACGACGCATCTTCTGAAATTCTGCCTCGCGCTTCTTGTTCATCTCAATCTGAACTGCCGTAGCCCCTCCTGCTTCTTCCAGGCGCTCGCTGATCTCCTCCAGCTCCCTCGAGAGGTCAGCCCGGTGCTTCTCTGCTTTTGCCCGAGAGGTTCGCTCTGCCTCAATTTCCTCCTCCAGTTCCTCAATACGAGCCTGGGCAACATTAGGGACCCTTCACACCCATGGCCTCCTCCTTACCTGACCTGAGACCGGGTGAGAGAGGCGGTGAAACGGAGACTTGCCTGCAGCTCCTTGATCTTCTTCTGNTCGCTGCTTTTCAGTCTTTGCACGGATTGCATGTTCAGCCTCAATTTCCTCCTCCAATTCCTCAGTACGAGCCTGTGAAAGTTAATTGGTTAAACGAGGACTTCTGAATAGACAGGTTTGAAGTTATCATTAAGGAATAAAGAGCAAACATTCACGTCCATTTATATCAGCATAGAGAGTAAAGTACCACTAGAAATTTTGCTGAATTGTGTTCTAGAACATGCAATATTCAGTTTTGGAACAATAATGAACGTAAAATCTGATATTTCATTTTATGTTATAGCTCAGAATGGATTTATTAACTTATGAAGGATGTAGTATTGCACTTCCCTGAAGAAATAAGGGATGTGTCACTGGAATATGTAAAGGAATGTGAGTTTGTTAGAAATTTCCCAAAGGTCAGGCCAAAACAAAGCGATGTTCTCTCTCCATCAGCAAACAAGATGGAAGGAACCTTGAGATGAGCAGCCAGTAGCACTGAAGAGAGCTGTCTTCCTGGCACTGCATTTAGAAGGTAACCTCTGTCCTGATCATGACAGGTTACGTTACATTCTGTTGTTTTCTTAGAAAAGTAATTCTCAGTGGCTTCACTACTATTATAACTCAGTATCTGGTCCATTTGCAAAGCCAGCCACAAGCTTCACTTGAGAAATTTATTACATTATTGTGTATGAGTAGCAGCCAGAGCTTCTGTAAAAGTGCCCTGAGATGGGAACAGTGCCCAGAGTCCACGTTAATTGTTTTATGCGTTTGTAGGAAAACATTTTTTAGAACAGTCTAAGAGTAAATAGCAATTACTTCTAAGGAACTTGTGCTTGGCTACTAAAAATATTGATAACTCTTAGACTTTACCTGAAGCTCCTTGATTTTCTTTTGCAGCTGAGAACTTTGAGCCTGCTCATCTTCAATTTTAGTTTGCAACTGGCTAATTTCAAATTCCTTTCTGTTAAAGAATAAGAATGCAAATTCAGTATGATTAAGATACAATCTGAATTTTAGAATTCAGAGCATAAAAAGTCAGTGCAATACTTTTTTAGCTTGTCATCCATCTGTTGCTTATCATTTTCCAGATCCATGATAGAATCCAGAGACATTTTCAGATCTCCCTCCAGTTTTCTCTTTGCTCTCTCAAGGTCCATTCGCAGTTTCTTCTCTTGTTCCAGAGATCCTTCAAGCTAAGACACATAAAACATACTTTGAAACACATACATTATACTTTGAAAGTAATTATTCTTGATTTTAAAATCTAACTAGAGTTGAAAATAGATGAATAGAGAAAACAATCAGATCCTATATATACTTCTCATCTCCACCTGTGCTACACTGTCGCTGCAAGATCAGAGCTGCTGTTATGATTTGGTTTTAGATATTAAGCTGTCCACAGCTTGGCTGTGCACAGTTGAAATACAAGTTTTTGAAAAAAACAGAAATTAAAATTTTCCAATGGCTGCAGTTCCTAGCATATAGTCTGCTAAATATTGACAGTTTCCCCGTGTTCATAACTTCCTGGAGTGTATCCATACTGCACAGTCAGAGGCCACAAATAACTGCATCAAATTTCAAACTGCCACAGACATATGGCTCCAGCTAATTGTTTAAAATGGGTTGCAAAAGTCTACAATGCTGAAATACCAATGATGAACATAGTTTAAATAGACAGGGAAAGATGGAAGATGTACTGGATTCCATAATACCCTGTCAACTGGCAATGATTTATTAGCTGAAATTATTAGGGCTGGCTTGGCTCCTTTAGGTGTTGCTTATACTTTCAAGTGAATATTTCTAGTCTCTTCTAATCTGTCAGAGCATCCATCTGCAGAACCCAAACCCTTTTTCTTACATCATCTACTTGCTGCTCCAGTTTGCTCTTGGTTTTGGTGAGTGTGCTGACTTTGTCTTCCTCAACTTGCAAGTCATCCAGTGTCTGCTGGTGGGCTTCCTGGAGGGCCTTTTTCTCTTTAGTGAGTTTAGAAATATTTTCATCCAGAGCTGCCATCTCTTCAGTAAGATTCTTAACCTGTTAGACAGCCAGCATCCATATTATGAGGGCGTACATTGAGAAGCGACAGACTGAGAACACAGTGAGTGCACCCTTGCAAAATCTTGCATGGATGTAGTCAAAATGCTCTCCACAGAAGGTTTATATCGTTCATGATGAGACTAGCAACAAGTGTCATGCTTGACAGTCATACCTCTCTGGTCCTGCAATAGTAGGAATTCTTGCTTTAGTTGGTTTTGACTACCAGACCTACCCTGCTGAATTCTGTAGTGGAACATGTGCTAGATCTTCACTTGCTCCTGCAAGCTTTTCCCTCCGGGATTCACAAAAGGCCTCTGAGTTGCTGTTGCTCAAAAAATGTATTTCCTGTGTGTGATATATTTGCTAGGCAAACAGCTGTAAATTCTCAGCAAGTGAGATTCTTTAACAAGATATTATCAAGTGCCAAGCATAGCCAAAGATATGCTATTTTTCCATAAAAGTGAAAGAAACATGATAACATGATGAAGAACCTTATGCCCTTGGAACTAGTGATCATGAATTCAGGGCAGGAGCTTCTAACTGGGCTGCTGGGCATACCAGCTCTGCTAGCTTTATCTTGGAAACTTATTCCTGGTACTTCAATGGAGCATTGCACACCAGCAACCTTATCTCAAACACTTCAGACGCTGTGCATTCGCCTGCCTGATCCTTGCTTCCCATTTGTCTCTATTGGATGGGAAAGTCTGACAGCAGGGATAAGGAAAGTCCACTCTGCTAATTGCTTTAGCTGTGTGACCCCGATATCTGGTAAGATACTCCCTCATCCTAATACTCATCACTAGCTAGATTTCCTCTAAGCATTAGTATAGAAATGTCCAACATGTCTGTAATTGCAAACTTAGGATCCAGTATTGTTTTCAGTGACAGCAGTGAAGGGAACCTCAGGGGTGTAATTACATCTCTGCTAGTAGTGTTTCCACAGCAGGACTGAACACTGTCACCACAGATGAGGGCTTTTGAATTCTAACATAGATACCTCAATTCTGTCTCTTCACGTTGATTGTTGAGATGTGTGTGAAGAGACCTATGCTTTTACTGGGAGATAAATGAGTTAATCACCACCTGATATAGACTCTCTTTGCTACACTGACAATTTGAACCTTAGAAGTCAGGAAGAACTCTCATCGCATTGTCAAGTCAATGGAAGGAAAGAACATTCCTTCCTAGCTGAGACTTGGGCTTCTTAAATATAAGAGAATTATAAGAAAACATCTGACATCTGCAAAATCAGTTCTCCTCAGTGCACATGAGAAAGGACCAGCATAGCCATTCTGTGCTGAGCTACTCACAAGCGTACTAGTCCTCCATTATCCACAGGAGACACACGCATACTGCATCCTTATGACTGCAAACAGTCAAATATGGAAATTCTCTATCAAGCACTGTGACAACCTCTTAAGTCTTTTTGAACTGTCACAGAAAATATATTTTTCCTAAGAGGAAGTAATATTTTCAACAAAAGGGTTTCTGTCACAGGTGATTAAGTGGCAATACCTGTGTCCTGTGCCTTGGACACATATCACTGCCATTCAGAGCACTTAGGAATGACCACAACTTTCCACAAAACTGAGAACTGTCTGGGAAAACTGGAGAAGAATAATTCCCTCATTCCCCTGTCACCTTATTCTCTGTTGCATGCTTCTCCTTTTCCACTTTGGCCAGAGTCAGTTCAAGATCATCAATATCTTTCTTCAGTTCAGAGCACTCATCTTCAAGTTTCCTCTTCTTTGCTGTTAGTTCAGCATTCATCTCCTCTTCATCCTCTATTCTTTCACTTAGTTCTTTAATTTTAGCTTCCAGCTGGATTTTACTTTTGATAAGTCCTTCACATCTCTCTTCAGCATCAGCTAGATTTTCACTCTCCTGTCAGAACATATCGAAGGCACGTGATATTTATCATAAAAATGAAAAAAAGCAACATATGTTGTCCAAGCGCTATCTCCAGGAAATGGATTGCGCAAGTCAGGGCAGAATTTCCTATGCAAATCACAGTAAGGCACATGATTTGATCATGAGGAAATTGTCCTGCTCAGTCATGGCTTAGGAAAGTGGACTGTAATCCCGTGGCAGCGAGACTTTCTTTCAGTTGGTCGGATGGTCTGGCTACAACACCATGCAATAGACTCACAGGGTTTAATCATAACAAGAAGTCTGCAAGGTGTCAGTGAGATAAATAGGTGGGTAGCAAGCTGGATTTCATGGAGGCATAAGCTTAGATGTGGATTTGTAGAACATATAGCATTTCAAAATAAGCTTTCATAGAGTATTGGATAATTCTGTCTTTAATAAGCTTCTCAAACTCTAATGACACAGGGCAGACTGTCTCTCCCCAAACTACTTCTCCCACTTTATTCATGTGAGGCTAATCTTGCTCCCATCATTCTTTAACCTCTGTCAGTCAAGACAGGGTCAAGCTCGACCTAAATTTTAGCCTGTGACTTTTACTATAACAAACATTTTGAGACACATGATTAACAGATAAAATCTTGTCTAAATTAATGTTACTATGATTTATTCTAGGCAGAAAACCAGAAAAGGTATCTGTTGCCTCCCAGATGAGTTATGGCTGGAAGCCATCACTGCGGTAACAGAAGATGATATGTTTAGTTCTCTCTGAGATTCTGACTGAAACCCATAGCGCACTCAAAATCATGGCTAATGAGTATCCATCTTCTAGCACAAACTTGTGGAAGGTGGTTCTTGAGGAATCTTTCAAGCAGGATTGATAGAAATACCGCCCAGGAAAATGGGACTACACGAGAAGACAAGAAGGACTCTTCCAGTACTGAAACGGCGAGAAACTGGGAGTTGAGAAAGAGTCAGACAACACACTTGAAGGCAGTGATCATACCTTAGGAGTTCTTCAATGATCTGAGATCTGAATGCTTTGAAAGGCATCCTAACCTGTAAGTTAGTTAACCTTGTTAAACTGGGTTTCTTGGTTTTTCTGGCTTACCATCCATGAAGAGGCTAAAGTGAAGCCTGAAATGTTTATGAAGAGCAATGGAACACAGAAGGGAAAGAGTAGCAGAGTAAGAGGAAGTGAAGTGAATCTGAAAAAGGAGGTTACTCACAGATTGAACCTGAAGCTGCAGATCATTTTTCTCTTGCAACAGAGCCACCATTTTCCCCTCCAGCTCTTTCCTTTTTGCCTCAGACTTTGCAAGCTCTTCCTTGGTTTTCTCAAACTCTTCCTTCATGTTGGCCATCTCCTTCTCAGACTCTGCACTCTTCAGCAAGGGCTTCATCTTGAAGTACAGCTTCATCCAAGGCCAGTGCTTGACATTCATGAATGCTCTAACATTGTATTGGATGATATAAATGGATTCTCTGAAAACACATGAAAACACAGTTTATGAGGCTGGTGAGACTTGGGTTGGAAACAGACTCTGATTGTTGGCCATAAGGCATGAGCGTTTTCCTCAAGGAAGTTTTGCATGAGCTTTCTTCCACACCAACTTTGCTTTTATTAAAGAGTCATTTCTAGGCCCTTAACTGCAGAATGGCTGGTTCAGTAGCATGAACTGTGTCTGGATATAAGAGGGAGAAACACTCCAAAACAGACAAACTTCTCTGGCATGTTACCTGGGAATCTCTGAGACTTTCCTCAGTCTCAAAGAAAGTGTAAGTGCTCCTGTGGATACCAGAGTAAAAACTGACATCCTTGAAATACTACTGCTGGGATTACAAATCTGGGAGTTACTGTCAATTGTGGAATCAGTAGAAAATACCATATTAGAAACTATTGAGACAGAAACTGAAAATAAAAATTAAATATTTTTATGGTATTGAATGCAGAGAATGTTGTTGATGCCCATAGTACAAGGGGAGATTAGACCATTTCTTGCAGAGAAATCCAGTGAGAGTTACTGAATTCTTACAATCTATCCCTGGCTCAGGAAGCCCCAGAACTAAATATATACCGCAGAGTGTTACAAAGGAAAGCAGCTGGTTGGCAGAACGTCATATACATTTATGCGATCCTTGCTCCCCCTAAAGCTTTCACTTGTCAACAACATTTGAGAAAGTTTGCTTGGCTCACTCAGTGCTGCCACTCCTACACTAAATTTTGCATGATTCATCCCATCTCAAAGGGAGAGAGCTCAAATGGAAAGGGTATCTGCGATGGTTGAAAGTATGGATACCTTCTCTGTACAAGCTAGAATTGTTCATCTTAGATGTTGGACCCATAAAAGAAAATTAAAGAGGAGAGCAGAGGGTGATTGTATGCCATTCCTTACAAAACCCATGTGATCTAGTGTGATGGTCCAGCTGCATGGTCTAATTTCTAAATAGCCATTGCCAGAATTTGGGAGGCTATAACAAGAAAACTATTATTTTGTGCTTGCTCTGTTTCCCCTAGTCTTTCTAAGGGTCTTTCCCAAGGACAGATTTTTGCCTCAGACGGTATACTGCACTGCTGGACTTTTGGTCTGGCACAATACCATTGTTAGTATTTTCTTATATTACCTTCTTTCATTCATCTTTTTAAATTCAGTTCTCATGAGGTACCCTCTGCACATAGCTTGTGTATGAGTGATGAGGCTCACAAGCTTCTCATCTCTCATCTCTTCTAGGAGTCCCAGGAGACCTGCCTTAAAGAACACCTAGAACATAAAAGAGGGTCAGATAGTTTGAGGCTTAGGCAGATATATGACCATTGACAGCTGATGCAGAGTAGTATAAGGCAGTTTTGGAAAAATGCCTGCTGAGTAAAGGTTTAACAGCTAGAGAAATTTTGTGTCAGTATTCATGTCCTCAGTGTTCCTGTGATTCATGACAAGTCACTCTATATATGATCTAATCATATCATTGCAGTGTTGTTTGATGCCTGCTCCAGAGTAGGTTGTGGAAGATCTAGCTCATCAATAGTTATTAAAACAAAGAGTTAACTTTCAACTTAGTACTATATCTTACTTTGTCTCTTTGCTGAAGTCTACCCTTCTATGTCAGGCTCAAGATTTGCTCTGTAAACTGACTTAGAGATGGCTTGAGAAGCATACATGTTGATGTCTGTTCAGTAGTGTAAGTGATGGAGTTTTTGTCCAGAGATAGTACTGCCTTGGTTGTGCTGATCAGAGAATCAGTGTGCCACCTAACACTGCTTTGGATACGGAAGATAAACTCGTGTGTGTGCCTAAATCCCCTGAAAAGTCTGACTGTCCAAACTTGTCTGAGTCTGTCTGACATGTTCTGATATAAATGAGTTTAACTGGCAGGAGAAAGGAGCAGCATTAGTTCTAGTTGCAGCCATGCAGGCTCATTCTCGTAGTGTGGTGTTCCCAGGGCTGACAGTGCTACCCCTCACACATACCCCCAGAACTGGACAAGTTTTCTGTACTCCTTCTTGCTAGTGGTGTACTTGTTTTGAATCATCATGAAGGCTGATTTAATAAGCAAGAAATACTTTCAATGAGCGATATTTTTTGCCATTAATTATACCCACTCTTCCACAAGGACTTTACCTTGGTGTGGCCAAATCTATATTGGTTGTGGTCAACATCAATGGAGGAAAGAAGCTTTTCTGAAGCCTTTTTGCTGTCAATGAATTGGCCTTCTGGGATGGCTGAGGCATTAAGAATCTTGTACCTGTGGTAAGACAGGTTGCGAGAACTGGTTTCAAATGGGGTGAGGAAAATACAACCCATTGTATATCATAAAATATACAGAAGCTGAGTTATCTGAAAGCGGCTGAATATGCCATCTGAAATCTAGACAGTCTTGGCTGAGCAGAGTGTGATGACAAGGGGCATGTCTACTCTTCAGAGGAATCTGTTGGCTGTGTAGCAACACGGTATGTTGTTACATACAAAATTAATGTGCATACTTAAGAGTGTCTGCAGGTCCAAGAATTAGGAAGAACATAGTGAGAACATGTCAATCTCTTCTCATCTTGCTTCATTGATCAGAGGAACACTACTCAAATTAATGTTGAAGATGAATTCAAACTACTAACGAAAATCAGCTGTGTTCCAAAGGAAATACAGGTCTTGCACAGCTCACAGTCTCTGCAAGTTGTGCCACCGAATCCTTGAGTTTGGACTGAAAATGGCATGGTATTATTCTGTAAATGCTAACAGCAGTCTTAGGATTTTGCAAGGTAATTTAATGGTTAAGGTAATCCTATGTCATGGACCGGACCACCTAATCCTTCTAAAGGGGTTTCTTCAGATACATCAGTGAGGATGTGTGACTGTACACTGGAGCACTTCTTATTCTCAAGTCTACCTTGAAAGAGAATATGTAAAATCAAGACAGCGATAATGGTGTAGTGAATTTATTCTCTGTTTTAAGCTTCCATTGTAGTTCCTCCTGAACTTCAGGACATTTCCTTTGAACTATAAAGCACTTTTTGGCTCTGGACCATGGACATTGTAGATAGATTCCTTCACCTGTCACATCAAATTATAATTTGACAATTGAGACCAGCTAATGCCTTACTAAACAGCAAGTTGCAGGGCATTTTCAGAGAGGTCTTGAGTCCTTTTCACACCAGTTCAGCATGGAAGATGCTACTTTCACATTTAATTATAACAGCAGCCAGTTCTGATTCAGTGCTTTATAGCAACTGAGCTCACATGAACCGGTTTAAATGTCTCCATTTTAAAGATGAGGAAAACAAGGCACAGGATGCAGGCCAGTGTCAGAACACCAGCAAAGCCTTGGATGTTTGAATAGTCAGCGCGCTTAAGGAGGCTTTGCTGACGTGTATTGTTTTTCTATCTATACTCTGGGAGACTTACAAAGAGTGGTCTATAATGCCATTTAATTCATTATACTACAAACATTTTGCGTCTCCTTGAATCATCAGGCATTGACTACAGTTTAGAAATGATACTGGTTCTGATGAATCCAGAAATCTCTGGTCTGATCAAAGATGAAAAAGACTGGAGTGACCTAAGACAGTATTAATAACTTAGTTTCCTCGAATGCCACTAATCTAGTCTGATTCAGAGAGTGTCTCTCCATGATGTCACCAGATTTGTCACCTGAGTTGTGGGTTTATGGAGGCCTTATCTTAACAGACAGTAATAACTGAAGACCTACCGTTGCTTAAAGTCCGCATAAAGGATTCTGCTTGGAAATCCCTTCCTACAAATTCGGATGCCTTCTAGAACCCCATTGCACCGCAGCTGATGCATCACCAAGTAATGGTCCATTTCACCTTAAAAAAATACATCCATCATGACTCTCCTTTTCTTCCAAAGAATCTCCGCATGTATTAGCATTCCAGAAAGACTTCCCCTTTTTTTATAAAATTCAACCGGTTCTTGATTAAAGATGCAGGAAGTGAAGACAGAACATGCCTTCAAATCAGACAAGTTGCAGAGAGCTGCTTCAGTGAGCTGAGCTTTACCAAGAATGTTAGGGCTGGCAGTGCTTGGACAAAAGCTTGGACCAATGGACAAAAGACATAAGGCCGTATCACTCAAAAATGGCAGGAAGGTGCTTTAGGAGACTAGCTGAAAAATCTCCAATGGCATCAGCATCCTCATTGGATGTAGGTAGAGGTGGCACAATGTAGAGTGTAGTACCATCTAGTAGTAGAGTGTAGTACCAGCTCATCACGTTATATAAGATTTTACCTTGGATCTGCCATGCAAGTATTGACTATGCTCAAACTTGATTAGATTTGATAGCTAGATAGATTCCAACAAAGGAGTGGATAAGCAAGTTGCTTAAAGCTCTCAGTTGGCCTGTAGAGGACGGTTGATTAAAGTGGAAAGAATTATCTTTCTCCTCCTAGAATATCTATTGGATGTAATAATGAACTCTATAGTAAGTCTTATTCCCAAGTATTATAAACAAAGTACAACTGGCAGAATAAAACCCTCTTGGAATCATTTTGTCATGCAGAAATTTCCATCAGCTGCTAGACACATTAATTATTGCAGAATGGTCCACACCCTTCACTTCACCTTTTCAATGTAATCAATAAAGTTATACCCAAAGGAACTGTTAGAAAAGTCAAGCATAAGCAACCTAAAACCAGCTAAAAATCAGAAAATGTCCAGTTTATCTCCTTTCACTTCACCATCCTTAGTTTTGCTCATACAGTACTACTTTTCTTTTTCTTAAAAGGCAAAAGTCAAGATTCTGACTGAGTCACCTCTGTCAAAACAACCATCTGAACATTAAAATGACAGCCGTATCTGGCAAGGTCATTCATTCAAGTATGCTTTTCTATTTTAGTAGGTTTCCTTAATTCCCCCCTTACACCTTCTTGACTGTCAAGACCCCACTGGGATTCCTCTTCCTCCACTTCAGGATGTGAAGTGTGGACATTTTCATTTGGGCTTCATTTATAGTCAGTGGAGTGAAACACTTTCTTCTAGGATGTGATTCATCTCATCCTAAGATAGATGTATAGAAGGGACCAGATGAGTCATACCTTAAAATGTCAGCTTCTCTCCACTGAATATAAAAAGAGTTTAGATGAATAGCTGAGATGTGAATGAAATGTGAATGTCATCTATATGTGTTGCTTAAATCCTGTTTGTAGTCTTCAGGGTTACACAGAGAGACATAAACAAGGAAGGTAACAAACGTTCTGAAATTGGTCTTTTGTTTCCTGAGCAGATTGAATAGATGCTAAGTTCCTGTTTCCTAGTACTCCTGTTGCATCCACTACATGCTACCAGTATCTACCTTATCATTCTACTAGCATCAGACCTCATAATGATCAGACTCCTAAAACCCACATAGGCAAATCTCTCACCAACTACTTTAATTTAGTGGCCTCATGAAAATACTCCCAAACTTGACTGTTCTCAGAGACTAAACTCTTTTTTAAGAGTTTAATATTTAGTTAAATAAAGGAAAAAAGTAACTTTATATCAAAATGCTTTCCAAGTGCTAGCAGCATCCAGCAGCTTGTACACGGAATTCTACAAATGATATATTGTTTCTTTGACAGTCCTCCAGCTCAGTGAATCAGATCCTAACACTGAATATTTAGAAACTGTAAGTGGTCTTGGGCTGAACGCAACAGTTCTGAATGACACAGTGGTCCTTAAAACTAGACATTTGTTAGGAATTTGCTAATACTGTTACCCACAACAGGCAATTTCATCAGCTGTAATCAATCCCATCTTTGTCATCTTCAGCTCTGTACACACATAAAGCAAAGATGGGTGAGTGTTCTGGACCATGTAAGGCTCAAAATTTTACAGTCATCGTAAGCAATACAAGAAAGTTTACTTGGGCACAGTCCTGCAGGCCAGCCCCCACAAGAACTTCACATGTAAAGGGAGCTGTTCTGGAAAAAGTTAGTGTGGAAGCTAAGCAGGCCAATTCCTGTCAGTCACGAGTCTTCAGAGTATAATGACAGGCTTACCAGGTGTCTTGGTCTCATTAGGAATCAGGCAACGCACAAAGTGAGGATGGGTGCTTCTCAGGTTAGTCATCAACTTGTTTAAATTTTCCTGTGATAAAACAAAACATGGGTTTGAGCTCTGAGCTACAAATCTTTTGCATTTTTATTCGAATGTCAAGGAATTATAGAATCACAGAATGTTTTGGATTGAAAGGGGCCTTCGAAGATCATCGAGTACAACACCCCTGCCGTGGGACATCTTTCACTAGATCAGGTTGCTCCAAGTCCCGTCCAACCTGACCTTGATCACTTCCGATGATGGGGCATCTACAGCTTCTCTGGCCAACCGGTTCCAGTGTCTCAGCACCCTCACCATAAAAAAAATTCTTCCTTATCTCCAGTCTAAACCTGTTTCAGTTTAAAACCATTGCCTCTTGTCCTGTTACTACAGGCCCTGGTAAAAATTCTTTCTCCGTCTTTCTGATAAGCCCCTTTTACATATTGAAAGGCTACAATAAGGTGTCCCTGAAGCCTTCTCTTCCTCAGGCTGAACAACCACAATTCTCTCAGCCTTTCTTCGTAGGAGAGGAGTTGCAGTGCTCGGATCATTTTTGTGGAAGTATGGCTCATTTAAAAGGAAATTCACGTACCCTGAACACAGCAGACACCGTCTGGAAAGAGCCCCCCTTCTTCTTAGCACCTTTCTTGCCACCACCACTATCACCTTGGAAAAAGTAGATAGGAGGTGAACGGTTAGAGTAAACAACATGTTTTGTAGGCCTCGTCTTCCTTTCTGTGGTCATGGGCCAATAAAATAATTCTTTTGTAGTTTTAAATACTGACGCGCTGCTGGATGTGAGTTTTAGTGAACTGCCGCTAGCTAGTATGGTTGGTCTCAGATGCATGACTTAGGTTACATCATAATGTATATGGCTTCGGTGATATGGAACACTATGGCCTGACATAAGTTTCATAACAGTGTATTCTGTGCTACTAGTCACGTTGCTCTTACTTATAGACATAGCCTCATTTTTTTGTTATTATTTATATTTATTTTTAATATATATATTTATATTTTATATTATTTTACTTTTGATTTTTTTTTTTTTGTTAGGTGAAAGGCCACAAGAATGTGGCTCAGCAGTGGACATTCGTTTAACAGTGCAGTGAAGACTTCTTCAGAAAAATCTCCTAATCCAATGTTCCAGGTGAAGAATAGGAATCTATTTTGTGTTATGGCAGCCCCAAGACATGAAGCAAATTATAGTCTCAGGAACACAAGTCCAAGCAGCTCAGTGCCTTTTCATATTTGCTGCACTGTTGAAGCCAATTAAATCAAGACTTAAATGGAGTCTTCGTGCTCTGAACTTCACACCTTAACCAAAATTTTATCCCTGCGACGTTTTCTTCTTGCCTTCCTTATATTGATGATACCTGAAAGGACCACAACTGGCTCATCTCCGGTATTTCCTAGGAGCTTGCTTAGACGTATTGGTATGTCAGCCAAACTGAACTGCAGGAAAGTCCCCATGCAGTACTCTCTTGAGCCTCAAACCCTGTCCATATGCCTGATGGCTGAGTGGACTACTATTGTATGCTGCCTCTTCTTTTTGCCTAGCATCGAGGCTGCCAGAATATTGGGTTTTTTTGTAGAAATCTGTGTGGCTATTTTTGGTAAGGTAGACAGACCTATGTCCAACTTGATGGTCTTCAGCTGCAAAAAAGGGCAAGAGATTTGACTGCTCTCTGATGCTCATTGAAGACTTTTAAATTATATTCTCTGTCTCTCTCATTTTCCCTTGCAATACCAGAACTGCTCAGCTGGATATGAAGTAGTTCCATGGTCTCCTTTTAGTTCTTCCAGTTGACCTCAAGAAGCAAAACTCTGTCCCCAAAGACTATAAAGTGCTTGCACTTTGCATGTATATTTGGCACCTGTCTAGAGGATGAGTAAGCATGCATGTGATTCACAACACGGTAAGCCAGGAAACATACACGTCCTGTCACTTTGTTTTGGACTTGCTGAATTTTGCTTATCTGCACCACAAGAATGTGGTGTTTTCAGCGGTTCTGCATGTTGGTATCTTAGTTTTAGTATACCTGGGTGCATATAAGAACAGGGTCACATTAGGGGATAATAGAGAGTCTAGAGTATACCACAGAGAGGAGAAACAGAAGTAGACTTTAGTTGATTCTTGCCTTATCAATCATTACTGAAAAAGCACTTACTTGTTTCTGCAGCAGCATAGTTAGAGAAAAGGAAGGACAGCAGCTTCAAGGATGATTTCTGGTACAGCCCCACAACAGTTTCATTCAAGGGATCCTTGTTCTTGTCAAGCCATCCAGAGATGTTGTAGTCCACTGTGCCAGCATAGTGCACCAGGGAGAAGTGGGCCTCAGCCTTGCCTTTGACAGGCTTGGGCTTCTGGAAGTTGCTGGACTTGCCCAGATGTTGGTCATAGAGCTTGTTCTTGAAAGAGGTGTCGGTTGCCTTGGGGAACATGCACTCCTCTTCCAGGATGGAGAAGATGCCCATGGGCTGGGAGAAATACGAATACATGAAGGAAGTAAGTGGTGGGGATAGGAAAAGTAAATAAAATGTCACCTTGCATATGACTTGTGGCTTGTTTCAGTGACTGCAATTTGTACTGCAGAAGTTCTTAATGCATCATTAGTTACTATAATAAACAGGCAAACTATAATTGGTCTGTGTTGCTCAAGCCACCCATGAGCATGGCAACTCGACAATACTGTTTACATGCATCTTTGAATGAAAGGCTGACTATACGTATTATAATCAATAGTTTCAATCATCTTTACCCTACATCATTAGGAAGTAGGTTTCAGCGTCCTGTTTGAGACACTGATGCTTTTGTGTATGTATGTATGTCAACTATGTCCTGTATGGTACAAGCTTTGAGGTTGCTATTGCCAATGTGAACTTAATTTGATGGCTTCTCAGGAATGTGCATGGATAACTAATATCTAACAACTCCTGTTCTGTCTCCGGTGAATATGTGTGATGGATCAGATTTTCCTCTCCTTATATGGAGTATATATGACAATAATCTGGCACTTTAGAATACCCATAGATGTTTAATTTGTTGGAGAATTGTATTTAAATTGGAAATATTTCAGTACAGATGTAGGCACTTTCTCAGCGACACCAGAGCTTTCACATGAGCTGCATTAGGTATCTTCTGATAGTGCAGATAAACACATGTCCTCTGATTTTGTTGGAGACACTGATGTGTCTCTCTAGAGTCTCTCATTGGTCTAGGTGGTCACAATGATGTGACCTCATTGACTTCGTTGGTCTCAGAGAATTCTAGGAATTCCTTCTTTGTATGAACTATTTTTTTTTTTAAAGATGCCATTAGGTGCTTATGTCTGATTTCAGCTAGATAGCTGCCAGGGCTAGAATTAGGGATCCTCCAGAGCAGCAGCAATCACAGGAGGTCGATGTTGGGCAGGGATGCCATGTTTTAAATGAAGATTTTGCCCTCTAGGTGTGGCTGCTGTGTGAGGGTTAGCATTCATATTGCCTAACTTTAGATGTCTGTAAAACAGAATCTAGACCTCAGTTAGCTGTCCCGATTGCTCTTCCATAATGGAAGCATTATAAAGACGTTTCACAGAATCGCTAATAGAACATACTTTGTAAGGGGATTATTTGCATCCTAGAAGTGTCTACTTCTTTCCTGTCAGTACAAAAGAGACTACAGCATTAGATCAGCATAGGTGTTCTCATTCCCCTGGCTCTAATGCTCTGTATTGCATAGATAGGGTGGATTTTGGGTGTTAAGTATAGCAATAGGCAACAGACATTGGCTGTGAATGGTGGCGCTGGCTGTAGATGCTGCTATGTGATGGGGAGTGTCAGAGGTTAGCATAAAATTTGAGGCTCGTGCATGCAAAGACATAACCCATGAGTATGAATATTAAGCAGTGAACGTGCATGTGGGATGGCTGAATGGGTCACTGAACGCTGAGCATGAATGATAGTGCTGGGAGCAGATATGCTCCTGAGAAGGGAGATGTTTGGGTATGTGCGTAGTGGATTTGCACATGATGTGTAAGTGCTGTGCAGAACCACTGGACAGTGGTTCATAACGTAGCAGTGAGGGGTTAATTCCCATTAAGATCCCCAGTGCAGTAGCAGTCAGGAGTGGCAGAGGGGCCAGAAGGAGTTGTGTTGCTAGAACCAGGAACTTAATTCTATCCATTACTGCAAGGAATAAGACTTGAGGTTCACCTTACTGTTAAAGGCAGTCTTGTTAAAGGCACCAAATTAACATTGTCAACCTTGTCTGCCTTCTGCCCCAGCCCCGTTACTCAGGAAATCATTGTTTGTGCAGAGACAGCCTGCCGTTCCAAAAGCTTTGGTTTTATAAACTGCCTCTTCTTATGTGAGGGGGCCATTCAACAGTAGTGTGTCAATTTATTAAGGATGACCGGACTAAAATAAATGACCATGAAAGAAATGTGCTCTCCTAAAATGAAAATATTTCCTCTACCTTCTCAATGAGCTCAATGCAGGCAGCCAGGTCCATCCCAAAGTCGATGAACTCCCATTCGATTCCCTCCTTCTTGTACTCCTCCTGCTCCAGCACGAACATGTGGTGGTTGAAGAACTGTTGCAGTTTCTCATTGGTGAAGTTGATGCACAGCTGCTCCAGGCTGTTGAACTGCAAATTCAAAATATAAAAAAAATGACAGTTGGTTTGGAAAATTCGTCAATGGGCAAGCATAGCTACTGTAACTCACATCAAAAATTTCAAAGCCAGCAATGTCCAGGACACCAATGAAATGCTGTCTGGGCTGCTTCGTATCAAGCTGCTGGTTGATTCGAGTAACCATCCATAGGAACATCTTCTCGTAGACTGATTTAGCCAATGCACCCACTGAATTGTATACCTGTAAGAAACACAGCCATGGCAGTAATGAAAATTGAGTTAGCTTTACAGTTGAAAAAACTGAACAAAATGAAAGCTGATCAGCAGTCTAAGTACCTGTTGGACATTTTGTCCTTTAGTCACATATTCATTCCCGACTTTCACCCTGGGATAGCATAAAGCCTTGAGCAAATCAGCAGAATTCAGACCCATCAGGTAGCCAGCTTTGTCAGCCACTAGAATCAGAGACAGTAAATGAGTTCAAAAGAGACAAAGAAAGGTGTCCTAGTCCTCTAGGATGTTTCTGTTACAAGGAGCCTACTTTCGGTGCTACTGAACTGCACCTATTGTGAAGGGAAGCAAGCTGCTCTCGAGTCCCATGAGAATGTTTTCACCCCAACGCAGGCCATTTCTCAGCTGCAGCACACTCCTGTTCCACACCTGGATGGCTGCAGCAATGCTTCATCTTTATGTCTCTCTGATTCCTTGCGGAGCATAAATTAAATAATTGACTTTGTGGAACTTGCAACAAACTTGAAAAATTCAGTTTTGGGAAGGTAAAATAATTCTCAAAGCGTTGGGTGCTTTATGGGACGGGGTTGCTAGCTTGCCTCCTGGTGCAGTTCACAAGGAAACTCCGAAGCCAGCACTACCTTCTGTGCTGTCCGGCTCCGCCTGCTCCTCCCGCTGCTTCTGCTTGAACTTCATGTTTCCGTAATGCATGACGGCCCCCGTCAGCTTGTACATCCCCACCTTCTCGTCGGGGCTGAAGCCCAGGATGTCCACGGCGCTCTGCAGAGGCAGGGGAAGGTCAGGGAAGTGCACAAGGTGCTGTTAACAGGCACGAGGGCTGTGATGGGAAGGTGGGGCCCCAGGCTGGCTGGGCCCTCCTGCCGCGGCCGTGACCACTGTACTCACATCCGTGGCCAGTAGCTCCTCGCTGTCGTCAATACTGGCGACAGTGACTTCTCCTTGGCTCACGTAGGGGAAGTCGTAGGGGTTGGTGGAGATGAGGAGGAGATCTATGGATATACGGAGCACCTTTGGTGGCACTGCTCCCAGCGGAAAGAGGAAGCGCTCGCTGAGCCAAGCCCAGCACTGCTGGCACTCACCAATGAGCTCCGGCTTCTTGTTGGACATTATCTGGTAAAAAATATGGTAGCTCCTTTCACTGGCCAGCTGGAAAGTCACTCTGGATTTCTCCAGAAGATCTAACCAAAAGAGAGATGCTGTGAGTCTCCTGGTAAACTTGAGATTATAAATGCACGAATTCTCCGTGCGCTGACTTGCTCCTACTCACAGGTTTCTATATCCGCGGAGGCCAGCTTGCCAGTTGTTCCAAAGTGAATCCGGATGAATTTTCCCTGTCAAGCAGTACAGATCAACCCATTGGTTATAGCGATCATTGAATGAGGCATGTATTGATGTCGGTGTTCCAGCAAATCTGAAATGAACTCACAAAGCGTGAAGAGTTGTCATTCCTCACAGTCTTGGCGTTACCAAAGGCCTCCAAGAGCGGGTTGGCCTGGATGATCTGATCCTCCAGAGTTCCCTAGTTACAGGATAAAAAACTTTTTATCAAACTTCACTACAGATTAATAACAAGTACTGCAAACAGATGTTACAAACAGGTCATTTTTAGACTTCATATGTGATTTTAACCTAAAATTTAGCGGAGTTCTTAAGCATTCATCAGCCATCGCTTATGAATATTGCCATTGGTTTCAAACAGAAGAGTGCTGAAAGACGGATCTGTATTTTGTTTCCTTGTACCTGCTGTCATGTATTTGGTATCTTATGCAGAGTTACTACAGTGGAGCTCAGGGAATTTGAAATGTGTATAAGAGGTGCTTCCACATTCCCATTCAAAAAGGCCATGACAGCTAAAGAAAATGTGAAAATTCCAGGATTTTTTCTGGAGGTTACTTGAGCCAAGGACACAAAGAGGTACAGCCTTTAGTAGGAAGCACCTAGCAAGGGAGAGTATAAAATTTTGCAATTGCATTCAGACAACCAGCAGCCTTTCAGAATGCAGAAGTACATTTCCAGACATGCTTTGAAAACAAGAGTGGGACATGGACAAAGCCTGGGGCTCAAATACCAGACTTAAAAAAGCAGAGAACAGAAACTTTTTTTTTTTTTCTGCATGACTGCGGAAGGAATAATCAACACATAGAGTTTTGATACTGTATTGTATCACTCGTGTTGACTGCAAAAATATGGGAGGAAAAAGCTTCTGTGACATTATGTCTCCCCTTTTCTGTGCAATACAGTCCAGGAAGCAGTCACTGTGTGCTTTTTTCGAGTAATAGAGTAAAGCTTTTCTCAAGGCTTTTAGCAAAGTCATGATTGATCCCTACATAGTCAGGGCATGAAAGTGTTGCCAGGGATAATTTCCAAGACAGAGAAGGAAAACAAAGAATGAGGAAAAAAATCATCATTTCTTGTCCAGATGAAAGTGGTGTTCAGTGCTTGCAATGGAGAGGGAGTGCTGTTCCCAACACTGTCTGCAGATGGCACAACGGGTTTAAATTTGTTTTAATTAGTCCACCATCAAGATGGACCCTATAAAACTAAGGCAACACAGTAGCATATGAAGCTCTATATAGTTTTTAAGATAAAAAATCTCAAATTCCTAGTGTCATGCCCTCTCATATATATCATTCAGCTTTTAAAATTAACTTCCTCATTTAAGAAGAGGAGAAAAGGTCTGCAGCTGACTACACCAACACCAAACCTCTTTTTCATGCACAGCTGTGACCAGGGAACTCACAAGGGAGCATTGTGCATGGAGAACAGCATAGAAGAAGACGTGGCAACTCTTCACACAAGTTCGTTCTGGACTCCTGTCTACAGGCTGGGTGACAAAGTACTGGAGGCCGAGGCAGCGTTCTGGGGAAATGCAGCTACATGCTTTCCTTATTCATATCCTCTTGCCTGGCATCTGATTTCAGCCTGCATCTGAGATAGGATGCTGGGCTAGACAGAACCATAAACTGAGTGCCTTATTTAGTGGTCTTGTGAAGAGGCACATACTAATGTTACAAAGATTGTGAATGCTAAAAAAATATTCTGTGAGTAAACTCAGAAGAGGGCAGAACAGATTTTTGTCCATCTGAGAGCCGGGTGATTTTCCTTGTGTCAGACACGGTCAGTACATCTCTCAGCTGTCTCAAAGATTTTCTGAGATCCGTCCTGGCATAGTGAGCAGCTGGTGAAAGCTGAGCCCAGGAGATTCTGAAATGGTGCTGATGGAAAGAGTGCTTGGGATGAACTTGCCTTGGCCATAACAACCCATCAATCACAGACACCTGCCTCTGAGTGTGGAAAGAATATTCAGCCTTGGCATCTCCTTAAGTTCTGCTGTGCCCTTGGGTACTCAAATAACACTCTGACACGAGTCACCCACTTTGATGCACATACCATCTCAGAGGCCGTGGTGACACAAGGATGTTTGTTGCTTGCTCTGTGCTAGGGAATGAAGCCCACGCCTTGCAAATGCACCAGTGGGCTCCGATTGCAGCAGCTGGGCTGCTCAGCAGAAAGGGGTGTCAGAGCATTTGCTTTCTTCCCTGGAAGGATCCTTTCTGTCAGACAAGTGGTCTCATCTGTCCCAAATCTGTCCCTTTTCTTATGCTGCCCCTCAGGGCTGCTACAATGACCACAGGCAGGAGAACAAGCCAGCGGAAACTACTGCCTGATGCAAGTGAAATGACTCAACTTCATCACTACTCCGGAGGTCAGAGTGCCTGCTCTTCACCCCGTCAATAGCAGTGAAACAAGGAATAGGAATGGCACAATCATGTGCCAGTGGGAATCGACTGCTTTCTTTTCACTTGCAGCCACTCAGGTTCTGTGGATGTGGCCGATGTCTTAGAATACTAATGGACAGATACACAGACAGACAGTCAGCATAGAGAAAACTACTGTCTTACATTATCTTCCTCTTCCTGGTGAAGACTTCCCCTGTGTAGATGGAGACTGGAGTGAGACTGAGTCTTGGGCCTTTCCTACATTAAGGAAATCTTTAAGTAGAGTGCTGCTAGTGTTCAGAGGGACGGAGGCCAGGTAGCAGGGGTAAACGAGCGTAGATATGCTCGGACTGTCCACCCTGACTGTATCCTCAGTTGCACTACATTTCCTGCCTTTTGATAGTCCTGCATGGATGTGCGTGGATAGTTTCTGCGCTGCAGCCATGGTCTTGGGCAAACACTTTAAGTGTGAGCCAGTGACATACCTGCATTTTGCCAGGCTGTTGGTCTTTCTTCTTCTCACCAGTAACTGCAATTGTTGCAAAGTACTGGATGACACGCTTTGTATTCACAGTCTTCCCTGCACCAGATTCTCCACTGTTGAAATGAAAATATTAATTGTTACAGGAAACACTTTTACTTTTTTGTGTCAGCTTTGTCACACACAGCAAAATATACTCACGTGATAAGGATTGACTGATTGTTACGATCTGAAAATAAAGTCACAGAAAGAGCTGTTCAAATGAGTTGTGGGGGGGTTCTGTTCCCAGACATAACTGACTGACTTCAAGGGAAAGAACTATATTGTAACTGTATTTATCACTTTGTAAACAGATAAGGTAAATTCTGCATTAGCCTACATGTGGATTACTTTGTGAACAGAGGGATGGAGCAGCCCAAAATCTAACTCCAGGCGGTGGTTCTTCATAAGGCTTCGCACTATTTGTTTTCTTTTATGTAGAGACCTTGGCTTAAATATTGTTTAATCAGAATCAGGTTCTCTGCTGCATTCCTTCCTTGCTGTTTCTTTAAATTCCTTACTAGGAGAGTGGGCACAAAGCCATGTCGCTACCTACTGCCTTTCCTTCATTATCTGACAGCACAGAGGTCATTAAGGTGCCACAGGCAGTCTAATCTTGAGTTATGTTCTAGCACTATGGGAGCTGTTGCCATCAGGCACTGAGTAGAACAGCACCTAAGATGCCTGAACTGTCAGCTGTTCCTTGACCAAGCAGCCAGCCCTGCATGTATCAGGCTTTCCCATTCTCGCCACGTGACTCACCAGTCAGCATGAACTGATAGGCGTTGTCAGAGATGGAGAAGATGTGTGGAGGGGCCTCCTGGCGCTTCTTGCCTCGGTAACCAGCCACCACCTCCGGGTTGTACACCGGCAGCCACTTGTAGGGGTTGACAGTGNAACTGTCAGCTGTTCCTTGACCAAGCAGCCAGCCCTGCATGTATCAGGCTTTCCCATTCTCGCCACGTGACTCACCAGTCAGCATGAACTGATAGGCGTTGTCA
>VZSC01011801.1:8343-26753 GCA_013398225.1 Steatornis caripensis
ATAATTATGCTTGTATGTAGAATTTCTGAAGGAACTTTAAATTACTTTAACAAAGGACATAAGAAGGATGATCCAACGTCAGTCTCTGGGAGAATCAGAGATCATAGCACTGTGGGGAGGAAATCAAATATAAGCTGAAATGAAAAGTTCTGTTTAGCACTTTGGGGACTCAAAGGACTTACTGTAAGGTTGTGAAGTTGTGACTTCTTGATGGAGTTCAACTGCAGGTTTTTCTTACTGTGCTATAGAAGGGAAAAAACCACCCAAACCAAACACCAAACCTTCCTACACCATGTTTTTTGGAAGAACATTGTGAAAATTGAAGGTATGTTTGAAAGCAGCTTGTATTATTGTTCATTTTCAGATTTGATGGACTGATATTTTATAGACATTTCTCTTGTTCTGTGTGGTAATGCAAAAAAAAGCATATCCTTCCAAAGAAGAGATGTTGGAGGGCATAGGTGGATTTTGTGTGTGTGTATGTGTGAGTAGGTCTATACTGTCTTTGAACTTGCAGTGTTGTTGTTTGTTGTTTCTAAATTTTAAAGTCTCTGTAGGAATTTGGTTTTTTTTTTACAATGTTCAAAACATTTACGTAGATATAGTAAATAGATATACATATGTCAGAAGAAGATAGTTTCCATTATTTCTTGTACTGGTTTCTCTATGCATGCTAGTTTCTGTGGATGAGTAACATTTTACTAAGCTTTGTTTTTGAGTATTACCGAAAAAGAATGATCTCTTAAACATTGAGTTGATGAGCAAAAAGTCCTACTCACATGGATGGATGCTGATCACTAAGATTATGTTTTGGTATGACAGGAGGAGATAATTATTTCAGTTCTTATGAATAGCACAATAATAAATCATTTCGCTACTGGTGAAAATACTAATTACATCAGTATGGTAAATGAGAAAATCACACCCATGCTTAAAGGCATAATTTTATGGCTGTAATTTTGAAAAATCCTGCATGTAAGAAGACTGTGAAAAGTAAGTTTGCGACAACATTCATACATATCTGTCCTGGTTTGGGCCAGGACAGAACCGATTTTCTTTTAGTAACTTTGCTTTTTAGTTAAGTCTCTTCTGAGAAGCTGCACTCTCTGAAATTAACTGCATGTTTTTCCAGACAGTAGCTGCTTCTAGCAGTGATAAGGCTTGGTGTTTATAGTTAGTGCTGGAACATCAGAAGCAATGGTATGCAGAAAGGCCCTTGCTTATAGTTATCCCTATGGAGACCAAGGTCGATGCTTGCTTCTGCTAACTTTCTTGTGCGCCGGAACTGAAAGAGCAGAGAAGTCGTCACCCCTGCGACCCTGCGGTGGGGAGGAGCGGGTCGGACAGGTGACCCAAAACTGACCAAAGGGAGTATTCCATCCCATACGCGTCATACTCGGTATAAAGCAGAGGGATCACGAGGGTCTCGCTCTCTTCTTCTATGGCCGGCATCCGAGGAGGACTCTGTCTGATTCTTCTGCCTTCGATCCCGATCCGTGCATTCCTGAATCCAGCTCCTGCCTGCTGCTGCTGAGTACAGTCCGGGACTTTCCTGGGGCGTGCCCCGCAGCGTCCGGGTGACGTATTCGTCATCAGTGGGGGGGAGCTCAATATCGGTTTTGTACATATTTGTATATTTGTATATATTTCATTATTATTATTATTCATTATTATTGTAGTTAGATTAAAGCTGTTTTAACTTTTCTAACCCATAAGTCTCTTTCCCTTTTCTCTTTCCCCCCCCACTTTGGGGAGGGAGGGGGTTAACAAAGAGCGTCTGTCATTCGCTTAACAGCCAGCCCAGCTTTAAACCGTGACAATATCATACATAGATGTATTGATGATGATTTTCAGTATTGGGCAAAAGCAATTGGGCTATTCCCCTATACTAAAATGTGATTGCTACTTCTTCACTTCAAAGTTCTCAACATGCTCCACACTGTGATTCCTCTTGCTCTTCTCATGAATACGTTAGCTCTGATACAACTTTGAATGCGTTTTTTTAGGGATGCAAGGAGAAGGTACCTTTTAATTGTTCCTTGGCTAAAGGTCTAACTTTTCTTTACTCATGACTTCAAACACAGAATCATGCTGGAAGTGATCTAGGGAAGTCTTTTGTCAAACAGGGTCAGCTCTGAGATTAGACAAGGCTGGCCAGGACATTGTCCAGTAACATCTTGGAAAACTTGCAGAGGTCTGCAGGACCTATCTGGGCAATCTGTTCACTGCTTGCCTGTCCTCATGGGATATTTTTTCCTTATATTCAGCCCGAATCTCTCTTGTATCAGTTTATGCCCATTGTCTCTGATCCCCCTGTCATGCACAATTGTGTAGACCCTATTTCTGTCTTTCTGGTGATCTTCCCCTAGGTGTAAACAGATGGCTCAAAGCCATCTCTTCTCCAGGGTGAACAAGCCCAGATTCCTCATCCTTTTCTTACAGAAGTCTTCTGACTCCCAATCAACGTGTTCCAGTTAGTCAATAGTTTTCCTTGTACTGGAAGCCAAAAACTGGACAGTTGTTATAGAGTGTTCTAGATTATATCAATGGTCTGTTGAGTACAGGGAAATAGTAACTTCTGTTAATCTACTGGCTACATCTCTGTTGACACAGTCAAACCTAAGACCTAGTCTTGCCCTCTGCTGGCATGTACTGCTAGTTCCTGCTTAGCTTCCTGTCCAGCAGGGCCCCATCTATTTTTCACAGATCTTCTCTCTAGCCAATCTGTCCCAGCTTTGTACCATTGCAGAGGGTTAATCTATTCCAGGTACAGGATTTAGCATTTCTCCTTGTTGAATTTCATGGCCTATTTTCTTCAGCCTGTCTAGATGTTTTTGAATGATAGTTCTATCCTTGACCATATTGACTCTTATTTTGTAATATAAAGCTGATGAGGTGCATTCAGTCTTGGTCAGGTCACTTATAAAGATATCACATCTGGTGGGTCCCAGAGGAAACCCCTGAGGAACACCACTCATAATCGGCCTTATAGAGTATGGCCCATTTACTCCTACAGCAAGGTTTTGTTCACCCACCCAGACGTTAACATCAACATTTCTCCCACAGAATCCTTGTATTCATGTTGAAAGCTAAGCTAGGCAATGACCACTACTCTGCCCTAATCAAAAAATCTAGGCGTTTCATCACAGAGGGTAATCAATCTGGCCATGTACAATTTACTTACAACAAGCTTGTGATGGCTATTCAAAATCACCTTCTCGTCTAGGAAACCAGAAATATTTCCCATGAGGACACGTTCTGTCGTTTTTTTTTTTTCAGGTTGATCTGACAAGCCTGACCAGTCCGTATTTCCTTACATTATTCCTTTTGTCTTTTTTCAAGATAGGTGAAACCTATGCCTTTTCTCTGTCATCAATACCTTTCCTGATCTCTCCTTTCAAAGGTCATAGAGTCTAAGCAGTCTCAGAAGTGTCCCAGCCTGCCTTGGACTTGAATGGGCTGAGATTTCTCAAGAGATCCCTGACTCAATTTTCTTCTAGTACTGGTATGAGTAGCATTGGTAAAACGAAAAATTAGCTATTTACGATACAAAACTGGTAAAAGCTGTTGTAAGTTTAATTTATGCTTTAAACATTTTTAAAACTCATACTATTTGTAGAGCTCTGTAACTTGTTTTTTGTGCCACCTTGGAATGCAATTAGATTTTATAGCAGAAGGGAAGTTTTGGAGTGGATTTTTTTTTTAATATGAAAACACAGATGTTTCTGATCAAAGTCAAGAGGCCTGAAAAAAGGCTTTTTTCAACTGTAACATAAACTCTTATTTGTCAGGATTGTACAATGTGAGCCTCTGTTTAACATGTGTGTACTGTCTCAGATTGATGCATGTTTTATTGTTTTTGATGGAAGTTATAAGTGCCATAGTCAACCTACACAGCAGTCCAAGGTACTAGTTCACTTACTAGGCATGAGCTAACTCATTCTGAAAGCAGCATGTCACTCGGGCACCTCTTTCAGTGGTGTCAAAGGGTACTACTAAGGTGAAAATATGTTTCCCAATTATTTACTTGTTTAATTCCAGTAATCACTCAATGGGAGAGGAGTTGTTGTTTACTTCTCTTTTTCTACTTCCTTTAACCTTCTGGTACTGTGATTGGCACAAGATTTTGTGTTGTGTATAGATGCATTCAGAAATGTTCCACTTGCTTTCAAGTTGATAATTACTTTCACAGATTGTATGAAAGAAAACCTCGAAGAGAAAGTTAGGACTTCCTCTAAAATAACAGTTGTCCAGTGGCACTTTTTAAAAATTATGTATATTCTGTAGAGAATTATTTCCTCTCTTCTCCCTACTGTCTCCTTCTATATGCAGTGCTGCACTTGCAGCTTTTATCACAGCATGGGATCATCATGTATTGCCCCTGCTATCTCCATTTCCCTTGAATTTCATCTTCCACATTATAATTTGGATTCTTTAATCTCCATACTACTAGAACTGGTCCCCTTTATATAGTACATCTGTGGCTTCATTGAATTCTTACTGTTTTGGCAAGATGTTTCTACTACCACCTACCCAGCTCTAATTTTGCTCTACCACCTAATTGTAATCTAATCTAGTATCAGATCCTCAGCCTGGCAAACCACATGGTTAAGTTCATGTTTCTAAACTTTTTTCTTTCCACATCTTTTTCTTTAAAAATCTACCACTTAAATTCCACATAAAGCTGAAATACATAAAACTACATCTGTTTAGTTTCATGTGTTACAAGGACATATTTTTTTAAAATTAAATTATGATGAACTGACCTCAAATGGATGAAAAGCGACAGTTGGTGGAAGGAAGGAAAGCAAACTTGTTTTTCATTTGGCATGAATAATTGCTTGTAGGTGCAGAGACAGTGTAGTTTAAACTACTAGTGGTGCACCTAACTTCTCTGTGTTAACTTTGACTTTCTCTTGTTGGCTAGTTTAATATGACAGTCACTTTAAACTCAGGAGTAGAAGACAGGGATTGATTCAGTGTTTGTATTCTGATCTATAAATATTGTTTGGTCTGTATTTCTGTGCAACAAAGCTGATTCTATCTTTCTGATTGCACATGCCAAACTGTCACAAAACCAATCGGAACTCTACTTCCCTTCTCCATGGACTACCTCTCACTAGCATGTGAGATTATGTTTTAATGTTATGTTTATGATGTCTTTTTTATGTTTAACCTGACTGTTTTGGCAGAGAATCTAAGTTGTTCTGGAATTGTATGCTTTTTCTGCTGCACAAATATTTCAAATCAGCATTTTTTCCCAAATTTCCCATAAGACCATTCCATCTATTAGAGCATCCATATGCTAAATAGTGTACAGAAGACAAGGATATGCAACTGAAATTCTTTTACATATTTTGATAACAAAATTAAATGAGATGACAAGTGCAAAAAAACAGATTAAGCAGAGTTCTTGAAAATGGTCTAATAAGCTTGCTACAATCACAGAAATATTGTGTAGGAAAAGAAAAAATTCTTGATGCTAACATTTAATGTGCTTCCATGGACACCATTATCTTAATGTAGTGGTAAACAATAGAACGAGATTTTTGGTTCAGAAAAAAAAATTACAGTTGCTCATACATCTCCAAATCCTTCTGGTGAGTTTGGTAAACAGTTGTTTCCAGTAATAAAACCCATGGCTGGCTTTTAATAGCCGATTGAGAATACATATACACGTCTATCTTTTTATTGTTGTGATAAAATATCAGCAAGGAAAAAAAATGTGTGCAACCTTAAACAGTTATTAAAGATGGCTATTCTCAATACACAAAAGGCAGCAGCTTTCATAAGGTTAACATCAGCATTAGCCATCTAAGACCAACTGCTAGCTGAAATATTAACAGTTTCTCAAGCGGAAAAAAGAGGTTTTTGGGTTTTTTTCAATGTTCCCAGAGACTGAGCATATTGCTAATGAATCTAAATAGACATGAGTGTAAACCACAATATTTTTGCTTCATCTACTCTCATGAAGCATGCAGTTACAGTATGATATCTAAAGGTACTTGCAGCTGTATTTATGAAAAGAATAATCAGTCCGATTCAGGTGTGTTTTCCTTTTGCATGACAGTGGAGATTCTGCATACTTACTTCTTCCAGTAAAATGTAGTTTNATGCAGTTACAGTATGGTATCTAAAGGTACTTGCAGCTGTATTTATGAAAAGAATAATCAGTCCGATTCAGGTGTGTTTTCCTTTTGCATGACAGTGGAGATTCTGCATACTTACTTCTTCCAGTAAAATGTAGTTTTACTAACTCCAGTAACTGTCAACTGCTGTATCCATTTAGTAGAGACTTATGTGCAGTAACTGTAGTTTGGACAACACCTTGAATGTCGCTAAGTATCGGCAAAGGGGAAAAAAACCCAACCCAACAACAAAGAGTATGCATGTGTTGCATACATAAAAGGGTGTATGTGTTGACTGGCATAATTCAATATGCAATCACAGTGATTTGAATTTTTATTTCCTATAGCAGCTTGGTTTGCTTTGTTTGTTTGCTATTCTAGATCTTCAATAAACTTCCAAACTGTTCTAATACTGTCTAGGCCTCAAAAATCTTGGAAAACTTGCAGAGGTCTGCAGGACCTATCTGGGCAATCTGTTCACTGCTTGCCTGTCCTCATGGGATATTTTTTCCTTATATTCAGCCCGAATCTCTCTTGTATCAGTTTATGCCCATTGTCTCTGATCCCCCTGTCATGCACAATTGTGTAGACCCTATTTCTGTCTTTCTGGTGATCTTCCCCTAGGTGTAAACAGATGGCTCAAAGCCATCTCTTCTCCAGGGTGAACAAGCCCAGATTCCTCATCCTTTTCTTACNAAAACAAAAAAAACCCTAAAAAACCCCCCAAAACAACCCCCCCGAAAAAACCAACAAAACAAAACAACCCCCCCCCCAAAAAAACCCTGATCAGCTGTTAGAGCTGATGCAAATTATAGTGCCCATGCAAAGCATAATACAGAAACAATGGCTTCTGTTACAAATAACAAAACCTATGTTGTTCAAAATGCAAAGCTAAACAGAGAGAAGACTAACTGATGATTTCTTTCCTATGGAACTACAGGAATTGGTTTAAGTTTGGTCATTCTAGGTTAGTGAAAGAAAAAGCTTTCTGGAAAGAGAAGTCAAGATACATTGACTTCTTGCAAATCAAAACACGGTACCTCTTCACTGCGACACTAACAGCCATAGTGTTTTATTTACATCATAAGTCTCATTTCATTATTCTTATCTTGTGCATGTATGACAGAAAGAGGCAAGAATTCTTTAGTACCACTTACTCCTAAGGCAGAGGGACATATTTGTTGCTCTGTACTCAAGTAATATCCATTTCAGTACTTCCACAATTGTCTGAATACTAAAATCTCTGAAACAATTATGTGACCTGTTATATTCCCTAATAGTATAAATTTTAATTATAGGTTAAGATTAAAAAATTTTACTTAATTTATGGATACAAAAAAGCAGTTAAATATTTTTTCTTTATAGTGCTTTTTAAAAAAGGTATAATCAAGTTTTCCTATGCATTTCCCTTAAAATATTGTACAAGTGTAACAGACTTTGTTGTTTTTGAGATAATTTAGGGAAATACTAATATATTATAATAATAATTCTTGCTTCCACAGAGCATTAAACATAAATAGACAAATGGATTAAAAGTAGGAACAGAAAACAACATAGATGCATAACCTTTCCAGCTTTTCCAATATTTATTTCCAGACTTACTTTTCACAAACTGCTAAAGTCTATGTTATAATGTGCAGTCTACGATATACAGAGACTACTGTGAAAGAATTTAGAAGGAACCAGGTTTTCTTAAACCTATTTTGCACCTCTATAATTTTGCCAATTTTCACCTTTGCAAGCTCAGTTCAGCTATAGCAGTCTAAACTAAAAACTGAGTTGGTACCTGGTCATAAAAGGATGTTTAATTAAAACAACTTCTTCACCATCTCAGATTTGGCTACATTGATTTAGCTTTCAATTTTATCAAAGGGACCTGAGAGCTTGGCTACTCTTTTTTTTTAAGTAAGTATGAGAGGAATCTAAAATGTTTCAGGTCTAGGGATCATTCTTGACATTAACAACTAATGCATTACCTAGCAGAAATGTCACTCATGGAATCCAGTGTAGTTGTTGCAAAAACATGTGCCCTTTACTTGCTGCATCTCTGACCTTGAAACTAAAATTAGACAAAACTGAAAAACACAAGTCTACTTATCTCTAGATTTTTGGAGTGGAGGTAGATTTTTGGAGAGTTGAAAGCTGGCCTTTAGCCAAGTGTCCTTTCGAGTGTTTTCTGTTGTACCCTCTATTCTTAAATAATACTCTTTAGCAAATAATATTCTAGTGAAAGTTTTTCTCTTATTCTAATTCCAGAGAAAATCACCTGCATCTCCAATGATACACTGGTCTGTACCTGAACTGAACCATAAATTTCCTAAAGCAAAACTTAAATACTTTTGAGCCCTATTACTTCTCAGTGTTCTCCAACACTTTTTTCAAGAATTCTCTGGCGGAAAAAAATTTGTCTTATAAATGTTCCAACCATCCTCTTTTACAAGCTTCAACTTTTTAAATTTACAATCCAGAATTTTTATAAAACTTCACTGTACTTGATTAGTTATGCAGACATAAGTAAGGGGAAAAAAATACTATTTACATGATTCTGTTTTGCACCATTTGTAAACCTGAGCTAATACAGCTTGCTTTGCATGGGCAATTTTTCAAGTTTCTGTTGTGCTTGATTTGCCATCCGTACTTCTTCACACTCCAGTGTGTTCTGCCTCTAATTAGGGCATGGATAACAGAAAGAGGCTTGGAGAATGTGAGGGTATAAAATGAATGGCAGAGTGAAATACGATGCTCAGCTTAAAATCGACAAGAATTATTTTTAAAGAAATCGGAATTGTCATGAGCATGTACTGAAAAACTATACTTATACTAAGAAATACACTTGTCCCCATTCTATAGTCCTACCCTAAAACTAGGCACCAAACAGGCTAAATTCCACACCTCTCTGCAAGCTTGATAGCTGAAATGGCTCTCCATTGTGTAAACCAGTTCAAAATTTGACCTTACGTATTTTTGTCGTATGTTTTCTGAAGTTATGCTGGTTTAAGATTATGAATAACCAAAGCTCTACTTACTTTAATAGAACTTGTCTGTGTGAATCCGATGGCTTGTACTTGCTTTTATAAGATGTGTAAATAATTCTTCAAGTGTAAACATGTTTTCCCATTCTCTGTATATATATACACACATTTATATACATCCATATTTTGATATGTAAATACATATATATAAACAACAAACACACAGAATGGAACTATTCACTATAAAAAATCATTTAATTTTTTGAGCAACTGAACCTTCAAAGTATCTCTTTCAAAACTAATGACTGATAAATGGTTAAAAGGCTGTATGTGGTCATGAACATAAATCTTTACTATCCCAGTTCCATTCACTTTTGTATCATAAGAGTTTGTATATGTTTGCTGTTAAGCCCTGTATGGATCTATGTACTCTCTGATCTATGAATCTTCCTGCTCTTTAGTTACAGCATAGTATAGCTCAGGTGGATCTTAGTCTCATTTATTCACTGAGGAACTTTCTTCTAAATATTTTGTTTTCCTGCATGTGGAGGCATGATGCCTTTTAGAAAACTTTGTCAGTGATAACTGTCATTTGTTTACATGAAAATGAGCAAGATAACTTTGGATCAAAATAATCTGGAACTTAATATGAAACTGTAAAGCAATTTTAATGATGAAGGGAGCCCATGTTTGGTATATTAATGTATTAGTCATCAGTTAGAGCAGGTTTCATGGGGGTTTTTTTGTTTATTTTTTTATTTCTTACTTAAACCATACTAGAACTTTGTTTTCCTCAGGTTCTATGTTTAATAACATTAAACTTCTAGTATGGCATTCAAAACAATGAATGAAAATAGAAATTAGATTAAGTAAAATTCAAATCAATATGTTTCTGGCCTCTTTTTTTCACACCCTTGCATATTCAATGTTTGTGTCTTTGGTTTAAAGGAAGAAAAAGCTCTCTCCAAGGCCAACTCACCTAAGCTGCTGAAGACTACTTAGAGGACATGTGTTCAGGCAAAGCATATTCTCTGTTTACAATTAGTGCTACACTGCTGTTTATTGCAATATGTTTTGATGCTGCATTCCGCAAACATTTGCTGAGCCATCAGCTTTACAAGATTTCCTATTGGAGGATAAGTTACACTCCCATAACAGAGACTCCTTTCTTGCTTTGAATTCCATGGAGGAACTAAATGACCTGTCTTTCTATTTTTAATGGAACCAGTACACTTTACTATGTAGAATAAATAAATTCATAGCCCTGTAGTAGTGATGCTGATAAACTTAAGCTATTTTTAATCAGATTCTTCACTGTGAATTAAACTACCATTATTTCGGCAAACTTCTGTTTACTAAAGTTGTATACAAGTGCTGTCTGAGCAGTTAAGCTGTTAATGAACACTAAATTATATGATAATGACTTTTCTCACAAGGCAAAGACCCATCACCTTTCTGATCTTTCAGATATCTTCCAAAGTCCTGATGAACCGGCTTTTCCTGATCCTTTCCTGTTGCTCCTACTAAATACTTCCTGTGAAATGTATAAGTTAATTTGCATTCATATAAGCATGAAATCAACTCTTATGTTACAATGCCATTTGTTTTCAAACCTTATCAAGGGCTGCAGTACTTACTGAGAGCTATGAATATGTAAAATCTTGTACTTTCTAATTTGAGCTCAAGGAAGGTTCAGAACTGTTTTTAAAAAGTAGTGTGTGTGTGTTTTGATCATGCTATTCTAGCTGTTGGTAACATACAGCTTGCTCTACCTTGCTAAGAGAATAATGTTGACCTTGTATCCAGCATGTATCATCCTTGATATTCAGCATGAATCAATTAGTAAAAATATATTTTTAAAATATAAAGTGATTGTTTCTTTACATAGAATGATTGTTTTCCTTTTCCATAGTGGTATATTCTTAGGGCTCTTTTTCCCCTTTTACTTGTTTAGTCCATAGTGTATTTTATGCCAAACCTTGGCAGTTTGCTGCTTGAAATTTTACACTGGTTATAGCCTGCTGAACATCATTAGTTTTCCTGACATTTACTTCTGAATGCTGTGGATGTACAACTCAGATCAATATGTGTGTAAAGTGCTTTAGAAGCTTATATGAAGAAGTTCCAGATAGAAATTTAGATTCTTACACTCGTTTCATGCAGGTCTTTGGAAGTTCCAAAAGGTGATGGGAGTTATCTACAAAACATCCAAACAGGAAACAACAGAAATTTGAAAACTTCTAGAAGACACTAAGCAGTCCACTGATATAGTAACAGTTTACTCTGACAAGCATATAACTTCTTCAGAGTAAAAGATGAAATATAATTAAATACTGAAAGGTGTTAATGATGAAGTTGTTCAGTCACCAAAGTAAAGTCACCTTTATAGCTAATCAACAATTTAGCAAAGCAAAAATTTCAGAAAAGGAAATCTGCAAAAGCTTCATAATTTGAAAGACAAATATTTTGGACATTCTTCCAAGCAAGATGGCTTAAGCAAGGGAGGTTACAGGTGAGCTATATCATCCCTTCAAAGACAAGCAAGGAAAATTCATGTGTAGTATTCTCATTATGAGAAGATGGGTGCTCAGTCTTTCAGCTGCTTAATAATGCAGGAGTATAATGCTGAGCCAATGAAGGTTCCTGAAGAGCAGGTTGTATTAGATTAACTTTATGCATTAATGTATTGATAAGATTAAAGGCTGGAGCTAGTTTGTTCCCAATAGCTGAAGACTTCAGAATATCAGGTTGGCACCTGCCTGCAAAACTCCGAACATTTTGGAAAGACTACTTTCAAGGAAATTAAAGAACACACTAAGGAGAGTTAATCCAGCAGTAGACTGTGATTAAGGAAGAAATTCAGAACAATGAGGATGGAAAAAACCCATATAATTTTGCAAAAGGAATGTACTTGGATGTGTGATAGCAGTCAGTATGAATTGCTCCTGGAAAGCCCTTGATCACACAATAAATATAGGTACATGTGAACAATGGAATTAATGCAGAACAAACTAAAAAACAGCAGCCTTAAGAGAATAATTTAATAGAAATGTGTAAGCCAAGCGTAGGTTACTGGTGAAATTGAAATTCATTGCTTAAACACAATTTGAATTCTGTAGATTTGAAATCCAAATTTTAATTTTTCACTTCTATATACTGAGATTTGTAAAAGAATATATAATGGCTGGAAGAGCAAGGAACAAAACATATTTGATATTTTGTTGTATTACTTGAAATGTTTTTTGACTTGGTAATAAGATGGAAGTCTCTGGTTTACATGACCTCAGTAAGATGCTGAAGGATAGAATTACTTCAGCTGTTGGGCAGCTAAAGACAAAGCGGGACAAGCAAAACTGCCATTATCTCAAATATAATTCAGACAGGGAAAACCTGTCACAAGAAAAAACAAACCAGACTCTACCAGCAAGAAACTGTTGAAATGTAGTTCACGCCCTAAACTAGAAACTGAACTGTAAAAAGGATTCAGATTTCCACATGGCAGAAGGGCAGATGTATCTATTATAGGAAGGAAAATTCAGGGGAAATGAAAACAGTTTTGGAGAATTTACATTTTTTTTTAAAAAAGGTAGACTTGGGAACAAAATCCAAGTGGAAGGTATTGACAGTCTTATTTATGATTCTTAAAATTAGACTAGTTGCTAGACTGTTTGTTCTAGAAAGCAGTTTTACATTAGTATGTGAAATGGCAGCACTTGATTGAATGATACTTCATCTAATTCATAAATATGTCTTGTAATTTCTCTGTGTGTTTAAGGTAACTTTAAATTATTTGTTAAATATTGTTAAAACAGTTAATATATTGTGGTACGTAGATTTAACACCATTGGAACTTGTGGCTCTTGTGAACTATTATCAAATTTCAGATAGCAAGTATATCTATCTATCTCTATATGTGGTATGAATGTAAAACTAACAGAATAAGGAACTCTGGTTAGTTTGCAAACAACATGAAGAATGTTAGCAAAGCTTCTTAATTTTTGAGTCTGAATGTAATCAATGGGTCAGATAGAAAGAAGCTTCAGAAAGATCTCTTCCTCTCTACTGAGGAGTTCTTTAAGAAATACAAGAACATGCATGAGCACAGTTGTTCTGAGAGCGTGTCTCATTGACTATGGATACATGTCAAAAGTGAATACAAATTTAAATTAGTTGGTAGTAGGTATAAATAGGACAGTGGTCTTCCTTTCATTCTGGATAACTAGTTAGAGCACTGGTGTGACAGTGAGTGCCCTGCTCTGCACAGCTCTGGCTGGCATCTCACCTTAGGTTGTTTTGTTAGCCTGAGGATAGGGGCCTTGTCAGTAATCACCGTTGCTGAGTGCAAAGATCCCTCTGAGCCACCATGGACAGCAGTGCCCTGGGGGTACGTTCTGCTGAGCTCCCCAGTACGTGCAACTGGGTGAGGCAAGATCGTATCATTTTTCCAAAGGCTTAGTGAGAGGCTGAATTTTGCATGCCTGGAATCTCTAAATCTTTACATCCTGATGACACTAAAACAGGAGTACAACTACTGATTGGGGAAATGATCATGTCAGTTTTGTCATAGAACATGACTGAATTAATGGTCTACTATTAATAGCCTTAGTTCTTATTCTGTTGATAGGACCTTACTGAAGGAAGGGAAGATTAGACTAGATTTGTCAGGGAAATTATACATGAACAATAAACCTTCTCCATTCTTCAAGAGAAATAAAAATACTACACAAAATTGAGGTAATTTCATCAGACTACAACTTTGAAGGAAGCAAAAATTTCTGAAAACTTTGAGTACTGTTTAAATGTTTTTAACTGACGTTTTGAAATGGTTTCATTTTGCATTCTTGCAAAACATTTAAAACTACTCTGAAAAGCCTGAAACGATATAATAAAGAGGTGTACACAGCTTTGGAGAAAATGTGGCAGTAGTTCTGTGAATAATTTACGAAAGATTTGTTTCATTTGAAACTAAATAGGATATATGAAGAGAAAGAAATGGTAGATTTTATAACCTGAAGTTTCTGCCCTTCAAAAAATTTGATAAAAAAGCTAAGCTGACCTCTATTGTGATCCTATATTTTCTTTTAATGTATTTAAATTGGCATTAGCATACTATTCTTTTAAAAAATATTTTCCATAGTACTTAGTATTGTCTAGTTCACACACAGTCTAATGAGCTTTAGGAGATACATGTCTACAAATTAAGCCCATGTTTACTGTCTTGGAGAAGGAGAGAGGAAAAAAGAAATAAATGGTGTAGTTCTATTTTCCTCAGGCTACAAAGCAAGCTGATAGCAAAACTGGGATTAATACCGCCCCAATGCAAGGTTGTCCAGAAAACCTCTTTAAATCATGTTGCTGCTTAGTATCTTAATTTTAAACAACTATTCAAAACCTTTCACAACCAAATCCAAGACCACTCGCAGTTTCCTATCAACTCTGCTGATCCTTTACACATTAAATTAATATCCTGTCACTGTAAAACATTCTTTTTGGAGGGAGGAAAAAAAATGAGTTCCATGTTTTCTTATGCAGATGGAAAAAAAAAGGAAAAAAATAATGCCTCAAACCAAAATTAAACTACTTTTATGAGGGTGCTTATACGACATTCAGAATTATGTAAGTTAGGAGAGTGATTTGTAACTATTATACCTATAGATATATGTAGAACACTGGATTTTCTTTCTGACTAGCATCGACACTGATTCGGGCATAAAAGTCAAGGGTTTCTAGGCAACTTGTCATAGATATGAGGTAATTTTGATCTATTCTGAGCAATCTTTTGTCAGATGTGTGTATGTTAAACATTTTAATGACCATGTAAGATTTATTTTTCGGGAATAGAGCAGAACAATCCAAAATTATTTATAATGTGAAGGCAGAAATGTAATGAAAAATTATTTCGAGAGGATCAGAAAATAATTAATAAAGAAAAATACGAGTGTGTAGACAATAATTGTGGTAATTATGGTAGTATCAATTTCATGAAATTAATACCTGCAGTTATATAAAAAAATCATCATAATACACATGTCAAAGAACATAGCAAAATTAACAAGAGCTGTTCACACGTAAACAGCTTGTCTAGGCATCGATGTTGAACAACTTTGGGATAGGCATGACAATTCAATTCTGACCTTTTACTTTCAGCAATAATCAGGAATAAAAGTTATTTATAATACTGCTTTCAGGATTTTCTTATTCAGTGTGTACTCTATCTTCTTCTTTCAGAAATACAGTACAGTAATTCTTGGTGTAAATTATGTGTAACAATGAGAAAGACTCATGTCAGAAAACATGAGCAAGAAGAGCATGGCAATTGTAAGAAAAGCAAATGTTGAGAAGTTATGGGATCTGCCTACATTGAATCCTCTCAAACCACAGTATAGCCAGCTGCAAATTTAATGTCTCTTCAGTGAACTAGTCAGGTTGATACATTTTCTGACACATATAACTTTTACTAGTCACTGTTTCTTCTGTATGTTTATGTCACTGTTTTGATATTCTAACACAGTCTATTTTTTTCTCTTGTCAAAGAAATGGCTTGAGATCATAATCATATTAGTTAATGAGCTGAAAATATTGAAAATCTTGACATTATTTTTGACAGCTATAGAATGAGAAGAACATCTTTATTTTCTGTGTTATAGGTTTCCTTCAAGTTGTTTTCCTGAAGTGCAATCAGCATTGTTTGCGATCTACAAAGAATTACAGCATGAAATTTTTACACACAGACTTCTTTCATACACAGTGAGATAGAGGAGAAAGTGGTAGAAAAAAATGGCTCTAATTCTGGAAAATGAATGTGAAATACAGTGTTTTCTGGATAGATAAAGTAATAAAGATTCTTCAATAGATAATGTAATTTACATAGGAATTAATGTAATGAGCAGAATAATTTAAACACCACTGAAATCTAAGCACTTCGAGATTTAGGAGAGTATTGGGTTGCTCCCACTGGAAAAAAAAAAAAACCAAAAAAACATGGAGTTGAAGATAGTTAGGGTCATATTCTAAGGCAATAATAGTAAATCTCCCACCTTGGACATAGTTAAAAGCTGTCTGGAAATCATGCTGGGCAACTGGCTCTAGGTGGAATGAAAACTTACTGGAGTCTTTTGTGGTTTTGTCTGTGTTAGTGTACATTTAAAAAGCTGGACAGAAGCTACTGGAAGTTTGGGGGGTTTTGTACTCTAGTTTGCTCTAAAGTCTTGTGCTCAACAACAACTTTGTCATCCAATTGAGTTGTTCATACATTGAAAGCCTTTGCCTTCAGCCTCTTACCACCTCCCTCACTCCAACCTGGAGTGCAAATGATCAGCTGGGCAGTGGGAATGTAGTTCTTCTGCAACACTCAGCATGGAGCACTTATATGTATGGCAGATTTAAGGAAACTAATTTCAATATGCTCATAGAAGGAGAGTGTATTCTGCAAAAGATTCCATTTGCTAGCTTTTTTGATTGCTCTGTATTCCTTTCTCATATTGTCTGTTTTTCTTGAGGCTCTGATCCATACAAGTTCTGGCACGTCCTGTCAGAATCAATTTATTGCATTGCAGATGTGCATTCAGCTTGAAAACTGCAATGCATGTTTTTACTGTAAAGGTAGAAATAAATGTTTAAGGGTGGTATTGCAATCAGTTGAGTAAAGACAATTGTGTCATGAATACTTCATCATCTTTCAGTCTTACTGAACGTCTGAAAAAATGTTTGCTTACTCAGTGCCATCATCTTTACTTCCTTTAAAAACAAATTGAAAATATAGTTTTAAACACCTGAGTATACTTGAAACAATGATTTTTAGGCCTTTTAAAATTTTGATCATGCAACAAATATTTAAACATTAAAATAACTTCAGGGGAGAAAAAATGTCAAAACTTCAGATTTTGCTTTGTGTAAGACTTTAAAGTTTGGCTCTTGCAGCAGACAAAGTAGCATGCAATATAGGATGACTTCCTATGAGTGCTGATGTTGTCCTTTGAGAACTTGCTTTGGATGAGGAAATTGCTCTAGCTCTTACTCCATGTCAGGAAAGTGCACTTCTGTGACAGACTTTTCTTGTGCTTTTGCCTCTGCTTTAGGATGTAACTTTTCACTAAAACCAAAAGGAATGTCAAGCAGCTCAGGATCTTAACATTACTCATCTGTTGTCTAGGATGAATGTTTCTTGCAGTCAAGCTTGACTCAAAGGCACAACCCAAGCACATTACCACTGCATGGCTGATATGGTCCCTGAAAATAGAACTGAAGTACAAGTCAGGTTCCTGCTGAGCACCTGAGTGTCCAGACCTGCAGACCCGTGTCTTTGACCAGCAGTAAAGAAAGAAAAAACCCCAAACATTAGTAGATAGCATGAATGATTAGGTAATTCATGGTTGAGTTCAGCTTAAACTTTAAGATGACATGACAGTTTGATTGTGATGATGATGATGTCAATCGCTTTATTAGGGATTTCATCCTCCATGTGATAGGCTGTTAGAAATTAATATTTTGTCAGTGCTAAAATACATATGTCTAATGAGAAGTTTCCTCTTACTAATTAAAGAGAAAATGTTACTCCATCAATAAACAGACTTGAAAATTTCTTTGCAGCTTACATTTGATTAACTGAATGTTATAAAGTATTCACTTTTGTGGTAAATGAATGAAATTATTCCTGTATTTCTTCATATTCTGGAGAAAAATTATTATAAAGTATTTGTGGCTGGAATACTCACTACTGCAACAGTCATGTAAAGCTTTGCTATTTGAATTATGATATATTCCTCTTTTTTCTTGAGTGTTGTTCATGCTCATATCTTATGAATCTAGACCTTACAGAAAAGGTTTTGTTCATTATAAACTATATGAAAATGAACTAATTTACCTTACTTTTTATATGTGATTTCTGTAATTGTGGAGATAAATTAACACGGTTTCTCAAACATAATTATTTTACTCTTTAATATTCAATTGGTAACTCCAATAATTTGTATAGATTACTTTTTCACTGCTTTCCATTTGCATTCAGACAGTTGTCACTGTGTGTGTTTTTAAGATGAGTACTTGCTTTAATCTTCAACCAAAGTCAATAAGACTCTATAGCAACTGAGTAGAAACATTCAATGATGAGGAATACATTATGTTATAAAAGACTAGCTGTCTGAGATATTAACTTCTTCCTGTCTTAAAAAGGATGTTTTTTAAAATGCTTAATATGAAGACCCAGTCTGTGCCAACATTTTCAACCACACAGGTTAATGGGAAAACAAATCTTGTAAAGGTGCTTTTTTTTTTTTTTTTTTTTTTTTTTTTTTTCTTCCCCCCCCCCCCC
>VZSC01011801.1:38742-51725 GCA_013398225.1 Steatornis caripensis
TGCCCAGCGACAGGACAAGGGGCAATGGGCACAAACTGGAACACAGGAAGTTCCACGTGAACATGAGGAGGAACTTCTTTACTGTGAGGGTAACAGAGCACTGGAACAGGCTGCCCAGAGAGGTTGTGGAGTCTCCTTCCCTGGAGATATTCAAAACCCGCCTGGACGCATTCCTGTGCAACCTGCTCTAGGCTAACCTGTTTTAGCTTTAGCAGGGAGGTTGGACTAGATGATCTCTAGAGGTCCCTTCCAACCCCTACCATTCTATGATTCTATATTACCTAACAAAGCACGTTTGCTAAGATTTTGTAATTAGCAATAAATAAATTAAAACTAAGATTTTCTTTTTCTTTGAGTGCTCTTGGCAGTACTGACAGTAATCATGTGCCTTGCGTGCCTCCAGGGAACCCTTCCGTATTTACCACAGAGAGGATGTGGTAAGCAAAGTTTGATGAGTTAGACTGATTTCTTTTTATATATGCATGTTCACTTGTGTGTGTCAGTGATTATAATTTGCAGATGGGGAAATCGTTTCTCCTTTAAAGAAATCTATAAAAGTATATTTTGAACGTACATCTAGTTATTTGATCTGACTTGCTTTATAAAAAAAATCTAATCTTTTCCAGCATCAAGGAGCTTGTACGTGGTGTCTTTATAGGATAATTACCTGCAGTTTCAGTGTATGTTTACAGATTTGAATTAGTTGTACCTCAAAAGCCATTAACTTGTGTCTACCTTATTTTAAGTACTCTCAAGAACCTTCTGCTTTTATTGCTCAAAAAATTAAACTGATCTGTACTGGAAATTCTGGCTGTACATGTGAAAGATGAGTACCCATAGTCTGACCATCTTTCATTTCTAACATCTTTTTCCCTTTTATTTTCTGGCTTATTATACTTTACGTTATCCTTTGCATCATAGTAATTCAGTAATACATGCAATTCTATAGCATATTCTTATCAAAGATCTCATGTTTAATGCGTTGACTTCTTTCTAATGTTTTTTTCAACATGAGTGCTGCTGAGTACCTAATTGTTTCCTTCCATTTCAGAAATTTTTCATTCCTTGAATTCAAACTTAAACTGTAGTAGCTTTACCTCTGCACAATACGTTTTTTTAAAAAGCTCCCTTGTTACAGTCTGCATGTGTTCAGTCTTGTGATAAATAGCCTGTCACTAGTTAGAGTGGCAACACCTCTGCCCATAGGGTTTTTTCTAATCACTTACATAAATTCTGAAGAAGATAGTTAACTTCAGATCTCATTGGTTGCTTCATCAGTTATCAGAATCATTAATTAAATGTCTTTTGGGGCTTATCAGCCCCAAAATATGAAAGATTTTAGTGTCAAATTTGTGTTTAGGAAATAAATTTCAACCTCTGGGTGTGAAATCAGGCCTTATTTGACAATGACAAAGTATCAGCAGAAATTCATTTAGTTTGCACAGTTGTCAAGACAAATTCAGGAAATAGTTACCAGTATGTTCATGCCTGGTGGTTGTTTTAAGGGTTTAGATATTTGGGGAGTAGGGTGAAGGGAGAGCAGGGTGAGAGGAGAATTGGAGGGTTTTTGTGGTGGCTTGATATGTGTGACTTTGGAGTTTGGGGGTTTGTGGGTTGGTTTGTTTTTTATTTGGGCTGTGTACATCAGTAGAGTTGTACCGAGATACTTCTACACTGCCTTAAGAAAATTTCTCATTGTCTGACTCAGTATTTCTTACTGATGAACTTTGCATTATGGCATGGTGATCGACGAGTAGTGACTGTTGGATGAGTAACAAACTTTAGTCTATATTTTTACCTACCAGTCATGTCTTAGCGGAGATATTGTAAAGTACAGATTATTTGTATATGCTTTGTTTCATTCTCCATATTGAACTATGCATTGAAATGTTCATTAATCCATCTGATCTTCCATTCAAAATGTAATTCTCAAGTCAATGAAGTAGTTCTCCTCTGACAAAATAGTTCTTTCCAACTCTGCCTTTTTAATTAAACCCAGTAGTGAGAAAAGGGAAGGGAGGTACAGGAGGAAAAGCAAAGGACGTTAGGAACAGTGTTGTGGGTTGACCTTGGCTGGATGCCAGGTGCCCACCAAGCTGCTCTATCACTCCCCTCTTCAATAGGACGCAAGGTGGAAAAATAAGATGAAAAAAACCCCATATTGGGTCAAGATAAAGGTAGTTTAATAAAGCTAAAGCAAAATCAAACGCCTCATATGGAAGCAAAAGAAAACAAAATATTTATTCTCTACTTCGCATCAGCAGGCAATGTCCAGCCACTTCCCAGGAAGGAGGACTTCAGTACATGTAGCGATTGCTCCAGAAGACAAACATTGTAATAATAAATAATGCCCCCCTCTGCCCTCCTTTCTCTCAGGTTTCACTTGTGAGCAGATGTCATATGGTATGGAATATCCTCTTGGTTAGCTGCGGTCATCTGTCCTGGCTATGTCCCCTCCCAAGATCTTGCCCACCCCCAGCCTACTGGGTGAGGGTGTGAGCATTGGAGAGACAGCCTTGATGCTGTGGGAACACTGCTCAGCAGTAGCCAAAACACTGTTGTGTTATCAACAGCTTTCTAGCTATTAATACAAAGCACATCACTATGAGGGCTGCTATGGGGATAATTGACTCCATCTCAGCCAAACCCAATACAAAGAGGAATCCCACTTCATGCAGGAGAGCACTAAGGCGGAGTTAATGCTTAGGAGAACGTAGAAACTGAAAGAGGTTGCATGAAATTGTTACTTTTGTATAGATCTTATATAGTTTACATTGTAGTGCAATTATACTGTTTTTGTAGAATACAATTGCAAGGTCTTGATTATTTTAATGACCATTGAACACTGAAGAAATTTCAGCCCTTGATGAGAAGACACTACATGGAAGTTCAGAGTCTGAAACCATGGGATTGTCTTATTCTATTGTGGCAGAAATAGCCAATCACTGATATTAATTTCAGGATCTAGATATTTGTTCCTGCACACGAGCACCAGAAGAGGCCCACATCTCTAGAAGTAGTGTTAAATAAAATTTTTATACAAAGAATATACTTACGACCTTAAAGTCTGTCCTGAATATGCAAGTAGAAGAAGTCCATGACTAAGTGCAGCAGTCTAGTACACCAATTCTGATTTTTAATGCAGTTATTTGAAGCATCTCTTATTCATGCTAGAAAAAGAAATATCAACCACTCTGGTTATTACAGACTGCATATTTTTGTATATCAATATTTTTGCTTTGTATTTTGGATATGGGATTGCAAACTTGAGTTGTTAGCAATTATTGCAATGTTTTTACCCTTTGTGTATGCTAGCTCCAAGATTTTTGCTGAGGCTTTGAGGCTGACAGCTTGAAACATGGTGAAAATTGACTTGCATTTTTTGTTGCTACCCTTCAGGGGATCATATTCAAATGATAAACTGCCTGCAACCAGTTAGATAACTCACCACTGAAGCTAGTGTGAAAGTAGTGAATGATGCAGAAAGCAGGTACTGGATAAGAAACTGACCTAGTTGCGGCCATCTCCATAGAAAAGAAGTTGCCAGGGTTTCTGAAGAATACTTATTCAAACCCACCCCCACCTCCCAAACAACAACAACGACTAAAATGTGTTTAAAAAATTATCTTGCTGATGGTGGAAGCTTGATGGAATATGGCATTATAGTGAAGTGACTCCAATGTACAGCAAGAAGCATATGAGAAGTATACTGTTGTGCTATGTGTTGTGGCGAACAAAAAGCAGACAAGAGGTCTTCATCTATGTCTATTTCAACAGTGAGTATGATTTTCATCTCTTTGAAATAAGCCAATTTGAATATAAATTTGAATGCAACGAGATCATGTTCACAAGGATTTAAACTGTATTTTGCAGAAGAGGTGTTTGTGAATTGGAATTGCAATTTAATTGCATTAAGGTGCACAGATTTTCTGAAAAAAGACTGAAGTTTTTATTTGTTTGATGTATCCTTACAATCCAATATAAAACTGCAAATTGTTGTGAGGATCAGGCATGCAAGTGATTTGGCCCCTGAACCAAAAAACCCTAAAAAAAGCAATAACATGGAGTCATGTGAGAATAAGGATACATTTTGTGTTTGCCAAAACCTAGAATTTTGGGGCTAGGGGGAAGGAAGTAGGAGTTAAATACCTTTTTTTCTATACTTTCTGATTAAAATGGTGCTTCATCAGGATCAGACAAAAGTAGTTGTGAAATTAGTAAATATTAGTAAGCAATTTGGGCTATATAGTTTTAGGCAGGAAAGATACGAATACTTGCTATGACTTGAGAAAAGACAGGAATAGATCCTGGTACATGTATCTCCAGTAACTTCTCAAAGTCACAGAAGCTTATAGGGGACTGGGGAGTGGGAGGGTGCCATGGTATTTGCTCCACCATCCCTTTTATAATAGTTATGCAGAAGGTTTCAAAGTTCTTTAAAGCAAACAAATTTTAAGATAACTGTTTCTTTTAGAGAAATATGGGAATTGGGGTGAGGGAATGGCATACATTTTAAATGTTTGCCTTTCTTTCAGTTTAGTCATAATTCACCATTTGGAACACAATTTGTTAGATAGTCTGTTTCAACCACAGTTACAAGTTTTACAAATAAAATAATTACTTCAAGAAAAATGTTGTCCAATTATATTCAGATTTTAATGAAAAAAAAAAAAGCAGATAATCCCTGTGCACAGGAACACTCTATTATTTTCAGCAATGAAATTAGTACATAGTCTACTGTTATTGCAGCTTCCATTTCTCAGTGTAAAATTTCTTTAGGACTCCTTTACATACCAACCTTACCCTTCCAGAGGGAAAAAGAGCAAGTCAAATGACAGAAAAGAACAGTCTTAACTTTCACATAACAGAAATGTCCATCTTTGTAATGTGTGCAGATGTCCAGATGTTGGCAGTGGGACGTTGCAGTGAGGAGGTTGTCTCTGTGAGGAGAGGTCAGGGCTGCCCTGTGCCAGACACAGATAGTTCCAGATGGCTGCAGTGGACCCACCACAGGGAATGGCTGAGCCCCGCAGCCACAATGGTGGCACATGGGGGAAAGCCTCTGTAAGAAAGAGCAAAACGCTGCCTGGCGGTGAGGGGATAGGGGAAAAGCATGACAATTAGCTCTGCAAGCATTTAGGCAAGAGGAGAAGGAGGTGTTCCAGGCACTGGAGCAGAGATTTCCCTGCAGCCCCTGGAGAGACCATGGTGGAGAAGGTGGACATACCCTGAAGGGACTGCAGTCTGGGGTGAGCCCACACTGGAGCAGGTTTATCCTAACGGACTGTAGCCCATGGGAATGACCCATGCTGGAGCAGGGAAAAAGTATAAGAAAGGGGTGGCAGAGAGGAACTGTCCTGAGCTGACCACATTTCCCATCCCTCTCCAGGGCTTGGAGGGGAGGAAGTAGAAGAGAAGGGAATGAATGAGTGAAGCTGAGCCTGGGACAAGGAAGGGTATGGGTTTTTTGTTTCTCACCATCCAATGCTATTTTTAATTGGCAATAAATTAAACGTCCCTAAGTCAATCCTAGTTTGCCAGTAACAGTAATTGTAAAGTGATCTCCCTGTCTTAATTTTAATCCACAAGCTTTTTCATCTTATTTTCTCCCTCTGTCCTGTTAGAGGATGAGGAGTGAGAGAGCAGCTGGGTGGGAGCCAGCTGGTCAACGTCAGCTCACCACAGAGGCGGGTTGTTCTTTCAGTTTGTGTGGTAGTTTCTCTGAGGTTTCGTATCAAAGAAAAATATCAAGTACATTTATGAATAGATTATGTAACAGTATGACGTTATGAGTATCACTTTTGGCATCACAAAACATAGAGGCTCTTGGCCAAGTGCTGTAACCTGTACAGCTCAATAATCTTTGCAATTAATGAGTAAGCAAATGCTGGCAGTCTAGGGCCCTGGTAGGAAGAAATCAACATAAGCAAGGATGTTAGCACTGTAATGTTTGAAATGCCCTCTGTAATCTTTCTAATTAACTGGAGACTAGAAAGACATGTCTTCATCAGAAACATGTCACTGCATTATTGTCAATAAAAGCCATTTCAAAAGAATCCCCATGTAAAATTTGAAGATACATAGTGAAAAATTATAGAAAAAACACTTTACATTCTAATCTACTTGTATTTAAATTCTTACAAAAATATGGTTTTGGTGACAAATATTTTAAAATTAGTAACTTCATTTCTATGTGGAAATGAAATAAGCATTTAATATTTTGGACTCAAATGGGACTAAACTGAAAACATTTTTGGTTGAACTGCTTTGCTACAAGGTGTTTAAGAAGGAATTGAAAAAACTGGAAAACAATTTAATTGCATTTAGTTACAACAAAACTTTTTTTTCTGATGAATTCTGCAGGGAAGTTATGTTTCAAAACTTACTGGTAAAGGAAATTAATTCCTGGTTCGACCTGCCTTTATAAGAATGCAATTCTTCTTTCCCCCTCCCTCTGTTTCTTTCTCACTCACAAGTCTGGAGCCAAATCTCTTTTCGGGTTTTCAATAGATATTTAATTAAAGAGATGCTACTTCTGTTCTACTGTCTTTTAGAAGGATTCTGATAAACCAAAGAGAATACATAGAGTAAGCTGAGAGATTAGAAAGTGACTCTTCTTGAAGTTACTGCTTTCATTATGAATGTCACTCTGTAAAACTGCTGCAATCATACAGAACACTCTTGAAGAGGTAATATGAAATGTTCTTCATGTTAGCAATTGGACGGCAAGAAAACTCAAAAAACAGTCACCCAAAAATTGCAAAGTTAAAAAAATACTGTGCACAGAAGTCAAAAGGTTAAGTTCAGCAATTTCATATTGATTTTATTTGATTGCCACTTTGACCTGGAACTTGAGTATGGTATCTCTAAGCACTTAGATATGACTACCTTTGTTTGCATTCGATGTTTTGAAAAATCCTGACAAATGTTCATAGCAGTAGTGACCTAGAAAACAAGTAGCTTTTCAAACAAATCATGCTGTGTATTTATTTATTTATTTAAAAGTGGGAAAAATCTCACATTTCTTGTGGTACTCTAAAAGCATCAAAAGAAACTCACACAAATAAAATCTTAAATACCTTTGGCTCCTATCACGTCATGAGCAAGCAGACAGAAAAGACTTGTCTGTTGCTTTTTGAGACCACAGTTTACTAAATCAAGTTCTTTTAAAATATTTTTTCTCTTTTCTTATGTTATACTTTTCTCTCTATGAAATATGAGGGATGTTTGTGGGAGGAGGGAATTCTTGCTAGGTTCAAAAGGATCCCCCAAGAAGTGTGCTGGCTTTGAAGGAGTTTTTGCTACATGCCAGAGTTTACATCTGATTGCAGCTACTTTGGAGCTGTGGAACAGTTTTCTGAGGAAATGACTGACAAGCTGAATAAACTATTTCTACAAGCTTACGGACCCTCAGTCTATTTTTTCCTCTCATTTTCTTTCAGAGTAGAAGTGACATATAAAATCACAAAGAGTTTTTATGTGTTTTTATGGCAGGAGAAGCAGGGAAAGGGAAAAGAGTATTAAAGTATGCCGAAAGAACTGCAAAAAAGAACATGAAAAATTTCAATTGTCTAGACTTTACCTCTAAAAACTTGCATTGTACTGCATTTTATTCCCTCTAATATCTAGATGTGCAAATAAACATAGATAGGGAAAAAGGAAAAAATAACTTATTCCCCTTCTTACAAAGTTACTGATCTCATCAGCAGCTGTTTCACATATGAGTAATTCACAGAATTCAAAATTTCCATACTTGGTAGTCAGTTCTGAACTGGTTAATGCTAGTCAGGAAAGCCAACTTAGGATTTATTAGTTCAATGAAAAATCCAGTTCAGCACTAAGTCACAATTTAAAAGTACAACTTTTAGACTTATGAGGCAGAGATAAGAAACAGAAATCTTACTGTGTTGCTATATTAATTATCTGTGGGAAAAATCTAACTAGATTAGCACTTCTCCGTCTGGCAAAGCAGTGCCTGAGAGGATGAGGTCTTAAAAATCATGAACTGATAGGACGAATGAGGAAGAAACACTCACTGTTTCTTCCCACACAATAAATGAGAAAGAAGAAACTAGCAACTGACAGATCCAAGCAGATATTGAGCTACTTGGCTATCTGTGAGCAAAGATGAGCAACTTGGAGCAAGAGTACAGTGAGTGTGGACTGGTGGTCAAATTTATAGAAGTCCAACAAGTCTACGAAACCAGAGTCCAGAAACACATCCGGTGTTTCTCTTAAGCATGTCCAGTTCTCCTTACATCCTTGAGGCACTTGCTCGTGGTCTCTGTCCCCGTCCCGAAGAGAGAGTGCCCTTACCTGACTCAGTTTGCCTGTTCATGAATCTGTATCAAGAAACTGCTCCAAGGTCCTGTAGTTTTGTCATTATTCTTAGGGGAAGGTTATCCCTGCTTTTCTAGCTGCACAAGAACTTCAGTTTTACGTTTTGGGTTTTTTTAGGCCTATTTTACACATGTACATAGGCCTTTTGTATAGCAGGTAAAGGTTTTGAAATATGACACTAAGGCATCAGGAAACTTAAAAATACATAGAATATTCAAATATTTGGAGGTTTTTTCTTGTTTGAAGATCTCAAGATTTTTTACTGCTTATTGAAAATAGTACGAAAGGCTAATTTAATCCCCTAGAGCATCTGAGTGCTGCTCATGTTCAGGATTTGATTAGTATATCTGCACTCTCATGAAAATTAAAGGTATAAATATCTGATGAAAGACATCTGCCTACAGGAGGTGATGTGAATTGCCCTGCAAAGAGCTCTACACAGAGCCTCTTACAGCTTCTCATCAGAATTAATATTATTCTTTCTCTAAATGGGAGTTCGGGGATAAGAGCTTCCTTTCCCCATGTTTGTGAAGGATCTTACAGCTACCTGTAAGACTGTTGTGGGGTGCAGACTAGTGTTATATATGTTGCCTTGTCCTTAGGTCAACGCTGAAAATAAGATGCAGAGCATGTAATCAAGACTGTCCTATTAGACTGTCCTGATTACTACAAAAGCAACAAGATCCAGGCTTTGGAGCATAGACTGCATGAGCACCACGCTCTTAGAGATCCACCTAGTGCAGAAAGAGCAAGAACACCAGTAAGAGCAGTGGGGTATTGCACAGTTGAAAGACCATGATTATTATCTGGTGCAGAGTCATCAGCACAGGATACCAGTGATAAAAGTGTTGGCGGTAGCATGATGACAAGGACTTGTGGATGTTGGGCCAAGGGGTAGTTGTGCTGGTAAGACTGTGGATATTTTTCACAGGATATGAAGTAAAACACACATTTACAAACAAGGCCATTAATTAGTACAACTAAGTAAGTTTTTTGAGTGGTGCAACAGTGAGCAGATGGTATTGCACAGTTGAAAGACGATGATTATTATCTGGTGCAGTGTCATCAGCACAGGATGCAGGTAATAAAAGAGATTACATATTATATAAATTATATACCTTATGTACCATATAAAGTATATATTCTATAATTTATATATTAATATATGAAATTATGTCTCTATGTATTAATGAATAAAATATATTTATATATATTTCTATACATATTTATACATCTTTTGTGTGTGTATATAGTGTAAAACTGTATATATTTATATATCTAAGTACTTCCTGGTCCAAAGGAAGGGGCAGCCAATAACAGGACTGCCTGAGAACATATGGATGTGACAGTGTCAAGAAATGGCTGTCAGCCAATCACAACACAGTATTAAAATACATGGGGAGTGACGCTTTCAAAAGTGACATCCTCAGTGTATGTAACAGGTAGCTTCCTTTTCCAACGTGCTCCTGGGTACATGGGGAGGGGCAACCTTTCCTACTGGCCAGTCCCAGGGCTGCTTGAGAGCACATGGGTATGACAGTGTCAAGAAATGATTGCCAGCCAAAGGAGCACAGAGCAGTATGATTATCAAAATGGCACTTCCCTGATATAAAATTATTTAGCCCTTTCATAAAATGGTAGCCAAAACAGTGGCCCCTGTGCATGTAGAGGAAAGGTCTTTCTCTGGCACTGTTTAACACCTTCATTGGTGACAAGGACAGTGGGGTTGAGTGCACCCTCAGCAAAGTTGCTGATGACACCAAGTTGTGTGTTGTGGTTGACATGCTGGAGGGAAGCGATGCATCCAGAGGGACCCTGAACAGGCTTGAGAGATGGGCCCATGCAAACCACATGAAGTTCAACAAGGCCGAGTACAAGGTCCTGCACCTGGGTCGGGGCAATCCCAAGCACAGACACAGGCTGGGCAGAACATGGATTGAGAGCAGCCCTGAGGAGAAAGACTCAGGGATGTTGGTTTATAAGAAGCGCAACATGAGCTGGCAATGCACACTCACAGCCCAGAAGGCCAACGATATCCTGGGCTGCATCAAAGCAGTGTGACCAAAAGTTAGAGGGAGGTGATTCTCCCCTTCTACTCCACTCTTGTGAGACCCCACCTGCAGTACTGCATCCTGCTCTCGGGCTCCCAACATAAGAAGGAAAGACATAGCCTGTTGGAGCGAGTCCAGAGGAGGGCCACAAAGATGATCAGGGGACTGGAGCACCTCTCCTACGAAGACAGGCTGAGACAGCTGAAGTTGTTCAGCCTGAAGTGAAGGCTCTGGGGTTACCTTATAGCAGCCTTCCAGTACCTGAAGGAGGCCTACAAGGAAGATGGAGAGGGACTTTTTACAAAGGTATGTAGTGATAGGAAGAGGGGTAATGGTTTCAAACCGAAAGAAGGTAGATTTAGATTAGATATTAGGAATAAATTATTTACTGTGAGGGTGGTGAGACCCTGGAACAGGTTGCCCAGAGAATTTGTGGATGCCCCATCCCTGGAAATGTTCAAGAGCAGGATAGATGGGGCTTTGAGCAACCTGGTCTAGTCAAAGGTGTTCCTGCCCATGGCAGGGGGTTTGGAACTAGATGATCTTTAAGGCCGCTTCCAACCCAAACCATTCTATGATTCTCTGATTCTGGGTCTGATGTACTTCTTGATAAACTGTGTGTGTGTCGGGGGGGCGTGGGGGGATGTGGTGTGGCATTGTCAGCCAATCACATCAGTTCATGTGACTGGAAGAGAGGGAGTGACTTCCAGAGCAAATGGCCCTTAAGGCTACTGGGAGAGAGTGAGATTTTTGCCAGAAGCGGAGGAGTTTGGCACCTGTTACTTCTTATCTGGTAAATCAGTGGTAACTATAGAACTAGCACTGCCCTAGGGTAAGGGTGTAAAAGAGATGGTAGTCTACCCAGAAGAGCTACCACAGCTAAAACTTACAGGGGAATGGAACTGAGATGGATGAAGGTATGACAAATCACATTAAAAACTGTCATCTGAATTTGCTTGGGTGAACTGGCTTCTGTTTAAACAAAATACTTGTATTCTGTATTAACTGATACATCCCATATTTTTGTAGCTGCCTATTTTGCAATTATTGAGGAGTAGGAGTGTAATGTGGTCATGACAGGTGTATGCTATTTTTTGGTTGGGCTTTAAAGGTAATAGTTCAATAGTCTTAATACATTACCAAGTGAATATCAACAAAGATATTTGCCAGTTAGGGCATGTTTTATGAACACATATGCCATTATGGAGATGATGAGAATTCACTTCTAGTGATCAGTACAAGGACCTTTACCATCTTGAAATTTGATACTAACCATACAGCCAGCGTCACTTAGAGGTTTCAGTAACTGCTGCCTGAAAGCAGGAATAATGTGAGAAAGAGAAAAGGAACAGGATAAACTTGTGTATTTCCTTCAGGAAGAACACATTGGCTCTTACCTTGTTTACCATAAACAGAACTAAAGATGAATACTTCCATGTTCTTTGGAAATAAGAAGTAGGTGAAGATGTCAGAAGAAGTAAAGAAGATGCAAAAAGATAACAATCACAAAGACTGCAGAAGAGCAAAGGAGTGAGTCAGTGTCATGATTTAAGGCTGGGCTGGCTATTAAACAGACTATCTTTGTTAACCCTCTACCTTCCCAAAAGATGAAGCAAAAGAGAAAAGGGAAAGAGGCTTACAAGTTGGCAAAACTAAAAAAGCTTTAATGTGACAATAATAAAAAGGTATAATGATAGTAACAGAAAAAATAATGAAACATATACAAATATATATAAAACCAATATCGAGCTTCCCTGATGAATGTCACATTACTCCAGACGCAACAGGGCAGGCCCTGGGAAAGTCCCAGACTGTACTCAGCAGCAGATGGGAACTGGATTCAGGAACACACAGATCACGCTTGAAGGCTGAAGAAACGGGCAGAGTCCTCCTCAGATGCTGGCCATAAAAGAAGAGAGAGTGACTCTTGTGATCACTCAGCTGTACACTGAGTATGATGCCTATGGGGTGGAATACTCTGGTCAGTTTTGGGTCACCTGTCTGGCCTGCTCCTCCTCACCGGAGGGTTGCAGTTGTGACCCCTTTTCTGCCCTTTCATTTCCGGCACATAAGAATGTTAGCAGAATCACAGAATGATAGAATGTTGGGGGTTGGAAGGGACCGCTGGAGATCATCCAGTCCAACCTCCCTGCTAAAACACGTGCCCCTAGAGCAGGTTGCACAGGAATGCATCCAGGCGGGTTTTGAATATCTCCAGAGAAGGAGACTCCACAGCCTGCTTGGGCAGCTGGTTCCAGTGCTCTGTTACCCTCACAGTAAAGAAGTTCCTCCTCATGTTCAGGTGGACCTTCCTGTGTTCCAGTTTGTGCCCGTTGCCCCTTGTCCTGTCACTGGGCACCACTGAAAAGAGTCTGACCCCATCCCTTTGACACCCACCCTTTAGATATTGATAAGCATTGATGAGATCCCCTCTCAGTCTTCTCTTCTCCAGGCTAAACAGACCCAGGTCTCTCAGCCTTTCCTCATAAGAGAGACGCTCCACTACCCTCATTGTCTTGTTGCTCTCTGTTGGACTCTCTCCAGTAGTTCCCTGTCTCTCTTGAACTGGTGGAGCCCAGAACTGGACACAGT
>VZSC01011802.1:3093-15997 GCA_013398225.1 Steatornis caripensis
GTGTTGCCATGTTAGAAGGAGCAGAGCACACTGTATAAATTAGAATTGCACATGGACAGAAAGGGAAAGAGAAAGAGGAAAAAACCTCCAGAAAAAATATAACAAAAATGTGTTTGCAATATTCCGAAAAGGCTGCACTTAATTCCTACCTTGAAACAGGTGCTGGCAAGTCACATCGTTTGTCTGTGCTTTGAGTTTTCTGGAAAATGGTCCTGCTTCATCTGTAACCTGTCTTGTTCATGAATGGAAATCATAACGGTTTGAGAAAGGACTTTCACTAATGCATAATGGGTTTTCTCCATAGATGATTCCCAAGCCGTGGCCTTAGTCCACACTAGAGAGGGCTCTGTCTTTTACTTTAGCCCATATGAATTCTCTCTAAATACATGCACACAGTATGTAGCCTATCACAAAGTAGTCTGTTGGCTCTGAAGGGAGGGATAATAATAATAATAGAGATAAGGCTGAAAATTATAATAATAGTCAACGATTTACAGATAGATCTCTAGGTTATTGATTCTGAAAGTGAATGAGAACTATATTTATCCACTAAATACATGGGTTTAATGCAGTTGCTGGAACAAGATATTTGCATCAGAGAAAACAAGAGCGTTCTAGGAGTTACACTAATGTTTTTTTCCCCAGCTCGCAACACAGAGGGCATATTCAGCTATACAAGGCTGCACAGTTTCTGCCTTTGCTCTTTTGATTTTAGGAATGAGTATATTGGACTTCATTTTCCAACCTTGTCAGCCCAACTCTCACAAGCATTACATTCAATTAGGAAGAAAACCAAAACCAATTTAAAACAAATGATCAAAGAAAGAATCCACAATGACTAAAGTTGCTTGCTCGCCACTGTAATGGCCATCTCACTTCCTCAGCTGCTGGGATTATCTCAAGAGAATAATGATAACTACTGTTTCTTTCAGTTTATCTCAAGGCTCCACGTTGTCTCGGTTTTCTAAGTATGTATGTTTTAAAATAGCTTTCCTTGTAAATGCAAATGGTATAGGAATGGCCTCTTAATGGCTTATTTTTATGTCCAGTATTAACTTAAGTGTGACTGATTTACTCAGCCTTCTGCTGCGTACAGTGGAGGAATCAAATAGTTATTGTTATTATAATATTGCCCCATGCAAGTGCCAGGTTATTCAGTGTGTCTCACTTCGTGTTGGCTCCCTCAGCATATGAAAAACCTTTTAGGCCTGTTGTGTGCTGAGTTAACTGTGGATTTTTAGTTGCCCCTGATTTCACAAGAGCATCTCAGCATAAATATTATAATTTTGGTTTATTTTTATAACAGCTATGCTGAGATGTCTAAAAGTGACCTCAGCATGTACTTCTTGAAAACTGCATTGGAAATGAACTCACCCTGGGAGGACATTTGGGACAGATGTGTCCTACTAGCCATTCAAAAGTCCCTTTTGAAGTTAGTTTAAAATAAATATCAAGTCTTTTCTTTTTAATGTTAAATCATTTAACATCTGTCACTGAATTTGTACCTTTATCTTCTGCTGTGTAGTCAAAGTCCTCTGTTTATTATTTCCTGCCACAGCTGATCCCATATCCTCTCCATCTATGTGATATCAGTGCCTCACATCTTCTAGCAGGTGCTGAAATTTGTTCTGTAAATGTTAACAGAAATGGAAGAAGAAATTTGAACATTCACTAGCAAATGTCCTCGGAAAACCAGCAGTTGAAAGAACCCAACAAAAAGCTCCTGCCAGAAACTATTTGATCATAAACCTCTCAAGCAGAAAATTGGCAATCACTGCAGAAACAATTCCTCAGGAAAGTATTCAACTTTCAAATAACCCTGAAGCACAACTCAATATCATTTGATTTCCAGTGAGGGAGTCTAGCAGTCCATCCCTGTGCCAGAACTCAGCACAACGTAAAGACCTGCCTACTATTCCCACAGTCCCTGGAAATGACATCCTTTAGGAAGAAAGAATGCAAAAAGTCATTTTTGTTATAGGGATGGCGATTCTCTACATGTGCAGACTCACACATAAGTGCAGAAAACACAAAAATTCTTGTCTGGTTTTCTGTAAAAGCCCTAAGGTTTTTGTAAATCCCTGGATGGATTTGCAACAAGGAAAATATATAAACCAGAAATCATTAGGATCTGATAATTCCACATACTTCTTTGCACACTCCCCAGGCGTGTGTGGGAGATGGTAAACACCAGAAGTAGTCATACGTGTGCGCGCACTGGATTTGACGTATAAAATAGATGTGGTATTAGCTGACACACACACAGAGCAGATGATGAAAGGGGAAAACGGCTGGTTTGGGACCAGCCTCTTCCAATTGCACTACTAGCTGAAATAAGCTAGGAGTGAAGCAGAAGGCTTTGCAGAAACCTGCAGGTTTTTAATTACTGTTCCGCTTCTCTTAGGTGCGGTAGACAGGGAAACAGAAATAGAGGTGGCTTCCTGCACTCTTGTGTGTCCTCATCCACAAACACAACAGGATCTATTGCAGTATGATGCGATCAGAACTGCTTTCCACACAAATCCAAGAGTTTCAATGGGAAGCTCTGTAAACAAGGAGACTGAACTGTGAGCATACCATTCACATGGGAAACAACTCTTGCTACTCAGTTGAGAAATATTTTACTGAGCGGAAAATGCAACAATCAGGAGTTTTTTATTTGTTAAGATAAACAAAGAATGTAGGAAGGTGGCATACTTATCCAATAGGTTGAGGTTTTATGAAGGGAAAATATCAAACATAAATGAGTATTTAAATAGATTAAATGTAAGATTATGGCATACGTAAAGAAGGCAGTGTATAATTTTTACAAAGTTCAGTGTATTCCATTTTTGCTGTACCATGTCACCTGCTTTAACAATTATTTCTTTCTGTTGCCCTCATTAATATCTGTTTTTCAAAAGGTGGCTTTGAGGGATAATTTAAGTTCCATAATTGTAGACTATGATCACTAATTTTATGTATTCCTAAAACATATGAGTGACTTGCTACGAGAGAATGTTCTGAAAAGGCTTAGTTTACATTCCAGAATGATCAAGATAGTAGAGGCATGAATAAAAAATTCATTTTCAGTCTACCAGATTGGTTTTCGCGGTATTGACTCCTGATTCTGACCAAGGGAAAATGGGAAGGGCTGAACCTTACTCAACCACGTTGATCAAACTCAACTCCTAATATGCAAATATTTCTCTTCTGTAGAAGAAATACACTCAATATGTGGATCGCCTCAAGTTCTGTCCTCTGTGCAAACGCACTTCAGCAAAGCTGATTTTTCAGGATATGTGTTCATACGTGCCTGTGCATTAGATGTCAGGGATCAAGCCCTCAAGGGTAAGTGTGTATATATATATTTGTATGGAAGAGAAATGAAATGTGACAACTGCTGGTGACAAGACTAAGGTAGTGTTTCACATGTATACTTTTCTGCCTCAGGTAATAACAGTAGCAGAAATGACAAAACTATGTAGGAGTGGGATGAAGTGTTTTAATTTCACAGTGCATAATATACAGCTGGTTGTAGTAATAAGGGAAAAACCAAAGGGATTAAATATCTTTTGAGTATCTGAAAACTAGATCATAACAGAAAAGACTTACTAATTAGTATTTAACCTCTAATGCGCACCAGTGCAGAGGATTCCAATAAAGTTTCTAGCTTCCTTAGGGATAGAAGTGAGATGCTGTGTATAAGTAGGTTTATATTTGTGTATTTTTGAAATGATATACTGATTCTAGTATACAGTTTATAGACTGAAAAAGCAGTAGGTGTTTTCAAATCTTTTAATAATTTTAGAATTACGGGTAAAGTAAGTAGTATTTCTGTCTACTAGAATATAAGAAGGTGGGAGTTTATGATACATTGTTGCCTAACCCAAGGTCTGAACTATTCATAAATCACTTGCCAGTAGAAATGTATTTATATTTCACTCTTGGTGGGAAAACTTCCTGCTATATAATTTGTATTATCTTTTACATCGATCATATAAGGTGCCTTCTTAATCTTACCATATTTAAGAAAAAAACAATGTATGACTAGGGAAACTGAGGCAGGGAAGGCTAACTATCTTATTTTGAGGAAGCATTTTATTTCTTCTCTCAACTGTCAGTTTAGTTTCATAATAATAAATATTGTACAGCCTATTCAAGCATATTTCCAACTTCTCTTTCCTCAAATACTGAGGATTTCTATAAGTTGTCTAGTGACCACTGCGGTATTTTTAAAATTTTTTAGAATTATTGTTACTGGTATTGTGTTACTTTCACAATAAGCATTGTAAAAGAGGAGGAGGCACTCTCACAGATCTTGGAGACAAACTTTCCCTGAATCTTCCCTTATCATGAGCTTTTAAACCCATAAATATCAAGTAAATATTTATTTAAAAGAAAATGAAATTACAGCAGATTATGATGAAAACGGAGATTATTACTTGGGCACTGACACAATAATTGTAGTGAAACAGTCCAACATGTTATTTCATGTAGCTGCAGGATGTAAATGCCTGAGACAGATATTTAAGATAGGTTAGATGAATTGTGCTTGGGCAGTGCTTGTATTTTTCCCCCATTGATTATAAGAGGAGCTGAAGGTGATTAGTTTAGATTGAGAGACCTAATTTCTTGGCATCTCAAGCTATGAAAGATGAATCCTGGCATCTGCTAGTGTTACCAGTGGTGACATTTTGTACTGTTCTATTAAGTCTCCTGCATCAAATCACCTTGGAGCAGACCTCCTTTTCTTCCATATATCTATTAGATGGGTTGGCGGTGTGTGAATATGCATTTCTACTATAACCAAGGAACTTTGTAGTCCTGAAAAGAGTAATTATTAGCTGCAACTCTGTCCTGGTTTTGGCTGGGATAGAGCTAGTTTTCTTTTTAGCAATTAGAATAGTGCTATTGTTTGGATTTAGTACAGGATTTAGTATGAGATGAATGCTGATGATACACTGATGGTTTTAGTAGTTGCTAAGAAATTAAGGACTTTTCAGCTTTTTGCTTGTGTGTGAGTGCACAAGAAGCTGGAAGGGAGCGCAGCCAGAGCGATGGACGCAAATTGGCCAATGGAATATTCCATAGCATACAATGTCATGTTCAGTATAGAGATGAGGGTTGGCCAGGAAGCTCGCACTCTCCTGTAACTGCAGTTTCGAGATATCTCTCTCCAGGATTGTTAGCCAGGAACAGGCTGGGCATAGGTCAGCAGACGGTGAGCAACTGCATTTTGCATCGTTAGTGTATATTCTATTATTACTACTGTTATTGTTATCGCTATTATTATTTATTTTATTTCATTTATTAAATTGTTTTCATCTCAATCTACAAGTCTCCCTACCTTTACCCCATTCAGTTCTCTTCCCCATGGGGTGTGGAGTGAGCAGTTACGTGGTGACTGGCTGCCAGCCAGGTTAAAACCAAAACAGACTCCAAAGACAGCTTCTGAAAACCATCAACTATTATTATGTTCAAAGCCTTATAAATGAGCTGTTTTCTAATTTCTCAACATCTAATAGAGGAACTTTTTTTTAAATTTAGGTTGGTCCGTTCTGGATTAAGGCAGAACTCATTCTGGCACTGGGTCATTTGGCAGCACCTCTTGATGCTCAGTCACATTCGCTGTTCACCGTTAATACAGGTGATTTCACAGGTCTCAGGTCAGGTCTGTTTTCTGTTTACTTATTGCTCAGAGAACATGAGCTTAAATTTCTGCGAATCAATGAGAACATTTTCTTAAACTGGCAATGTATTCAGTGCAAGGGCTCTCACTCTAATTTTCTTTCCTGAAGTACTATAACCTTCTATAGTTGCCCTGGCTTGGGGACAGGCATGGCCTAGATGTGATCTTTCAATCCTGTCAACTGATCTTTTTTTTTTTTTCCACTGGAAAGCCAGGCACCACTTACTAAAACACGGCTGCTGGTTTCTTTTGTATTATTTCTTTAAATTCTTGACAGGTGACTGAAATTATATGTTGTATACTCTAGTTCTGGCCTCAAATCTGAATTCTGATTGAGCCTGTTCACTGATNTACTAAAACACAGCTGCTGGTTTCTTTTGTATTATTTCTTTAAATTCTTGACAGGTGACTGAAATTATATGTTGTATACTCTAGTTCTGGCCTCAAATCTGAATTCTGATTGAGCCTGTTCACTGATGTGGCATGGGCTCAGAAAGCCAAAGTGATGCTGTTCATTCTTGTTGTAGGAAAAAAACAGATAACACCTTCAGGCAGGCAAACCATTGAGATCTATCTTGAAATCTTCTTTAGCAAAGCAGAACATGCTGGAAAGTGTGAATAGAAGTCATACAAAAGTGTTAGTTTACAGAAAGCTACTGTTTAATTTGTGGAGAATGTGAAGGGGATGAGAATGAACGACCTCATGAGACCTGATATGATAAGGCTAGCTGACTCCAAGGAGCCCATAAAATATCCAGAAAGATACAGGAAATGAAAAGCACCCACTAGACCCCCCTGCCAAAGAACTCGGGAGGAATAAGAAATGAAAAAGAAGAAAGAAAGAACAATGCTTAGGGAGTAAGTGTTACGTGAAATCAGCAGCAATGGGGCAGCAATGGGCAGTAACGAAGTTAAAACACAACAAAAAAACTGACCCTGTGCGTAATATTTCAAAAAAAGATGTATCTGCAACACTGGAATAATTCAAAATACAAGTGATTGTGGATGATACCTGAAACTTAAAACAGCTCTGTTTTTAACTGTTTGATAGTTGCCTTTTAGAAAGAAAATTGCAAATATCGCTATTTTCTCAGGTACATACTTTACTGTACTATATTCTTGAAGAAAGGCAGCTTTCTGACTGCTGCTAGAAAGCAGATAAGGACTTATCTGGAGCTCTTAATCTGGAGAGCCAAGCAGCGAAAAGTGCTGTGCACTGGAGTGATGTTCTCTCATTTTCTCGCAATACCTTTGAGATAGGCTGATCTGTTTGTGGAATGGAAGACTGGATTTTCAAAGGACACAGGGAAATTAGTTGTATGCAAAGATGTATGAAGACAACGGGAGCCCCGTATTTAACGTACTTTCTCCAGATTCCGTATAAAGACATGTTGTACTGATTTCTAAATTTGACTAACTCTTCCTCAGAAGTCTCACAGCTTTCTGGTGTTTCTGTACAAGCTCAAATGGATGATTAATGCCAAAAATTGTGTTTAATGCTGGAATATTTAGGAATGCAGTAATATCTTTCTCTTATGGGGTGTAGGATGACTTACATTAGGACGTTACTGTGTACATGGACGTGGAGTAAGCATTTAGAAGACGGTCGTGAGACCCTGTGGGCAAGCTGCAGCTGTACTAGAAGTCAGCCTGTCCAGTTTAATAAAATTGGCTCCAGTACCTGCTTGTAGGATTTATGTGCATCCTGTGTCTGGCTTAGTAGAGAGCTTCCTTCTTTTCTTCATCTGTGTAGTCATGGACCTGAAAGTCCCATTCTGCACCCCATCCCTGCATTGCCTCTAGTCTGCTTGTAGCTGCACTCATGCTCCTTGCTTCTGCCTCCACAAATGGGTAGCACTCACTGAGAAATCCTCTTGGGAAGAGCGACGGATTACAGCTCTCTGCTTGTGCTGCAGTCATGCTGGGTCAGGTCTGGGCTGAGCATCGGCACAGAAATAAATTATGTTCCTGGAAACATTGCTGGACTTTCTGATGTGACACTTGCTGTCAGGACTAAACTTCTCGCATCATGTAGCGTCAGGAGATTTGCTGCCCTTGTGAGTAGCAGATGTCAGTCAGGCAGTCAAGGGTAGCCAGAGGGACAATTTAAATGGAGGATTGCACAGCACTCTGCACCATACAGGGTGGTGTGGTTCGTACAAGTATGGCAAGATAAGAAGTGTGCCTTACTCCTGGTTTCAGCATGCTTTGCTGTCTCTACTCTCAGATTAAATTAAATTCCCTGATTCTGGTGTTGAACTCTAGGGATGGCAGAACAAGACCTCTCCAAAGCCATATAGCATCGTCAGCGACGTACACCTGGGCGACAGAACCCAAGCGGAAATGAACAACTGTTTGCCAAGTATTACCATGATTCTGCTTTTTCCTGATGGTGAACACAATGCAAGCCCTGCTTCTTTGCAGACGTCCTCCCATAACAGCAAGCAGCATTTCAACTACTTCAAAAATATATTTTAAAAACATTTTTATCTGTGTTATAAAGCTACTATTTCTGAAACAGTCACAACAGGCAGATCTCTTGAAACAATCTCCTGGTTCCACCTCATGCTGCCCATAAACTCTGAAATAAACAAAGATAGAATCAAATTAATGCCCCATTCTTCCTTGCTGTTTCTGCAGCATTTTTTTTTTCTCAGTGCTCTTCATTCTCTGGAGTTGGAGTACCCAGGCAGTCGCAGCCACTGGCTGAGGGCAAGAGGGGTTTTTTTTCAGCTCATACTCTATAGAGATTAATTTTTGGTTTTGTAAGCATGAGTGAAGATGAGCTACATCATTTTCTCTGAGGTTTCATTCTCTTGTAAGAAATTATGAGCATGTATAGATGCTTAAAAAACTGTCCTGAAAAATTTCTAAAGCAATAGAATATAATGAAGCAATTTACATATACTGAGCCACTCATCAACAAGGTGAAAGAAAATTCCATGATATTGATGAATATTTTGGCAAGCTGGATTTTTTCAACATTCACTAAATCAGAGTGGTTCCATTTGACACTTTAATACCAAAATTAATTTTGTTTTTGGATTAGGATCATTTATCTCACTCAAATCTCCTTAATAATGAACTACCTTTTTTTTTTTTTTTAAATTCAGAGAGTGTGCAGATTTGAAAATGTAAGTTATTGAAGTTCTCTCACACACTATCTGGATTTTTGGGACAATTAAGGATTTGAACTGTCTGTGTAATAGGAAGTCACTATCTATGTTCATCTCATTGATAGGTAGGGGTTTCACCTTTTCTTCTGTTGCTATGATCAAACAGTATATGAAAATTAATTTATTACTCTTTGGGGCTCAGTGAAGAATGCCTGTACTGTACTGAGGTTCGTAATAGTGGCTTTATGCTTTTCTGAAGGACATGTAGTAATGCTCTGAGAATATATTTAAAAGAAAGGAAAAAGCCAAGAAACTGAAAAAATAAAATTGTGTTAAAAATTAAAGTATTGATAAATACATAGATTTAGTTCTGTTTTTAAACCTGTTGAATGTTAGTTCCATTTAACTGGAGCGTGCATTTCAAAAGCAAAATTTTGCTAAGACAGGGGAACCAGTCCATACAAACTATGCCATTTCTCATGCATGAAAACCTGCTGCAGGTAAGAAGATCAATAATTGGACGGTTTTCATTCACTGCTTCATTTTGAGTCTTTTAAAAAACTTTATCAGTGTTGGTTTATTCTTTATCTAATACAGCTCATGAATTGCTACTGGCATGTGTAAGTGATAAAATATATTATTCAGAACAACGGGAATACTCTACATATCAAATCAAAAGAGACTTTTATAGATGCTGTCATGAGGGGAAAATTACTTTCTCTCTTACACTTTACTCAGAGTTTGATGCCTGAATTTGTTTATTCTGCTGGATACAGAAGATTCTAGACTTTGTTAACATTTTGCTGTTTGTGGTGGCAATACTTAACCCAGAAAGCGTCAGATGTTTGTGATCACAGTATATTTATGTTTGCACTTGCATCTTTGAAAACGAGTGTGTGAACAGAATAAGGTATTAATAACAAGAAATTAGCCATGACATCAAGTGATTAGGCAAATTTCGTTGGTTTAAATAAGTACCAGAGAATGAAAAGCTTTTTTAAGATATGTTGTTTAAGCTGTCTGCTTTTAGCCAACAAAAAAGAAGTAACAGAGAAGTGAAAATGAAGAATTTACTGGTTGAAACAATACTCCAAAATTCTATTTAGCTTTTTTTTATTATTGCAGAAAAAAAGATTCTTAGGGTCTTACCAATTAAGATTTGGTGCATTTTTGCAATTTATCTATGTACTTTTTCTGTCATTAGTGGAGATTTGTTAATCTTGTAAAATTTTATTGGCTTGCTTGCTTTTCTATGTACTCCTGACCTACCTCTGGGTGCAGAAGATATTTACGATAGATTTGTTTAGCTTTTTGATCTGTTAAATTTGTAATGCTCCTGAACTTTGTGAACAATGCAATAACAGTTTATATCATCAAGAAAATACCACATCTGTTGTAGTTTCTTTCAAGGGTAATGACCCTTTCTATTATCTCTGTCAAAGTACGACTCTGAATTACCTGATGGAATGTAGCCTTTATTTTTTCTGTTCATAACCAGATCCAGAATTTTATGGAAACAATCATTACTTGCAAGCTTTTTCCAAACAGCAAACCTATTTTGTGTTATGGTTTATTTACAGATTGTTTGTCTGATTTCTCTGAGACATGACTGGCCACTTCACTGCCACTACTTCTTTTTCTTTGCTGCATGGAACTATCTTTTAAAACCTGTGGCTTACCAATAACAACAAAAAAAAGTACATGAAGAATCTGCTGTTACATGTGCAAATATACTTGTTTCTACACATAAAGGGACTGGAGGAACAGTAATAGAAACAAAACCCCATTAATACAAACAAAACAGGATTACTAGACCAAAGAGCTTTTCATATTCTTCATCTTCTTGGAATATCGATGGCTGGATGGATTATGGATTCAAAGCATAACTCCCATTTACATTCCTCCTTTGGTATAAGGTAACACATTGAATTGCATTAAGCTGGTCTTGTAAGCCTTTCTATTGAGCTTATCAAATGAACTAGCTTAACCTCCTTATTCACTCTCACACTGCTCCAACTATACATTGGAGTTATCAGAAAGTTTGTGACTTTAGCAGCTTTTGGTAACCCTCAGATGTTTTGGATTTAAGTGTTTTCCTCTGCGCAGAATTAAACAGCTCTGCAAGCAAGGATGGAGAGCTGAGTGTGGGAAGAGGGCTGACATAGGAAGATGTCTGTCAGCTGTAATGGTTGTGTTCATGCTGTGCATGTTGAAGCTTCAGTGGTGTGAACAATACCTTTGCCTGCTAAAATAACAGGAAAATCTGAAATGAGATATGCATTCATTACTGTCTTACACAATCTCTTGTGGAACACTAGATGTCAATGGCACATATCCAACTTGGATAACAACCCCCCCCCACACACACATTTTCAGCTGCACTAAAAAGCAAGTGGAAAATAATGTTTTAAGGGATTTTAACCTATTTCTTGATGTTCCAAAATGAATATTCTAGTAGATAGTCTATACGCAAAATTATTTCTTCCTTTCTNAACAACCCCCCCACACACACACATTTTCAGCTGCACTAAAAAGCAAGTGGAAAATAATGTTTTAAGGGATTTTAACCTATTTCTTGATGTTCCAAAATGAATATTCTAGTAGATAGTCTATACGCAAAATTATTTCTTCCTTTCTTAGAATGGTAATGTATAAATGTTCTTGAGACTGGAAGACAAATAACAAACTTGCTTGAAAAAACTGTTGCCTTTTGAAATCTAGATTTAAACTCCCTAGTGTCTTAAAGTCCTCCCAGTTCTTTGTCTCCTACGCATCTATCAGCCTAAGTGGAATCTGCATCAGCCTGACTCAAGGGGATAAACGAGGGAGCTTTCTGATGAGGATATGTTTATGACTAAGTCTTGTAGAGCAAAACTGAGATTAAACCAGTAGGGTTTTAATGAAATTAAGAAAATAAACTTTCTCAAAAATAAAAGAAACTTCCTGTAACTTTTTTGAAATATTTCGTAGAAGAATATGTCAGGTGTCTAATTCTTCATTAAGTCCACAAAACCTTCAAATAAGGGAGAAAAGCCAAAAGGTAGCTGAATTGCAACACTATAACTGGTACAGTAAAGGGAAGAAGGCAAAGCTCATTGAAGATTTAGTCCCCTACATTAGCTGCACTGCAAACTCACCAACAGAGTAGGCTTGCAACAACACTTGATAAAACCTTTTTATTAATTTTAATTACTTGAAATAATTATTGAAGTACTGCTTATTGTCTAAAAGGATGGAATCTGAGATGTTTAAATTATCAATTTGATGGACAATTCAGGAATAGAAGGGATGGTTGGACTACCACATCTATGTCAGAATGAGTCTGTTCTAGTGTTTTTCCTTACAGAGATCTACAATCAATTTCTAAAATAACTTCAGAGTAAACAAATTTAATCTCAGATATATGTCCTTAAAAATATGTTTCTTATAAAACTCATAGTGATTCTTTCTTTATTCATGTTCCCTCTGGACTACTGAATCTGCGTGAATATTTAATCTCCTGTAGTATTTGAGCCCTGGGGGGATCACGTTCCTCAGATGAGAGAGGCTTGGGATGTTTATGATTATCAGCATTGTTTTTACCCATGCAGGTGTTAATACATGCGGAACAGGAAAGGGCCCATGATCTGCTACAAGTATTTTGCCATCACATTGCTTAGGGTTGGAACAGTCATGAATGAAGTCACACCAAAGAAGAGTGAGTGCTAGACCATTATCCTACCACATATGTTGCTCATGTATTTGCTCTATGTTGAAAAAGCCACTTTAGAAGTACTTGGAAAGTTTAGTAAGAGACAGCTTGGACAATTTATTCTCTCTTCCACAATCCATCACCTACTTAATCTTATCTATTATGGGACAGCATCTCCTTTGAAACATCCTGATTGCTTCAAAATCCCTTTGGGACAAGGCGCTTACTTCTACTATGTATATAATGACTTACCTCTGGTGAAAGCTTGGCCACATCTTGCCCACATACAAATGCCGTGCTTCAGGCATTTACAGGATGTGGAAAAAAGGACTAGCTACTTGGGAGGGATATAGGACTGTTGTCAGAACATGCAGGGATACAACACGGAAGGCTAAGGCCCGACTGGAATTAAATCTGGCAAGGGAG
>VZSC01011802.1:17048-29970 GCA_013398225.1 Steatornis caripensis
CAGTTCTGGGCTCCCCAGTTCAAGAGAGACAGGGAACTACTGGAGAGAGTCCAGCGGAGGGCCACAAAGTTGATTAGGGGAGTGGAGCATCTGTCTTATGAGGAAAGGCTGAGAGAGCTGGGTCTGTTCAGCCTGGAAAAGAGAAGGCTGAGAGGAGATCTCATCAATGCTCACAAATATCTAAAGGGTGGATGTCAAGAGGACGGGGTCAGACTCTTCTCAGTGGTGCCCAGCGACAGGACAAGGGGCAATGGGCACAAAGTGGAGCACAGGCAAGTTCCACCTGAACATGAGGAGGAACTTCTTCACTGTGAGGGTGCCAGAGCACTGGCACAGGCTGCCCAGAGAGGTTGTGGAGTCTCCTTCTCTGGAGATATTCACAACCCGCCTGGATGCATTCCTGCACAACCTGCTCTAGGCTAACCTGCTTTAGCAGGGGGGTTGGACTAGATGATCTCTAGAGGTCCCTTCCAACCCCTACCATTCTATGATTCTATGATTCAGCCTCCTTGTGACAACCACTGTGGCTGGCATAATTTCATGTAATCCATGGCTATCACTCAATGCAGAGGGGAATCAGTAGGGTTAAATTTACGTTTCAAATTCAGAAACTTTTTCTTTTGCAGGTCAATTTTTTTAAGACTCCTCAGGTGAATTTGCTCAGACCTGGAATATTAAAGTGAATTCCTATCAGTTGACCCTTGTGGTAAAAAGACAATATGGCACAATCAGTAAAGCAATAAATATCAAATTGGCTATTTATCTGTGTTTATAACACATAGAGGACCAAAGGAAAATGTTCCTGTTATAGACTACTAATATAATGATCTGTATTGATTTACCACAGAAAACTGTGCATCACAAAGTACTCCCTCTAGCACAGGGTGTTGTCCTACATTGCGTCAGTTAATATAGTCAAGACACATAAATGTGTACATACACATAGTTTTATGCTCTTATTATGGTTTTTTTTTCTGGTGAGTAGAGGACAGAAGAGAAGCCATTATGGGCACCCAGAGGCTACAAAAGGCATATATTTTGTAAACAGGAGAAGCAGAATGACAGCATAGACTACCTTACTAGATTTGTGTGTGGTCACATGAACAGAGGCTATTGTTAATTTGTGGGACAGTGCGAGAACTCCAGATAGGTTCAGCCTAATTAAGTCAATTTCAAAAAATGTTTAAGGTAATGTTAGCAGGGTCAGATTTATTCTACTTACAGCTCACACCAGGGAATTCTCATCACTAAGCATTATGAGGCAGGGAATCTTATACTCTCTCTCTCTGTGCTCAGTATCCATGCTTCTTAGCTTATGTTAATGCTGTGTATTGAAATCCCTACCATAACCTGCCAGACAACAATCCTCTGCCTCCCCCATAAGGGGATTGCTAAAAATACTCAAAATTGTGCAGCAGACAACAGATCAAGGGTGTCAGGGTATGCTCAGTCCTTGCCAGTTCTCCATGGAAGGTCCAGCAGTACACCACTGCTCCTACCACTTCATGTGCAAATCCCCTGCTTTTCATTTGCATTGCTGAGACTGCAACGTTGGTCGTTCTGAGAATTTGGTGTCATTCTGCAAAACCTGCCTTTAGAAGAAAAGCTCCTACACTCATTCCAGGAAGAGACTTGAATGTTAACAAGATAAAATACATTACTTCCCTGCCTTGTTTTTCACTTGAAGAACTTACAACCTTTACTCCAACTGTGCTGAGTGCCCTACACAAAAGCGTAAAAGGGAACGACTCGTACCTTATAAGAAACAATTCATTTTAACAGTCTAACTAGACATGATTAGGAAGTGAGGAAGGCTACTATAATGCTTGCCTATTCCGTGGTGCAAAAGGATTTGGTTAATTAGGCAAGGTTGTGCCAGAATTCTGTGGAAGAGGTAGGAAATGAACTTGGCTCATTTGAGACCTTCTTAGAGTACTGTAATTATAAGGTCATGCTTCCATGATGGTGAACACCAAACATTTTATTAGGCATTTCTTCCTCTCCAGTTCTTTCTCTGGGCAATTTCCTCCTCCCTCTCCACCCAAGTCTCTCTTGTTACAGAAATTATTGGTCTTTTATTGGTCCTGTGTCCATTCTGCAGATTTGGAAAGTTTCATTTTGATATACAGAAACTGCTTATTTATAGATTCCAGGATTATTTTGAAGTTCATTGCCATTTTGCATTTTGCACAGGTGACAATTAATTTACAGTTCCCATGTTTCTAACAGTCAGTAACAGTATTTAATTTATCCACTTTGGAGGCCTTACAGATTCCCACTCATGTGAGCTCGTTTGGATCTTTCAGGTAACAGATCTTTGGTTTCAAGCTTCACTTCCCAGAATCACTCATCCCTTAGTAGGACAGTCCTGAGCAGTTTCTAGCAGTTCCAGTTAGCCTGTTCCCGCTTCAGAAACAAAAATCTGTCTGCTCTGAAGAGAGAACAGTAACAATCAGAAAGACAATACTGAGAGGAAAGAGCTGATTGTGAAATGTCTTGGATATTTGCCACCTCCACCTCTGAGTAAATCCATCAAAAACCCTCTTGTGGTTCCTCAGAAAGGACAACTGCCAGAGTGGATTGTGAGAATATCAACTTAACTTACCGTGCTTCTGCTGAAATCCTGTCTGAGGCCCTTAATTTATTCAGAGATAAACAAAGCGCTCTTTATTGCCTCACATGTGGTTCTGACAGATGGCTCTTAGCATTCAGCCCAGGTGTAAAAAGACAGAGAGAAATGAATCTGATCTTTTTAACTCACACACACACACACACACACACACAAACACACAAACACACACACACACAAACACACACACACACACACACACACATATGTAGGTGACTTTCAACTCTACCGGACAAGCTCTTCAGGCTGTCTATCTGTTTCTTTTTCCATCTATTAGACAGATCTTCTTCTATCCAGATATTCACTTTATTGTGCCTTTTAACAGGAGTCCCTCCCCATGGAATATGCAATTTGCAGAACATGAATCGTATATATCATTAATATCTGATTTTAAAGTAAAATAACTTTTAATTATGAATGTTCCAGAGCTCTTGGCTCAGTGGAAAATCTTATGAAAAGGAAAAAAATACCAATCCCTTCCACATATGTGAAAAGAGCTTGTTTCATTTCCCATTCCAAGAAGTAATGAGTAGATAAGTTATGTGAAGTTAAACACTGAAAGTAGAGAGCAGGGTGGAAATGAAAGGGATCTTTTTTAATATAGAATTTTTCATATCCCGATAAGCTCTTGATGGACTTCCTTGCTCAACTGTGCAGACAATGTGCAGTACAGCACACAGGAGAAGTTTCATGTCATACTCACATTCTACAAAATTTCTTTTGCCACAGGGAGTACTGTATTCCTCAGTACCTTAAGCTGTGTCATGTTGTCAGAAACTACAGAAGATGGAAAGCAAATAAAAAGCCACAGGAGAAGAGGTGCCTGGTATTTTGCCATTAACTTATATCTTATGATGTACAGAATCTGGAAGGGCAAAGTACCTCTTTCCATTACAAAGGAGGGCTCCAGAAACAAAAGAGCAAATAGTGCACACAGGATCTTTGAAATAAATGTAATGTTCTTGAGACATTTAAAAAAAGACAAAATGATCAACTTAACTCTGTTGAGGGCAAGGTCTTCGAGACACCAGTACTCCACACCTGTTCGCTTTATAATGTTATTTGACTTTATGTTATACGCAAACTGGTATTGAGTTTATGTCAAGCTGCCCTTCATCACTGTCAGCATTAGAGAAAGTTTTAGCTAGGGGTACTGGACCTGAACTTGTCCCAGATTTCACACCAGAAATCATATTGAGTGGGTAGAAGTTATGTTGCTGCCTGTCTTGCTTCATCTTTTTTCTGTTACTTTATGTTGCTATCTTTGCTGAAGGGTTGGAAGTATCTCTCTGTCTTCCACAACTTTTACTGTCGTGGTTTGGCCAGTGGAATATGAAAACCTGGCTGTGTCTCAGACCTGGAGATGGTACTGTAGTCAAGTTTAGACCACTTGTCTCTATCAATTTGGCTTAAATGTGTTACAGACCTGATTTCAGTCAATCACTATCACAAGAGTGATGTGCAATACAATATGCATTCTCTCCTACAATTTTGGGCAGCTTGGTAATTCAGTGTAAATTGGAGCGTTTTGTTCAGGATTTTGTAACACTGCCATATATACTTGCATGGGATTTGCTGGCACTCTTTTGGCTCCACGAGCTGCTACTGCTGTAACAAACCATAGGACAACACAGTGTCTCAATAAATGGCATAAATTTGCTGAGATTATTTGAGGTCAGTGGACCCACAGGATCTTAAGGGGAGAGAGGCCAGCTGTGCAGCTTGGGGTATTTCCTCCTCTCTTTACTTCTTCAGGATCACTGATAGTGACCGATAGTGATCCTGCTGCTGGTGGTGGTGATGATAAACAAGAGATATCACCAGCTCTATCTGCTGTCTTTGGCTGAGGTATGAGGAATGAAGGACGGAGAATTGATTGTGTGTGAATGAAATCAGTCTATACAGCAAGNTCCTCTCTTTACTTCTTCAGGATAACTGATAGTGACCGATAGTGATCCTGCTGCTGGTGGTGGTGATGATAAACAAGAGATATCACCAGCTCTATCTGCTGTCTTTGGCTGAGGTATGAGGAATGAAGGACGGAGAATTGATTGTGTGTGAATGAAATCAGTCTATACAGCAAGAAATCTTCTCTGTGGATGGTTTACCCTTCCTGTCCCCAAATGATGTTTGAATTGCATTTCCAAGAATTTCTGGTGACACTACTTAGTTATATGTTATCACTAGAAGTTGGAATTCAGAAGGACTTTCTTTTTTCCCTTTCAGGGTAAGGTACTTAGTGGTTTTTTTCTGCTTGCTTTACCAGAATGCCAGTGTTAGTTAATAGAAAGCACAAATAAAAATTTAAAATCATCAGAGTTAAAGTGGAGTTTGCTTTTTGTTTAAACCTGTCCAGAGCAAGTGAGAAGTTCAAAGGAAACAGGTCCCACAGGTGAAAATGAAACCTTTGAAATAACAACTGATTCTGTTAGCTTGGATGGAGAAGAGATCTTACAGCCTCTTGTCCAGCTGCCTTCATGTGCACTGCATTTCCCCCTGTGGGATGAAGATGAGAAGAGTCAGAGGCAAACAGAATCTGGCAGAGGAAGATGAAAAGGCCAATCTCAAAAGTTGCTGATTGGTGTGAGGCTGCTTTAATGCTGCAGTTGGCTCAATGAATGACAGGTTCTTTGAGATGGACAGGGCTTGATATTAAAGGTAAAACATAGTAAGATGCAATCTTCTGTTTAAAATTCCGTCTATGGGTTTGTGATTCTCTGTCCCATGTGTCTTCTCTTCTAACTGGCCTGTGTGCAAGACTGGAGAATGCATCTCTGCTCTGGTGTAAATACAAAGTTCAGAAGTAAGTGATCATTCTTTACTTTGGTTAAACCTGTGAAAAAGCACTGAAATCTGGCATACTGTAAGCACACATCATTTGACTATGCTTTCTGATATTAATGTTTGGAAAATGTCAATAGTATCCTTGCAAGTAGCCTAACTGGAATAATTATTTTCTGGGAATGTTGCAGAGCTTTTCTTCCCAGGCTCTCTTTCTGTCTGTTCCTCATACTTGCATATTATGTAAAGTCAGAGTTCAAATGTACATTCCCTGCTTTGAAATAGTCTCCTGCACCGAGATGCAAAATCAAACAGAAAAAAAGTTTTGATATTCTGTGAACCAGTCCAATCCTAGCTGGAATTATCTGCCGCCTTGCTGAAGAGTCTGTATTATTAATGAAGTATCTGAAAACCCTTCTGTGAATGAGAGGAGGGTGACAGAAAAGATTCTGATTGTAGTTCCACCCTCTCTTTCTCAAGGCATTTTGTGGAGATGACATTTCGTAAGGTTGCACTGCCTGAGACTTGTATTTCAGCTAGATGGAGAGCGCAGTGAAATGTTTCACTTCTGTGTGTTGTGTATGTGCCTCAGAGGAACATGTTAGTTCAAACACAGCACCATACTACTATGCAAATATATCTATAGAACTTCCAGATCATAGCTGGCTCCTATCCAACCACCTTGGAGTGCAGGCAGAGTAAGTTTTTCTCTGCCTCCAAACCACAGTGTAGGCATACCCATTCTTCTGGATTTGCGCTTGCTGTCTTTGGCACAGGAAGGTGGTTTCAAACCTCCATGCAAGCTGTGAAAGGCAGTGGCTGAATGTACTGTAGTGACCTTTTCAAAGTTCTTCCACAGCTCAATTGATTTCTTAAAACTTGTGGCTTCAGCTTCTAGGCTGCGAGGTAGGGGCAGGATGCCAGCTAGTCAAAATTATAGGATATTGAAAAGGTTAAGTCAGTCCAGCATATTCATAACTATCTTTAATAAATATTGTTAGGTAAAATAGTTCTGAATTCTTGTACTGCTGGTGTAGACAGCTGAAAAAAAGAATAATCTTTTAATGAATATTCATGATTGTAATAAGAACAGAAAATGGTACGTACACTTAACCTTTTTTCATTATAATTTGAAGACAATACTCTTGTGGTCCTCCTGATGGGATATGCCTGAGCTGCAAAGCAGCATTTGCATAGCTTTTGATCTTACAAAAGTCTTCTACTTTTGTGAGTCTGATATAACTTGATGCTTCAGTGATTTTGAGTTACAAATGGTAGTTGCAAATCCTTTTCATTCTTTTGGATCTGAAGTCAAAACATAATTTTCTGGAGAAATAATAAGTAGATGGCATCTTTGTAAGTGGAAAGAATTGTCCTATCTCTGCTGTGTAGAGAGCATTTCCCTACAGAGTGGAGGGCAATCTTTTTTGAGGTAGTCCCTGGTATGTTCTTCCTCTGAACTAAGCTGTTTTGTTCTTTTAGAAGGGAAATGTACAAACGCTTTTAAGCTGGAGAATAAAAAATTGTGGCTTAGGTAGCCACTGTAATTTCCTCCAGAAAGATAAGAATTTTTTTCTACCATGCCTTAATGAGCCATCAGAGATGTAACTGCTCTTGGCAAATATTTGAGGTGACTTAGTTGTCTTCGAAGTTTTGGTCATCTATAGGGAGTACGGTTTGATGCAAGCTAGACTAAATGCATAACGGTAGAGTGTTTCCTAAGAAAACAGCTTTTAGCATCAAAACTATGCATATAGTCATGGAGTGCTGTTAGAGATGACAAACTCCTTTCAACACGCTGACATTTAAAAAGCAGACATAATATTCAGTATGATTTTAAATTTCTGGGCTGCAGCAAACACTGCATCCTGGGAGGTTTTTGTTACAAAATGCTCGTAAGAAGCAATTTGTAAGATCTTCACAGGATTTAGTGAAGATCTGTAGCAAGGTAAGGAATTCTTGCACTGGTTACCTATACTGAGAAAGGGACTGCAATCTATAGTAACAAATACAGGTAGGCAAGGAGCAAGTAGATAGGGTCCAAGGTTCGCAGTGTGCAAACCAAGCCAGCTGGACCAGGAGGGAGATTGAATCAAGCACTGTAAATCTTTTTTACTGTGAATTAGTTTTGGTAGTTTTGATAAAGACAAGTTTTCTTACTTTTGATACAAGAACAGAATAGGAACTAAAACTTCAGCTAATTTAGCTGTTTAGGAGTGGACTTATTTCATCTGAAGGTAGTCAGAGCTTTATGAGACCCTAAATACAGATCTGGGACAAACTTCAGACATCTAAACTTAAAGAGCTGGCTTCTGTGTGTTGCAGAAAGGTTAGTCCTGAGTATAATAGAGCGTATGTTTGGATTCAGATGGAGGCAATGATGAAATTGGCAGGTGAAATTATACATGCAACTGAGGAATGAAATGCAAACCTGCTTAACCGACATCTGCCAAACCGGAGAATTTCTATGATGCAGCTCAATTCTAGGTTGGGAATGCTTTCGGCAACAGAATGACATTGACAGCATGGTGCTGGAGAGCATACAGCAGTGAGGCCACTCTGCCTGTTTTTGTAATTGCAGCATCACTGCTAACTGCAAGATGAATTTCAAAATATACCGATCTTGTGTATGAGCCGGTGACTGGGAAGTTGTAATTCAGCTTCATTTCACTGAAGATTTTCCGTTGCAGTCCTGTATTAATGAAAGGAAAATCATTTGTTCCAGACTTTTGTAAGAATGTCAGGAAACGTGTCGTCAGAGGAGAGGTGCAAAAATTAGGCAAGGTGAGGATTCTGCCTAAGGAAAAATGCATGATGATAAACTTCATTATTCTGAATGTAGAGATACTTGCTATATAGTGCCTGCAAGCAAGGATCCATACTGGCTGAAAAGCCCACGCTAGTGCAGTCTGGCCTCCGGTGCATGGATCCATGCATTGTGATTTACTCATCTAAGAAACTCGGCACCTTGTTAAGTTTAAACTCTAAATCAAAAATAAGTGTTATATTTAAGATGAAGAAATCAGGAAAATCCTTTATTAACCCTCTAAAGAGGCTGCATCTGGGCTGGCAGTGCTAAGTTCTTGAAGCTGTCTGGAGCTGCGTTTGACTGACTGCTCAAGACAGGCGACCTGCAGCTGAAGGGAATCTACTACAGAAGCAAGTTGTGAAAAGCAGGGCTGGAAGAGCAGAAAATCCTTCTTTTCCCTCTGTCCCTGTGCCCAGTTAATGAAGTGTCTGACAGTTTCTGAAGTGTTGCTCATGCTCCCTGGGTAAGTCACTGCTTACAGCAGAAAGCTACATAGAGCCAGCTAGTTGGAAACGCTAGATACAGAGGCTTTGGTGGATTTTAAACTGCTGTTATTGAACGTGGTCTAATGGGGCAGCTTTCAAGTCACTCAGATATTCATGTGGGAGGAGCAATACACTTAGTTGTGATAAGGGAGCGAGGGAAATGGGACGAAACCTGGTTTAGTTAAATGTTTTTAACTCTGCAGTTGTACCAGATGTGAACAAGACTGTAGTGATATTTCAAAAAATCTTTTCTGTGTTGTTCATTGTGTCAGATTCTCAGACCAATGATGAGTACTGTAACGAGGGCAATTTAAACTGAAGATTGTTTGTTTCATTTACTAAAAATAAGAAAACAGCCCTGGCTCAGTAACTGAAGTGAAATACACAGAATATAGACAGTTACAGACATGAGAAAATGAGGAACAGGGTATCCTCAGCTTTTTTTTTTTTTCTCTAGTACCACATCATATATGTTTCCACCCTGGATGTCGTTTAAACCACTTATCATTATGCAATAAGGGTAAGTTGTAAATAACCATTACAGAAACAATTTTTAAGAGAAACTAGCCAGCACATATGCTGTGCATTTTACTTACTGTTACAAAGATGAGACTTTTGTAATGACTGTGGCTAATACTCACAGCATTCAAGAGCCCGTAAATTACTTCCATTCACCAAACCAGGTCACTTAAGTATATCTAGAAATGGGACTGTTCTGGGTCCTAATAATCTGGGAGTATAAAATGGGTGTCACATACCTTCGCTTAGGGCAGCTGTCAGTGCTGTCAGAGCTGCAGAATGGTTCATGTAAAGAGCAAATACATTAAATCACAAGCACTCCTTTCCATGGATGCAATGAAAATATTTCACGTAATCCACAGCAGTGTTTACAAGGAATAGGAAATACATTAGGAAATAGGAAATACAATAGGAAATAGGAAATACATTAGGAATAGGAATAGGAAATACAATAGGAAATAGGAAATACATTAGGAAATAGGAGCAAATACATTAGGAAATAGAGCAAATACATTAAATCACAAGCACTCCTTTCCATGGATGCAATGAAAATATTTCACGTAATCCACAGCAGTGTTTACAAGGAATAGGAAATACATTAGGAAATAGGAAATACAATAGGAAATAGGAAATACATTAGGAATAGGAATAGGAAATACAATAGGAAATAGGAAATACATTAGGAAATAGGAAATACATTAGGAAATAGGAAATACAATAGGAAATACATAGTGTTGAAAGGGTCTCTGCAGTTAACAGAGATTAGGTCAGGAATTTTAATCTCTTAATGATGCTCTTTGTTGATAGTAGTGATTGCCTCCTTTCTGTTAAAAATAAATAACTTAAAATACAATAGCGTGATACTAAACCAAGTATTCATTTTTATTTGCAACACTTCTTTTAACACAGTGATACAGAATATTTTGTGCCTAAAACTATAAAACAGTCTTTGCTCAAGAAGCTCTTCACTAGTACCTGCAGCAGCTGCTTTCTGGTACGCAAAAATTCCGCCTCCAAGCCTCTTTCTTGGCATCAAAAGTTATGTATTTTCTTCTGTAATATTATACTGGTATTCAAAAGCACTAAAATAATATGCAAATAAAAGAAGACATTGTATTAAATCCCTAATAGATCCAAAAGATGTCACAATCCATTGAAAAGATACTTTGGAACAAATAAATCAAGGATTGCATACAAATTTACTTAGGTTAGGAAGCTATCTACAGCAGATCAAGAGAAACTGTTGAGACAGACTCACAAAACCACAGATAGCAAAGACAACGATGGATAAGGAAGAAGTCAAGTAAGTGAATTAAGAATAAAGGAGAAATGAAGCATATGTTCCTTTACCCCTCATATAGAAGAGTTCATGTCCAGGATATTACATGCACATCTGTGCACCTATGGAGGAAAAAACACTGGAGGAGCATTGCGTAACACGCCTACCTTGTAGAATATCCTCTCCCAATGTGTATTTTGCTACACTGAACACTACTGCATGTTAGTTTTGCTGTCCCTCCAGCAGCTCAGTATTTTTCCTGATGTGAGGAGGTAAATTCCTCCCTAAATGCCATCGAATTTTCAAGTTAAGAATACTTGTTATGCTGTGCTTCTTTGGACAGGTGGTAGGCAAGTCAGTACTCAGATGTTCTAGTGTTCAAGGCTCAGCTCTCCAGCTGAGCTCCCACAATGCTTTGTCTCTTCTTGCACCTTCCAGCCTCTGTAGACCTGCAGCTCTTCACCCTGCATGACAGCAACAATATCGTGGTAGTAGTGACCGCCAATGTTCATGTGAGTTTGGACCTACCCACTTGTCCTGGTCTAGTGATGACATTCATCTCTTGTGAGTGAGACATAGACTTCTTTTTTCCAGGTAAGTTGATTTCTTGAAGACATGGCTTATGAGTAAAATGTCTGTCCTCTCATAGTTCACTGGGGAGGTGGGAAATGAGGTCGAAAGAAAACTTCTTATTGTTCCCCTCCTGTCTTTCTGTTCACTACAGACGCTGTATGCTTTGGAGAGTTAGGACACCACTCTTTGGCCTTGGGAAGGACAATCACCAAAGGCCTTCTTTCCATCTCCTTCATCCTGAAGGAAGAGGTAGGGGTGACTACTGAAATACAGGGCAGCTACAGGAGCGCACAGTGTGGTGGAAAGCACAGCAGCATTTTGAATAATCGCACAAATATCCCTGTGGTCACAGCACTCATTGTGCAGATAAGCCAGCTGTACTGAGACTCTAGCGTGGGCTTTGGTGCACAGATAAAGAGTGCAAGCTCAGTTAGGAAGCAAAGACTGAGACATGTTTATTGTCAGCAAGGAGCTCAATCTGGCAAGGTGTCAGTTAACATTGCCGTGACAGGGTATTAACACCAAATCACGCCCCACGGTCCAATAAATAGCTGTGTGGTTTTCAACTTTCCTTTCATACATTGATGAAAACAAGCTACAGAGACCAAAATAGATCACATATTCCCTTCCACCCTCACACTAATCATTGTAATCAAGATCGATCCTCTTTGTATGCTCATACAGCATACATTATACCCGTAGAGCATCTGACCATCCTCTGCTTAGTAACCTGGTCTCCCTTACTCTTGGACTGATCTCTGCATATTCCACTATTCTCCTTCTACATTTAAGCTCATTAAAGTTGTTGGATTTTGCGTGATAAATAGCTCCTCCTCCAGCACTTTAGCAAAGCCTTTACATGAGCTGAGCAATGCTTCAGCAAGGCCCACAATGAATACCAAAGATGATTTTTTTTTTCCATTCGTGAATATTGCTTCTCCTGATAGCATAGTGCATTTTGCTTTGTCATATGTGCTTCAGCTACCGTTTTCCCCAACTGAGATACTCCAGATGAAATAACTTCATTTACGACAGGAAACAGAAAGGTTATGTTTGCTCCTTTAGCTGGAATTGATTTCTGCTGATTGAGTAATGTGTATGCAATGTTTAACTTATTATCTGTATTCAGGTTTTGTTTGATGCCTGGGCAACTTTTAATTCTTCCTTGTCTCTTGTGACCTAGTGTAGTCTCTGTGTGGATACATAAAGAGAAATCCAGAGCGTGATTATAAGAGTTTTTTATAAATACTATGCTAATGGTGTATTTACAGAAAGAGATGTGTGTGTTTTCAGCAGTTCAGTAAATGAAACCTCTACAACTATACAGAAAATTAGAGGCCACTTTTGCAAGGTGGGTGCATGTATGCTTTTGAAAAACACTTTTAGCTTTCTTTTTTAACAAGGTGGCATTTACCACATATACAATAGACTTACATACTCCAGTCGGGAAAATCAATCCACTCTGTAGGACTGACTGTTTCTTGGCAACAGGATCAAACATCCTACATGCCTGGTGTATCGTTGTGTGGCTTTCCATTGTGTGCAGAGTGGCTTGTGTAACTGGGAATGGTTGTATAAAGGACATCATGGTCGGAAATGTAGTATTTTTCCTGCATGCAGTTTAAAGAGTGGACCCAGATAAGATACGCCTGGGCTGTGAGGAAGCAAGGCTCAAGCTTTTGCTTTTGCTTCTGTGGGAGCAAAGCTTGAGCTCAGCTATCACAGATACCAAAGAGTTTTAATATGTGGGGGGCTTTTTAAATTTTCTATATTTTTTCACCTGAAGGCGTTAGGGCTATTTTGACATCTCTCTCTCTTTTTTTTTTTTTTTTTTTTTTTTTTTTTTT